>CM018039.1:28775436-29375436 GCA_008638375.1 Nyssa sinensis | reverse complement strand
TCGATATTCAAATACTTCTCATGACTTGAACTCAAAACTTCTTTGAAATCCATGGAGTTAAATCTCCACTTCGAATGCAGGGTTACTCACCTTGGTCCTTTAGGGTTAGTGCTAATAATGCGCTTTCCCACTTTCCTTGTAGTTCCTAAGAACAATTCATAAACATCTCATCAACTTCACATTCATTGTAATATCATCTCGATATTCCTTAACTTATGCTTAAATTGTATTAGAGTCTAAAACGATTTCATAATTTCATATGTACTTAACTTAACTCGTACTCTTAAGCTATGACACAATTAATGTGTTAAGAATTGAATTTATTTCAATTTATACTCTTCTAGTAGCTCCATAAACTTTAATTTAAATTTATTTACTTCACATATTTACGTGTCGTGTCTTTTCGTAATTCATTTCCTCGTATACGCCTTAGTATTTGTACTTTGGCATTACTTTAATTTATAGTCATCTGACAGATGCTATTCAACAAGTTTTATGTCTTTTTACTTTTAGACATTTCTTTTGGTCAAATAGACTCTACCATTGAGTCCGGAGCGTCGAAGAAAGTCGGTTTAGGCTTTCCTAACATTTAATTCAGGACTGTTATATGTAAAAGGACAAAATGGTCATTTACTGTTTTACTTGTCTCATTTTTCTGTACTTCGTTTCGTAATTTGGACTCCATTATTGAGTCTAGGATGTCAAAGAAAGTCAATTTAAACCTTCCCTGGTTTTAATTTGGCTTTTGAGGTACTAGGGGTAATTTGGTCATTTTACCCCCTTACGTGTCTTTATGTTCGGGATCTCATCCTCGTGTCGTGGACCTCACCATTGGACTCAGAAGGTCCGAGATAGTAAGAATACACTAATAACTTCTTAATTTTGGACAAGGGGTATTTTGGTCATTTACCCTTTTACGTGTCTTTATTTTTCGGACCCCATCTAGTAAAACGGACCCTACCATTAGTCTCAGAATGTCCAAAATAATAAAGATTCACTATTCGTATGTTTAATTTGGACTTCATTTGCCTTAGTTATGACTCAAGGGCAAAATAGTAATTTTGCTTTATTTATTAAATAATTAAATTAATTATTTAATTATTTTTCAGGGGCTTAATTGCATAAAATTCTCATCAGTTGGGCCACAGTACAATTTTTCTGAAGTCCAGGGGTCAATTCGTAAATAAGGGAAGTTTGGGTTTATTTATCTTTAAATAAATTAGAAAACCAAACGGTTCGGTTGGGTATTAAGTGAACCGATCCGGTCCGATTATTGATGAGTGCGCAAAAGTGCACTCTAAATATCCTATTAGTTGATTAAAATTGCTAGAAATATGAATAAAAATGTTGTGCTTCAATTGATTTTATTAAATTTAACTTCTATTTACAGTGAGGGAAGCATTGGAGGTCAAAGAAGAGCTATGGAGTATATTGTGTAATTTTCGGACTTTTTGACAAATTCGACCTTTGAGTTTCAATTGAGATTTGGATGGCATTAGAATTTCATAATGAGAAAGTGTTCTTAATAAAGTTTTTAGAGGACGTCTTGAGCTTTTCCAAAAGGTATGGTTTGTAAAAATCGGAGTTCGTTTGGGCCTCCAAATATTATTTCGAAATCAGGCCTGAAAAGCTGCCGCGAACCTGTCCGTCCAGCCAACTTCAAGGGACTATAACTTGAGCTTCCGAATCCAAATCAGGTAATTTTTATGTTTAAAATTATCTACTCATCTAGGGTTACAACTTCCGTGAATATCCCAAGTCAAGATTCAGTTGTTATGTTAGAGAAAACGGAGCCTAAAGGTTGGCGTTGCTGGCTGTGCGCGAGAAACAAAGACAATGGAAAAAAAATAATAAAAAGAAAAAATAAACAAGAGAAATGGGCTGGGGTGTGCAGCTAACTTGGGCAAAGTCAAATTGTGGGGCTGGCATTTAAAAAGGAAACAAAAGGAAAAGAATGAAAAAGTTGATGTGGGTCCACGAGTTTACAACAACAAAAAAAAAAAAAAGCAATCAGGCCCTTCAATACGCGGCTGGCTTGGTGCGTTGGGGTGCTAAGTCAATAGGTTCAGGCATGGGGCTTGTGGCAGTTTGATATTAGAGTGGGGTCTAGCCATGCGCAAGGTGCAGGAATGAAACGGCTGGAGATGCGGCGCTGCCAATGCGTGAGAAGAGGCTTGCGGTGAGCCATTTGACTGGAGTTGGGCCTAATGTGAAGCGCCCAAGCTGGTGCGGCTGGGCTGCCAATGTGCACTGCTGTGCGGCTGTCTTGTGCTGTAGGGCCTGCCGCAGAAAACAGTGATATAAAAAATAGAAAACCTAAAAGGGGGAGTGCGGAGCTTAGGCAGAGGAGCTGCGGCGCGACACAGAAAATTGGAGGACGGCGGCTGCTGCGCAGAGACAAAGAAGAAGCTACAATCGCGCCATGGCTCAGTATTTCTATGTGAAATTTACGTTGTCCATCTTGTACATAGGTAACTAAATTTTCAAGTAGAGTTAGGGATGAACTTGCACCATAGATGGTTGTTTTAATTTATTTTTGATTCCTGTACGTGGTTTTCACTTATTAAATTCTTTGATGATCATTCATAATTATTTGTTGGATTTTATTCTCCGAATAATTAAAGGGTTTAGTCCGTTTATAGATTCAGTCATGCTTTTTCTATCGAATGGATTCATGTTTTGATTATTTTTAGAACAATTACTTATTTATATTGATTCAATTCTCTGCTGCAATATTACTCGTTGGGTATATTGTCGTCGTTGGGTTTTCTCAATGTAAATAATAATTTGTGTGATTTAAAAGTGTTGAATGATTTTTCAAAGGGTTATTTTCAGTCTAATTTTGGTTCATAATTTTATATCTTCCGATTGAGATATTTGGAATTTAAATTCTCAATTGAGTTAATAGTGAATTAAAAATAATTAAAATACCAGCTATGTGCGAGGGATTCCTGAAGCTCTACTGTTCGTTAAATTTGAATATTTTCTTCCGTTATTCAGCTTGTTTAATTTTTAGTTGCATCCAGAATCACTTTCTATATTTTTATTTTTTCGTTAACCGTCTAATATTTCTGTAGTTCAGAAATTATGTTTATTATTCTTTTAATTTAGTCTCCTTGTGGAATCGACACCCCAAAGCTACACTACAACTACCGTGTTATTCTTTGGGCGTAATCAATTATAAACCAACCGGTCTGGTCGGTTTTGTACGTAATGCTGACATCATGATGATGTCAGCCCTAAACGTTTTAAGGATTAAAATTAAAACGTTGCCGTTTCAATTAACCCGTAACCCGTTGGTTCCAGTTTGACCCAGACCCGTAACCGAGTCCGACCCGACCCGAACAGTGTCATCTTCCCCACGAAGGTCGACACTGTTCATCCGAAACCCTAATTTTTTCAGTTTGATTTCGTGCCATTTTGAGAACCTATTTTCTCTGTTTTCTTTTCCAAACATCTCATATGAACTTAAGGCACATTCTTACATTGATTTAGAGCTTCGAAACTAGCTCAAGTGCTCGGTCCAGGTTGTGATAACCAGACCTGCAACTAAACGGTTCATCCTCATTTCTCAATTAAATTTCATAGGGTTGGTCTAGTTTTGATCCCCTTTTTATGGGGTTTCACATCTTGGCCTTTAAAACCAGTTTTGGGGTGCAGTTGAGGTGTTGGGTTTAAAACCCGAAACTTGCAACTCACCATGAGAGGTCCATTTCTTATGATTTTTGATCGCGGGTATAGGTTTTTATGTTGCTCGTAGTGTCTAGTTTAGGTTTTGATAAGCCAAAATCAGTTTAGTGAACGTTAGTTCAGACCTGCTTCAAGTAAGGTCATCAATGGCTACCTCTTCTGGGTTCAACGTTTTTGGTTGTTTTCAACGCTAAATCTCATGCTTAACCATCTAAGAAACATATACCTAGCATCATATAATTATATATAACTTAAAAACAACTCATATTCAGGCTTAAATCTTAGAGAGAGAAAATGATAAACTTTCAAATTTCTCACCTTTTGGTCGTGGTTTCTTTCTCTTTCACTTTCTAGTTTTCCTCTTCCTCTTCTCCTTCAGTTTCTCTTCATTTGATTTCTTTCACAAGAACAAGCATGGTTTGCATGCTTTTAAAGAGCCAACCGACCCTTCTCTCTCCTCTATTCTCTCTCTCTCTCTACATGACTCACCCCAATTTCAATCCCCCATTTCGGCTGCCATCCCATCTCATAAATTTCTCTTTTCCTCTTGCTGCTTTACATTTATTACTTGCTTGATATTTACATGTTATATTATATATATATATATATATATTCACACACCAATACACATGGAGACACATACCAGCCGACACACACTGCTTTCACACACTCACTCACTGATATTTTGTGTTCTCTTTTTCACCTTAGACATAAATATATATATATATATATATAGCTTTGTTTATACTTTATAATTTATACATATGTATATAGGTATATTTAATTTTATTTATACTTTATAACTTATACATCTGTATATAGGTGTATATGTATATATATATATATATATACCCACTTGTATACTTATACATATTTGTATACATTTAATAGCATACACACAATACACCATAATGTGTGTATATGTGTGTTTTAAATTATTTAATTATAATTAAAATTAATGATTTCATATAAATAAATAATTATTTATTTATTTTATTAATTATTTCCTTTGGTGTAAATATTTTTACACTAATTTTCTTTAATCTCGAAATACGTGTCATATGACCCAGTATCCCGGGTTGGGATATTACATAGACTATTAGTTGTTGAAGTTTGGCTGAGTCTTTAAAAATTTTCTAGTAGCTAGACCATTCAAGTCGTCTCAAAATTCATCTGAATGGAAGCTCATTTCAAATGCAACATGCTTCTTCATTCGAATGTGTGTCAGGTTTTTTGAATCACTGAATGGTTATGACTTCTAATTTCATTTTGGTTTAGGATTACTTTTGTGTTTTATTATAAATAGGGCCTTGTTGTGTTTCACTTAAAGCATTGAGATCTACAATGTGATTTTTAGATTTAGTTTTTTTACACATATAGTTAGTTCTTCTTTCAAGGTCGATCAATACTTTGTGTTCAAATCTATATGCCTAGTGTCAGGCAGTACACGTAGGGGCATATAGTAGGCTATGAACGTATGTTCATTGTACGAGGAGTTACACACTTTTGGGGGTGGTGTATTTTCAAATCGTGGATGGTGTCGTAGTTGTAAAAGATTGATCAAGAAGAAATAGACAACAAGAAGAAGATTCTGCAAACAAACTAACAGTAATCTAGTGGTACATAGAAAGTTACATGTTTTGAAAATTTTTCTTTGTAAACTTGTGCTATACTATTCTTTGTTAAATAGTGGACTTTTACAGATGGTGGGTCTTATTCCCTATGAGAGTTAGCCATGTAAAATCTTTATGTCCTAATTTCTTCTCAGTTTAGTTATTTGATTATTGTAGACACCTCATTTTGTGACCCTTCATTAAGTAGTAGCAATTCGGTAATTATACCAAGAAACCTACTTCAAAGTAGGACTCCTCCTAACAGAGTCCAATTCTCGCTAGGACTCTCCTACCAGAGTCCCAATTCCATTAGGACTCCTCTTGACAAAGTCCTATTCTCGCTAGGACTCTTCTACCTAGAGTCAAATTTCCATTAGGTCTCCTCCTAACCGAGTCATATTCCCATTCGGACTCTCTTAATAGAGTCCTAATCCTAGTCCAAGTAGGACTCGTTTTGATGGAGTCTCACTCCCTTTAAGACACTCCTATCAAAGTCCCAGTCCCATTAGGACTCTCTTGACAGAGTCCCAGTCCAATTAGGACTATTCCTGATAAAGTTTCACTCCCGTTAGGACTCTCTTACCAAAGTCTCAATCCCATTAGGACTCCACCTGATAGAGTCCTATCCTGCTAGGACACTCCTGCCAGAGTTTCAGTCCTATTAGGACTCTCCTAATAGAGTCCAAGTCCAAGTAGGACTCTTTTCGATAGAGTGCCACTCCCGTTAGGACTCTCCTGCCAGAGTCCTGGTCCAAGTAGGACTCTTCCCAACAAAGTCGCACTCTCGTTAGGACTCTTTTGCCCATCGAAGGGTATTTTAGTAATTTTGATACCTTTTTACCCACTAAGAGCATTTTTGTAATTTTGGCATAATCTTACCTTAGTAGGATTCCTAGTCACTTGAGCGGTATTTTCATAATTTCCATATCATTTTACCCACATGGGGTTAATTTGGTAATTTTAGCCCTTTGGTGACAAATTAGGGGTAATTTGGTCATTTCACATGTATTGTGGCAATCTAGAGATTCTCTATTGAATTGGGGACAATTTGGTAATCTTGAGTGATAGTAGTCTATTTAGGCTTAATTAGGACTTTTTATTTTTAGAGTTTCTATAAATCTAGTTGTTTGATATTTTCTTAAATAGAGATACATCAAACATAGACATTTTCATTTTAGAGTCTATTTTCTAATTAAATTTTATTTCTCTTTTATCTCATTGGCTCTTGGATGTAGACACCAATTCTATTGGTTCGTGCATTGTCATAATGTTTTATTAATTCCTTTAGTTAGGGTAATCATTATTATTTAATTTTCTATTTATTCAATTAGATAATTATCACTCAAGACATGATTCTAGCCCTCCATTTTAGGGTTTCATCTTAGATAATTGGATTAAAGCTCTATGTTTTCCTATAAATAGAGACCTCTGGCCATCAGTTTTACGGGACGGAGAAAGACACAATTTTCGTAGCCTCGCATTATAGTTCAATTCTAGAGTTCTGTCTACAAGAACTCTCCCTCTCCTGAGGCCGAAGCTATCACATCCCAAAACCCACCCTATGCGGATTATGGATATGTGACCGGCCAGTCAAGCATCCATCATATTTTTACTTATCAAAATACCGATAGTAATTCTAACCTTAGGCCATTCACTTGTAACTTCCAAGTTAGATGCATTCATTACATAAGAGTTAAGGAGCGAAAATTAAATAAGAGAATGCATGCTAACTTAGCAAAGCAACTAAATGTGTTCATAGTTGGCTTATACAAAGTCTAACGACAAAAGTTACATTATCGTTTGTACGGTTATACAATATATCCAAAAAGGAGGTAGGTTACAAAAATGAAATGGCTTCGTAAGGTCCTTCTAAGTAACTTCTGAGGATCTTAACCCTTTAATCCTTGCTACTGGAATCTTCACCAGAAAAATGTTAAGATAATAGAGTGATCTTTAACAAGCACAGTGAGCAACATTGGTTCCCTACCATGGGTTTCAAAACCAGTTTTTGGATATAAAGCACATGGATAGTTTAATCATTTAGAAGTAACAATTCCAAATAAAATTCATGATTAAATGCAGTAACAATGCCAAATAAAATGATTAAGTGCAGTTCAAGTAGGACAAAACATATCAGAACAAAACATAATAGAATTGAGCGGAATAGAATAAAACAAAACAGAACAGAATAAAATGTCAATATATCAATCAGAAGTATAGGCATAACATCAAGTATGTTTGAGCCTTTCCCAATTGCCCATAAGTGGACACTCGTGGGGCCTCTACCCTCTGGGTTTTGCTCTGGCCTACTCATGCCATTTCGCTTAATTCTTGAATAGGGCCCATAAATCAGAACATAACAAAATAGAATAAAAGAGCATAACAGAATAGAATCATGCCAAGTTTAATGCAGTATAAAGTATATGCATTTAATTATTATAGTATATGAAAATGGTATGACAGTTAAAATATCACCAAGTCAGAAGTTCCAAGGTACTCATAATTTATTAAGACTAGCTCAATATTTTTGCTTGTGGCTTAGATTAACTTCGAGAGTCCTATAGTAGTGATTAGATACACATCAGTGATCAAATAGTGGTGTATTTTGCTTATATCACTAGTTTAAGGGTCAAATTTCAAAAAATCGATTCCACCTTGGATCCATAACGTCAAAAAAATGTTAAGGTAGCATTTTTCGGATCTCAATTTGGACTTCATTTGCATTATTTAGGGTCCAAGGGTAAAATGGTCATTTTACCTATTTTATAAAATAATTTAATTAATTATTAAATTATTTTCAGGGGTTTATTTTCATTAAATTCCTAAAAGTTGGGCCATAACAGAATTATTCAACGTTTTGGGCCAAAAAACAAATTATAAAGTTATGTTTTATATTTTTGGGGGTCGTTTGGTATCATTATTTGGCCTTCAAGACATTTTTGGGATTAACCCAATTCGTCCGTTTGTATTTTTTCAAGATTTAATTTCTTAATTTGGACTCCACCATTGAGTCTGAAATATCCAAAAATGTTGGGTTACACTGTCTTTTTATTTTATTCCGATTCTGAGAATATTTTATTTATCACGACCCAAAACTCACCTTATACGGATTAGAGGTCTGCGGCCGTGGGCCGTTCCCCATCAAAAGGATCTGAAAGACTGAGTAAAGTTTATATCAAAACATGTTATAATCATTAGTAAATCTAGTAGCATTATCAGGTTATCATTTATACTTGCCAAAAATATAAGTGTTTATAATTACAGATCCTCCAAAAACACAAAACTGACAAGATGGTGGTGACATGGAAGGCATTAAGACTTTACAGTATTCATTTTAATACAAAACCCGTAAAAAGCTACCAGTGGCTCGTAGGCCTCTAGACTTCTTGAGCACCTGAAGGTCCTCCTAGATCTTGTTGTCCTGAAAAGAAAAAAAAAAATAAAAGTGGAGTGAGCTAGCTCAGTAAGTAATTTCCTAACTTTTCCATGGGTCAGGGTTAGTCCACAAAAATAATAGAGTAAAGAAATAATAGATAGCCAGTCACTAAAATGAACAGCAACGACCCGAAGGTCCAAAAAGGCTTATCCCAAAATCTGATACAAGAAGATGATAATAAATCAATCAAAATGGAATCTAGCCTATCATGATGTTTCGCTGCCACAAACAAATATGATAGCCAATCAAAAGTATATCATGCTTGCAACAGTGTGATCATTCAGAGGGCATAGAATATGATCATCTAATGAATGCCAAAAATATCATATATAGAGTTCTAATAGAACAGATGCGTAAACAAAATAGAGCTCGACATACCCCCAGAACGCACATTCAGATTCACCTTTCTCTCTCTTGGGCTTACTGAATAGCGTAAGAGCTCTTTCATCTCAAGTCCCAAAGGACACAAATGACCTCATGGTCCATAACGCCATTTGTGAATAGGTGGGTTATTATGACTGAGCACAACCCCAAGCACTACAAATATCATGATCAACAAAATACTACACAGGATATACAATCGTGTGAAAATCAAGTTCTTAATCAACGAGTCATAAGGTGTGTGGTATCATGAGAATTCCAAAATTATGATAAATCACAAGATCATGACATGGCATACATGAAGGTATAATTAAGCTCAAGTATCAGCAATCAAGTTCTCAAATGATATAGGCAAGCAATTCAAATCTGAAGTACAGGCATAATAATTAATCACAAGTTGATTGACATCAATTCAGATGAATCAGGTTCATTAGGTAGGTAATGGAGTACAATTTTGGCAGCATTAGGAAAAGAAATGTGACATGGCTAGGGAAAACCCCATATTAAAGTATAGGAGTTACTTACCTCAAAATAATTTTCAGCAGTTCTACTAATCTCAAGTTTCCTTCTCCTTTCCTTTGGAGGTTCCTATAAATCAAAAATTTAATCATTAATATCTCATTTTTAATTATCTAGGTCGATGCTAATGTTCATGATTATTTAACTCTCTCGGGTATCATTTAGCATATTTTTTAAAGTTGTTAAATTTACACATCGGTCTTCAGAATATTTTATTTAGGTAAACGGACTCCATCGTTGAGTCTGGGATGTCTAACAAAATAAATCTAGGCTTTCGCGGCTTCTTATTTGCCTTTGGGTACCTCCAAGGGCAAAATAGTAATTTTTATATTTTATATGACTTAATTTTTTCGGGGTCTCATTTCGTAAAATGGACCCTGTCATTGGTTCTGGAACATTCGAAATAGTCCAAATACACTATCTATTCATTTAATTTGGGCATCTTTTATTTTATAATTATTATATTAATTTAATTAATTTAATTTAATTAATTATATAATTATATAATATATCCTATTTTGGTTACAATTATTCAACAATAACAGTGGTGGCTTAGTGGCAGAAGGTAAGGGTTTTAGGGTTTGGCCTCACGCGCGTTAGGGGTTCGAATCCCCCTGAATGTTGTTCCTTCCTTTCCCTTTTTTTTTTAAGTGAGGTGTAACCAAACGGCGGATAACGGCAAAATCGGAATAAGCTATCCTCATTCCAAATAGGTTTATTAATTTAATTTCCTATCACTGCGGTCAAACAGCCCCGAACTCCCCTTTTTAAAAAATAAAATGGCTTAAATGACGTTGTGTTGCTACTTAATACATTAAAACGACACCGTCAAAACACCACTGCTCATTGTCTTCTCTGGTAAGACTAGTTCGTCTCTTCCGACGACGGCGAGTTTTCTACAGTGGATTTTTGGCTTCGGTGCAATGGGGTTCAAAGGGAAATTTCATGGGGTTTCCATATCCAGGATTAGTTTTTTACCTAAGTTTGTAAATCTTCACGAATTTGGACTCACAATCCAGTCTCCGGCAACGGTCGATTTTCCAGCGATATTCAAATTCCATTTTCGTGCATTTTGGAGTCGTTTTGATTCTTTATTTCGTCTATTATGGCCTTCTAAGGCCTTTAGGATCAGTTTTGCATACTTAAAACCCACAAAACTCAATGATTTTATAATTATCCTTTTTGGTCAGCCGCCCCTACAACCCCATTTTTCTCTGTCATTTTTGGACCATTTTGGTCCATTTCACTTGCGTTGGAACCCATTTTATGTGTTCTTCAAGTCTAGACTCCTTAAATCAAGCTTAAGGTTGATTTTTACAAAGTAAAAATTTTCATTCTCGGTTTCTCATGGCCTAGTGCCCAAAATAGTTCAACTTCAACCAAATTTTCTCCTACTTCTTATCCTTAACATTTCAAATAGATGCATGCAGTGTAAGGCTCTAAAAACCACTCAAATCGTGCCAAAAATTTTAAAAAGGAAAAATTTATAGTTGATATTTTACCTTTTTGGCAATGGCTACCTCTTTCTCTTAGCTCAAGGTTGGAATCCTAGTGCAGTTCCAAACTCACAGCTACAGTTCGGCCTTCTCCCTTCCTCTTTGTACACTTCCAAGTGAACACACACACACACACTCTTTCACTCACACACATATGAATCCTTACCCACAAGTCACTCACGCACACACACACACTATTTGGTCTCTTACACACTTAGAATATTCAGCACACAAGACTTAGGCATTCTCACAAGCTAATTTTTAAAACCTTGGTCTATATATATATATATATATATATATATATGTGTGTGTGTGTGTGTGTGTGTGTGTTTATAAATACATATACACATGTAGATATACCTAATAGGGCTAATGTGTGGATGATGTGAAGGCTGAGGTGGGCTGAGGTGGAGGTGCTGAGTGGAGTGTGAGGTGGTGCATGAATGGCCATTGGCCATTTTGGGAGGTGGGCTTGGTTAATTTGGGTTTATACACAATTTAGTTGTATATTTAAGCACAAAGGTGCTGGCAGCCCACTTGGTAAATTTTTGGGTGCCAAAGTGCTTGCCTCACTTGGTCAAGGGTTCAAAACCCCTTAGCCTCACTTTTGGCATTTTTTCTCTGTTTTGTGCTTATGCCTCAGTTTGGCTAGCATAGTTTTCCGTTTTAGTTGTTTCCTTAATATTTTCTTTTCTATTGCTTATTTTACGAAACGGTTTCTTCTTGTTGTTTCCTATTTGAGTTAGCTTCGATGTTCAAAACCTTACGTCATTTATTATTTTTTGGTGTTTTCCATAGTTTGCTAATTCGAGTTTTTATAGTGTTAAAATAGGGCTAAAACAACTAAATCAATACATTAGACTTCCAAAAAGACTTCATTACATTGATTAAGTAGTAAAACTAGGTTCGGGGTATTACATTATTTATTTTAATTATTTTAATTATAATATTATATATTATATATTTATTTACATAGTGTTTTAACCAAACGCCTCAATGGCACAGTGGTTCATATACTTGTGTTAGATGCCACACAAACATGTAATCAAAGGTTCGAAACCCACTGATTATGGCTCCTCAATTTTTCCAAATTATTTCAAACCCAAATAGTGGATAGGCCTCAAACGTGGATAGCATATCCCTGTTTAGAATAGGGTTAATTAAACTGAATTTATTATATGCGTATCCAAACAGAACCAATTCAGTTTAAAAATTAAACTGACCCTTAATACGGCGTCGTTCAACTTAAGACCTTTAATGCGATGGGTCGGGTCCCAACCCGAACCCGGATCCAACCCGAGACCAACCTTCCACTATTCATTATCTTCCTTTATTTCTTGTACAACGTTGCCCTAATCGTTGTTTTCAACATTTCCTATTTCGTGGAGTTGTAGAACTCTGTTTAGCCTGTTTTTTGTTCCTATAAACTCCAAAAATGATGGGGGTTCATTTGGCGTTGGTTTGGGGCATTGAGATGAGCTCAAGAGCTCGATCGAGTGGTTATGGTGTTTTCTAAAAATAGCTTCGTACATGCCCATTTCTCCATGAAAATGGATGAGTTTTGGTCTGTGATGACCCTTACACTATGGGGATTCAATCCCCATTCTATAAATCAACTTTGGTGTTCAAATGAAGAAGTTATCTCTCCAAGCTGTGACTTGCAACCTAGTTTTTCATGGCCTTTTCTTGATAATTTTGGTTGTGGCCTAGGGTTTCTACAACCCTTGTAATGTCTAGTTGAAGTTTCGAGCATCAAAATCGAGTTTTGTTTCAATGGATTCAGACCTGGGTTTTGAAGGTACATTAATGGCAGTCTATACTTTTCCTAAGCTAAAACCCTTCCATTTTTCTCTAGTTTCTTATAACACACTCCTTTCTTACATGCATGCTCTAACACCTTGACCCCGATTAATCAATGTAATGGTGTCTTTTTAGAATTTAATATGTTAATTTAGTCATCTTAGCTTGATTTTAACACTACAAAAATTTGAATTAGCAAATCACGAAGACCACAAGGAAATGATAAATGACACAAGGCTTTGAACCTCGAAGCCAACTCAAGTAGGAAACGATCGAAAGAAACCGTTTCGTAAAAAGAGGAATAGAAAAGGAAATAGAAGGAAAAAAGCCAAAAAGATAAACTGCGCGTGCCAAACGAGGCATAAGCCAAAAAGGGAGGGAAAATGCTCAAAATGCAACCAATGGATTTTGAACCCTTGAGCAAAACCAATGCAACACTTAAGTCTCAAAAAAATTAAGCCACTTGGGCTACCCACATTTTGTGAAAAATATTGCAGCACATATGTATATATGTACAAAATAGCCCCTCCTACCTCCCAAATGGACCACTTACATTACATGCAGCAAACTTAATATAAACAAATATGCAAATATATGTGTGTTGAGTATGGAATAAGTGTACATTCAGATTTTTAGAGAGAGAAACCTAGAGAGAGAAAGTAGAGAGAGAAAGTGAGAGAAAAAGAAGAAGGAAGGTGAAGCTGTCTGTTGCATGCATGGCTACCCCAACTTGAAGGTGAGAGAAGCAACTGAGAAGGGAGAAAACTAAATAGAAAGAAAGAAGTAAAAATTTTCTCTCTCTAAAAAGTTTTTCATGTACAAGCTGTTTTTGGGTCTTATTTTTGCATGCATGTGGAGTATATTGTAGGGGGAATAAAATGGAAAAAAAATTGTAGCTTTTAGAGCAAGAAAACCCTAAGATTGCCGTGGACCCGAACTTAAGAAAACTGGTTTTTGGGTAAAAACTCAAGGAAGTTTAAAACCACTTACATGGTTAAAAAGTAGGGAAAAATTGGATTATTTAGCAATTAAATGAGCCAAAATGGTCAAGAGACCATGGAGATAATAGCAGTTGCAGATGCGATCATAAAATTGATGGGTGATCAGATTTTGGTCATTTTGTGAGGTTTAGACAACAATAAAATGATCTATATGATTCCAAGAATTCAAAGAATAAAAATGGAGTGAAAACAGTGCTTGCCGCCCCTCGAAATAGGAAGAAACAGTGCTTGCTGAAAAAAAAAAATGTTTTTCACCGGAATAGTTCTAAAACTACCTATTCCGATGGTCCAACCTAAGTGAAACTAGGCTTTGACATTAGGAAAGGAACCCTTACAAAAAAAATGGTTTAAACCACGTTGAAACCGGCCGAAAAACTCATTGGCGGTAGGTTACCGACGCCGGAGGTGACGCTAGAGCCCTCACCGGACCTTTGGGGATGAAGCACAGTGTAGGGTCGAGTCATTAGTTCGGATTCGGGTCAGGCTCCGACCCAAATATAAAACGGCTTGGGTCTTAAATGGAACTATGTCGTTTTGGGCATTTTGTTTTAAATTTTAAGTTCAACTGGGACTATTTGGTTGCGGTTATAAAAAATTAGGAATTGGGAATAAGGGATTAGCCCAACCATGGATAAATGGGGTTAAGAAGGACATTTAATTCCTATTCACATACATAGCCTGAACCGGTTGGTTCGCAGCCTCTTTAGACCAGTTTAGGGTTTTAAATAATAAACCCACTGGTTCACTATTTAAATGAAAAATAAATAAACCAAAACTTTAAGAAATTTCATTCAAACCCCAACAGTTATGATTAATGACACTGAGGCCCAAATTTTAAAGAATTAATTCAAATAAGCCCCTGAAAAATAATAAAATAATTTATTTTATTATTTTATTAATTGGATAAAATGACCATTTTACCCTTGGACAATAAAAAAAGTCAAACGAAGCCCAAATAAAATAAATAAATGATGTATTTTTACTATTTCGAGCATTCCGGACTCAACGGTGGAGTTCGATTTGTGAAATTAAGTCCCAAAAAATATAGACACGTAAATTATTAATGACTACATTGCCCTTAATAATACCCAGGGCCAATTAAACATAAAAGATAGTCTATTTTAATTATCTTGGATATTCTGGACTCAATGGTAAGGTCCGTGAAGCCTAAATAAATCTCAAAAAATATGAACAAACAACTAGGATAATTTCAAAGTCATCCTGATGATCAGTTATGTGATCAAAGGGACCCCTTTTAACATTTTGGGATATCCTGAACCTAATGGCAAGATCCGTTTTGTGAAACGAAGTCTCGGAACAATAGACACGTGAAACGTCAAAATGATAATTTTACCCTTAGTATCCCAAAAGCCAAATAAATGTCAAAGGGGACATAGTCTGACTATTTTGAGCACTCTGGACCCAACGGTGGAGTTTGTATTAGCAACTGAAATATCGAAAAACTTGACGTGTGAAAGTGTAAAATTACAAAAATGCCCTAGGCTTAACGTGAGTTGTAAATAAGCTAATTAAGATCCAGAAAAGCCTAAATTTATTACAATCAATATTTTGAACTTAATGATGACATTCTTTTAAGAAAAATAAAACCCGATAACAAATTAAAAAATGACGAATACGTCCATTAGGACATAACGAAGTTACCAAGAGAGTAATAATGAGATAAATAAGTCCAAAAAAATATTATAAGGACCAATAGACTCAAAACGGGGTCGGAATACGTAAAATGTGAACGGGAACCCTAAAATGGGAAATGACCCATGTGTCCCTGACGATCTAAAACAGATACCAAATGAAATCCAAAAGACTTAAAAATTTATATATAAGATATATGAAATATGTTGAGGACCACGATAAGGTCCCAGCAAGAATGATAAAATTACCATTGTACTCCTAAGGTCAAATACGTGATTAATTGATAACGAATGAAGTCCAAATGACTTTAATTATAATTTTGATAGCTACTAAGCTTACTTAAGGAATTAATAGCCTAGGTCAAAACCCTATAAATGGGAAATTAAAAATCCTTAATTGAATAGACTAAGTTCTAGAAACTCAAAACATTGCATAACAATGTTTAGGATTAAAGTGGGTACTAACTCATTATGCAATATTTTTGGATCCATGATTTTAGGATCACCAAAGTAATGGAAATGAAAAGAAGCTGTGGGATAACAATAGTGGTGCCTGTATGAGAATGCAATACTAAGAAACCGAGGTAAGTAACTCTTATGCTTTAATATGGGTTATTCCTAGCCAAGTTCATTTATTTTCAAATGCTGCCAAAATTTGTACTCTATCACTACCTAATGAACTTGATTTCTTCATTTTGATGCCAATCGACTAGCGATTATTGGTTATGCTTGTACTTCAAATTTGAATTGCTTGCCTATATCATTTCGTAAACTTGATTGCTGATACTTGAGCATAATTGTACCATTATGTATACCACGTCATGATTCTATGATTGTCAGCCCCAAATTCCAGTGGAACCGAGGCGTGAGTAACGAGACGAAAGGAAAATAAAATAATAAAGAAATAAAGGACAATCAAGGACAATCATATGCATTTCATACGCTAACCCCATTCTTGTTCTGATACAATTCATAAGGTTTTGCCCATTAACTCATGACTATACAAATAACATAAAATAATCTAGGGCTTATGCCCTTGTAAAACCTCAAAATACGCCCTACGGGCCAAATATAATTCTCAGTTCTCTCCTTCATTAAAGCATTTCTAAGTCTCGCGTAGCCAGAGTGTCATTTGAAATGATGTCCCACGAATGGGTCAACTCAATTGTTGGTACAATATAATGCTAATGCAAGAAACAAAATTAAGGGCGTGGCATGTGCAAGTGTACATTTATATCTACATGGCATTCAAAATCATCAATACAGCATATGAACAGTATGCGTGACGCACCCATGCAACTCTATGCCACACCCATGTCTCATCTTACGGTCCTTCCCCGATGGCCTGAGTACCATTTGTATGTCTTGCTTCACGGTCCAGAACCCGTCAAGCACGCGAGTACCTAGTGACCGATTTTGGGTTTTTCACCACAGGATCTACACCCTCATAATGCACAGCACCACGTGCTCAACTCACACCATGTCCAAGGAATCACACTATGCCAATATGCTCTAATTCTATCATGCCACAATGTAATCTCAATAAGGCATCACATCCACACATGAAGCATGCTTTAAATCACCTAATTCATAATCTCAACAATTCTCAAAGAATATGATCCACACAGTTATGCTAATACATGCGATATACACATAGTCATGATCCACATTCATTACCAAACTTTTAAAAAGATAACAAGAAACACATAAGCATATGAGCAATCAAAATCATATGGGAATCATCAAGTCAACATGGACAGTTATTCCTAAACTTAATTCTATTCCTTACTTAGCACAATATATCATACCTGATGGGTCGGTCTCAACCCAAGAAAGTGTACTCGTAGTATAGCAAAACTAGTAGTAAGAATGCAGAAGGTTAGACCACCTTCTCCTTGCCTTTCGGTGTCCCTAAAATCATAAAATGTAACTCAGTTCATTTGCTACTTGAATTATGCTATTCATCAAATTTTATGTCTTTATTTTATGAGTTTCTATTTTGCCAAATTAAACTCTACTTTTGAGTCTAGAACATCGAAGAAAGTTGGTTTGGGATTTCATGGAATTCAATTCGGACATCCGAGCTAAAAAGGGCAAAACGGTCATTTGGCACTTTTTACGGGTCCTTACGTCCCGAGACCTCTTTTTGAAAATCGGACTCCATGATTGAGATAATAAAATTCCACTATTTGTTTACTCAAATCGGAGTTCGTTTGACTACGTTTCAACTCAGGGGCATTTTGGTAATTTTTAATGTTATCACGGGTCCTTTTATTTTTTTTTTGAGACCCCATCTCATAAAACGGACCTCACCATTGGTCTCAGAATGGTCGAGATAGTCAAAATACACTAATGACTTGTCCCATTTGGACTCTGAACTATTTTGTGATATTTAAATAATTTAATTAATTAATTAATTAAATTAAATTAATATTTTATTCAGGGGGGGTCAGATCATAATTAATTAAAAGTTCTGGGGTCAAAGTTGGATTTTTGAAAGTTCTGGGGGTCAAATTTAATTTCAAAAAGTACAAGGGGTCAAACTGTACTTTCCAATTTTTCCTATTCCAACTCATTCCAACCCTCGATAGCCTAACAGTGGCTTATGCCCCAAAACAGGGATAGGATATCCCTATTCCTAATTTAATTCCAATTTCAATTTTGTAAACCCGTAGCTAAACACTCTTAATTCACTTTTAATTTAAAAAATAGGGTTGACACGTGGCAGGGGGTGGGTCGGTCTTGACCCAACCTGAACTCGAACCCGACCCGAACCCAGACCCGAGGTCTGAACAGTGTCATCTTCTTCCCTAGTTTTTCTGGCGAGTCTCCGGTAGGTTTCCGTCACCATCTCCTGGTGACGGTGAAAAATTTTCGGCCAGTTTTCACTAATTTCTCAATGCGATTCCCTTTCATTTTTCAAGGGGATTTCATTCCTAGGATTGTTTTTCAATTTGATCCATTGGATCGTCACGAATAGGGGGTCAAAGAGCCATGGCCGAATCTCCGGCCAAGTCCAAAACCCTATTTTTCTTGGTTGTTTCTCCCCTGTTTCAAGCTTAATCACCTCCATTCGTTTCCTGCATCTCATAGGGTTAGATCTAGGTAGTTTAGGTTAAGTTTTTAAAGCATCAAACCTCACGAACCTAATTATCCCACTGACCTGTAACCCTCTTTTTCTCTCTCATTTTTAAACCATTTGAGCTGATTCTTCTTGCAGTTTAATCTATATTCCGTGTGGATTCAGACCCTATAGTCAAAACTAAACACACATGCTTTTAAAAATTAAAATCGCAATACAGTAAACTCACCTAATATTCTGGGTTTTTCTGGTGCAACCCCAACCTTCGTCCTCCTCTCCTTCTTGGTTTGGCTTCCTGGACTTCTTCCAATGCTTACGGCCTCCCTAACTGAGCCTCTCCTTTTCTGAATTTCTCTCACAAACCAAAACCCAACATACACATGCATATCATACTCTCTCTCTCTATTCTCTCTCTCTCTCTCTACACGATCAGCCTGCACACCCCTCACCTATTTGACATACATGCACACAGAACTCTCACTTACACACTCACCTAACTCACCCACTCTCTTACACACACAAATTCCCAACATGCCTCTTTGAGTGAGGCACACTCAATATACACACACACACGGCAGTGCACTCACACCACACACACACGCCACCTGTTGTGCACAGCACACACATTCCAAAAACCCAAGATATGTCTTGTTGATGGAGATATAAATATACACATATATACATATACAACATATTTTAATAATAATAATAATAATAATAATAACAACAATAATAATAACAAAAAAAAAAGTTATTTATTCCAAAAAAAATTCAGGTCATTATAATGATATGTCTTGTTGATGGAGATCTTGTTGTTCCACACACTTTATGTCTCATTAATTGAGATTTTGGTTGTTTCATACGATTGTACACCCCGTGTGAAATTTTTTATGATCATGATGTCTTGTAAGTGCTTAGAGTTATGCTCAATTACAACAGTCCATCTATTCACAGATTGCATTGTGGACCCCTTGGGGTCGTTTTGTGTCCTTCAGGGACTTGAGGTGAAAGAGCTTTCACGCTATTCAGTAAGCCTAAGAGAGAGGCGAACCTGAATGTGCGTTGTGAGGGTATGTCGGGCCTCATTTTGTTTATGCATTTGTTGTGTTAGAACTCGATAATTACATTTTTGCATTCGTTGGATGATCACATTCTAGGCCCTGTGAATGATCAAAAATATTTGCAACCATGATACACTTTTGATTGGCTAATGTATTGTTTGTGGCAGCGAATCATCATGATAGGTTAGACCCATTTTGGATGATCTTGTCATCACTTTCTTGTATCATTTTGTGGATGAGCCTTTTAAACCCTCGGGTCATTATTGCTTTATCTTGGTGACTAGTTATATGATATCTTTTTCTTCTATATTCTTGTGGACTAACCCTGACCCATGGCAAAGCTAGGAATTTACTTACTGAGCTTTGTTAGCTCACTCTAGTTTCATTTCTTTTTTTTTCAAGATAGTAAGATATAGGGGGGACCATTAGGCGTACAGGTTGACTAGACGCCTACTGGCTATTGATAACTTTTTTGCAAGTTTTGTAATAAATTAAATACTATAATGTCCTAACTTCTCCCATATCTCTACGGTCCTATTTGGTTCTATGTTTTGAGGATCTGTATTATAAACACTTATATTTTTGGGATGTATAATGACAATCTGATAATTTTACTAGATTTACTAATGATTATAATATACACTTATTAAATATTATTCAGTGTTTACGATCCTTTTGGCAGGGAACGACCCACGAGCCGCAGACCCGGTCACGGACCCCCCTAATCCACATAGGGTGAGTTTTGGGTCATGACACATGCAACTTAGAGTATGAAATAACATCAACCAATGAACACATAGGTTATATATGTCTATATATATATATATATATCTAACTCATGTTATTATATATATACATATATATAGGGCTTACATAAGTTTGAGGTGTCGCTTGCAATACAACTGGCTGAGGAGGTGGCCCAATGGGGTGCTACCACCTCAATTTTAAGCATGCTGAAACTGGGACTTATTAGAGCATATATACATATCTTATGCATTATATTGCACAAAAGTGCATGTAGGCCTAGTTGGCATTCTTTTTGGGCTTTTGGTTTCTCCTCTTTCTTGGTCTAGGGTTCAAACCCTTTGGCCACCCTCTTTGCCTCATTTTTTTTCCTTTTTCCCTCTTATGCCTTGTTTGGCAATTTTCAGCATTCTTTGCCAAATTTTTTTAAAATTTTGTGTGCTAATTTTATATGTCGTAATACATGGTATTTTATTTATGCTAACATGCATCGCATTCATTAATAAATTTGTAATTAAATTCATTTTATTCGCACATCACTCTGATTTGCCTAATTTTTTTCTTCATATAATAATTTTAACATTTATGGCCTACTAGTTTCAATTTAAATTGACGAATAAATTAATATCTATTTAAGCTCATAAAAGTGACATTTTGGTTCGTCGTAAATCATGTCTGCTAAATTATATAAGTCAAAAAATTGGGGCATTTTATTTATTTCAGATTTCGGGGTATTATACTCTCCCCTCCTTCAAAAGAGTTTTGTCCCTAAAACTCGACCTAACTCTATTTCATGTGAACAACTCGAGGTACATTGCATGTATTTCTTCTTCGCGTTCCCATGTTACTTCTTCCATTATGTGATTCCTCCACAAAAATTTCACCAGTGAAGTTTCTTTGTTGCCCAATGTCTTTTCCTTCTGGTCCAAAATTTGTACTAGTTATTTTTCGTATGAAAAATCTTCCCTTAACTCGAGTGGCTCATATTCAATGATCTGTCCTGGTTCTTCTACACATTTCCTTATCATTGATATGTGGAATACGCGGTGCACTTTATCCAACTCGGGTGGTAGTGTCAAACGATATGCTACTGGTCCAACTCTTTCTAGGATCTCGAATGGACCAATATAGCAAGGACTTAAGCTCCCTTTTTTTGCCGAACTAGAGTACCCCTTTTAAAGGTGATACCTTTAGGAACACGGGGTCGCCCACTTCGAATTCAAGATCCTTTCTTCGGTTGTCAGCATAACTCTTGTATCGACTTTGGGTTGTTTGTAGCCTATTCCGAATCTTTCAAATTTGTTTAGTGGTGTCTTAAACTAAATTTGGTCCAAGTAACTTTTGCTTTCCAACTTTAGCCCAACATAGTGGAGATCAGCATCTTCTTCCATACAGTGCTTCGTATGGTGCCATTTTGATGCTTGCTTAATAGCTATTATTGTAGGTAAACTTAACTAACGGTAAGTGTTCTACCCAATTCCCCTTAAAATCCAACGCACACAACCATAACATATCTTTCAGCATTTGTATCACTCGTTCAAACTGTCTATCTGTCTACGGATGGTATGCTGTACTGAATTTAAGTTCAGTACCGAGTGTCCTTTGTACACGTTTCCAAAATCGTGACACAAACCGAGAGTCTCGATCTGACACGATGGATAAGGGTGTGTCGTGTAGTCATACAATCTCCTGGATGTACAATGTAGCTAGCTTTTCCAAGCTATTCGTCATCTTTATCAGTAGGAAATGTGCAGACTTGGTTAACCTATCCACAATTACCCAAATAGTACTGCAACCCTTTGGAGATTTGGGAAATCTGGACACAAAAGCTATGGTAATATGGTCCCACTTCCATTCTGGAATAAGGAGTGGTTGTAAAAGTCTACTTGGACGTTTATGTTCAACCTTTACTTGTTGGCAACGCGTATAGTGAGCGATAAAATTGGCTATGTCCTTTTTCAACCCAGGTCACCCATACAATTCCTTGATGTCATGATACATCTTAATATTCCCAGGGTGTACCATAAATCTCGTAGCATAGGCTTTTTTCCAAAATTTCTTTCTTTAATTCTGGTATATTGGGCACACATAATCTGCCTCGCTATCATAGAATTCCTTCCTAAATTTCAAAGGTAGGTCTTTCAGTTGACTTTACTTCTGTACTAATCTTGATCAGTTCCTTATCTTGAGTTTGACTTTCTTTGATCCGTTCCACAAATGTAGATCCAATCATCAGACTAGCCAAATAAGTTGTGCTACCTAGTGGAACTACTTGGATACCCATCTCGTTTAGGCTTTGAATCAATTCCTTCTGCATAGTAATCATGTAAGCGAGATTCCCAGACCTTCAGCTTAAAGCATCGGCTACCACATTAGCTCTGCCAATATGGTACTGGATTGTCATGTCCTAGTCTTTGATCAATTCAAGCCATCAACGTTGCCTCATATTCAATTCCTTTTGCGTAAATAAATACTTCAGGCTTTTATGATCAGTAAAGATTTCACACGCCTCTCATATAAATAGTGGCGCCAGATCTTTAAGGTGAACACCACTACGGCTAGCTCCAAATCGTGGGTAGGATAATTCTGTTCTTGCAGTCGGAGTTGTCGAGAAGCATAGGCAATGACTTTACCATTCTACATCAAGACACATCCTAAGCCCTTGTATGAGGCATCATTGTAAATGACAAACTGCCTTTTCTTTGAGGGAATAGTTAGAATAGGTGCTGAGGTCAACCTTTCCTTTAGCAGCTAAAAACTCCATTTTTGTTCATCTGTCCAAACAAATGGAACATTATTTCTAGTTAATTAAGTGAGTGGCTTTGCTATCTTAACAAAATCCTTGACAAATCGTCGATAGTAGCCTGCCAATCCTAGAAAACTTTAGATTTTCGTCACGGTAATTGGCTGGGGCCAATTAAAAATAGCTTCTACCTTCTGTGGGTCAACGAAAATACCAAATTTAGAAATCACGTGCCCTAAGAAGCTAATGCTAGATAGCCAGAACTCATACTTCTTAAACTTCGCATATAGTTTATGATCCCGTAGTGTCTGCAATGCTATCCTCAAGTGGTTCTTCTGCTTTTCCTTATTCCATGAATATATAAGTATATCATTGATAAAGACAATGATAAAATCATCCAAGTATGGTTTAAAGACCCTATTCATCAAATCCATAAAGGCGGCAATGGCATTAGTTATGCCAAAAGGCATGACTAAAAACTTATAGTGGTCGTATCGAGTCCGAAAGGCTATTTTTGGCACATCAGCATTCCTGGTCTTGAGTTGATGATAACTCGATCTCAAGTCAATCTTGGAAAATACACTAACCCCTTGTAATTGATCGAATAATTCATCAAGACGTGGAAGAGGATACTTGTTCTTGATCGTTACCTTATTTAGCTCTCGATAGTCGAAACAAAGCCTTAGTGAGCCGTCTTTCTTCTTCACAAATAATACGGGTGCTCCCTAAAGAGACACATTTGGTCAGATGAATCCTTTCTCCAATAACTCCTGTAGTTGAGCCTTCAGCTCTTGCAATTTTGATGGAACCATCCGGTACGGAGTTTTGGATATCGGTTGAGTCTTGGGAATGAGATTGATTGTGAACTAAATTTCTCGATCAACCAATTCATTTGGTAGATCCTTAGGAAATACATCAGGAAACTCACATACGATTGGCCCTTCTAATAACAGAAGAGCCTGAGCTTGGGTATCTAAGATACTACACAGATACCTATGACACCCTTTACTTTCTCGGCCTAGATGGCAGAGATAAGATAGGGCGGAGGGGTTACGTAATTTCCTTCGAACATGAACACGGGTCATTTCGGGTGTTGAAACAACACTTTCTTCTCCAAGCATTCAATAGCGACATGATTTAGGGATAACCAATCCATGCCTAAGATCACATTGAAACCTTTTATAGCTAAAGGTATTAGGTCCACCAGTAGTTCTTGATCCCCAATCATCACACTGTAGTCTTTGAGGACTATGGACCCAATCATTGAAATTCTAGATGGGATTTGCACCGATAATAGATCATCTAATGGTTCAGGTGTCTTATGCAATTTACCAGCAAACAGTGAAGACACAAAAGAATACGTGGATCTAGAATCAATCAACACATGTGCAGATATTCCACAGATTGGAAGAATACCTGCCACCATGGTATTGGCAGTAGTTGTATCTCTAGGTACTAACACGAATACTCTTCCTGGTCATCCTTGTAGCTCTTTACCTTTGTCCCTTGTAGGTGTCGTAGGAGTAGGTCTTTGATTTACATTACTGGCGATCAAGGCTGAAGCTTTTGTATGTTGCAGCCGTTGAGGGCAATCTCTCATTTGATGCCTTTTTTTCCACATCTATAACACGCGTCAGTCAACCAACAGCACTCTCCTTTGTGAGATAAGCGACAGTGGGGACAAATAGGTTCTTCATTGACCTTCCTTTGGTTCTTGTTCCCACTACTTGAGCCTCCATTCTTCTGCTGCTTAAACGAATGCTCTTTCTTGAAGTTCCTTCCTTTCTTCTTCCGCTCTTGGTCCTTGAGTTGATTGAATTCTTCCATATCCTTCTCGATGACGAGTGCATTGTTTAGAACATCCGAGTAAGTGTGCAACTCAAAGGCAGAAACTCATACTCGAATTCCCATTCGAAGGCCTCGTTGAGATCTATTTGCCTTGTGATGTTCATCATGTACAACGAAAGATGCAAATCAAGACAATGCAAAAAACTTAGCGGCATACTAGATTACCGTCATATCTCCTTGATTTAAGTCCATAAACTTTTGAATCTTCCTTCTCAAACAGTTGGTGGAAAGAACCTTCTGTAGAACTTATCTATAAATTTGTTCCAAGTCATATCTAGGTCCTCTCTTTGCATTTCCAGCCATCATTTGTATGCTTCTCCTTGTAGCATATACATAACCAACTTAACTTTTGCTCCTCTGTACAAATCAGGAGCTTGGAAACTTTTTCCATTACCATAATTCGTGATTCGGCTTGCTCAAGATCAGTCACAGAGTTAAAAGAATGAGGCTTGAGCTTATGGAATCTATCTAGCAATGTGTTGCTAATGCCAACTTTCGTTGGTTGCATCGGGCCAGATGTAGATGGCATTGCTGGAGTCCCCATCAAATTGGCTATTGGTATGGACTGGCTATGCAATAGAGCCCTTGTTAACCCTTCGATTATCCAGCCAAACTGAGCCAAGGTTGCTTGTACTTTACGTAAAATCGTGCCCTCAGCCAAAACTTGAGATTTCATATTATTGCTTCTGGTACACGACGGCATCTGCAGAAAAGATATAAGCCAACAATTTACTGAAGTTAGAATCTGGACAGTTTTGGTAACATCACTATATCTAATTCATCTTATGGATAAATGATGCTTATAATATATCAAATCAAAGCTAAAACATAGATATACATTTCTAAAAAATTTTAAAATTTAATTCAAAGAATTAGGGAAGATATGACAGTTTGAAATGGACTATTTTACATCATCCGAATTTCCATTTTTGGCCATCTGACCTTAAAATTTCATAAATCAAAATTGGTTTGCAGTTTACATGTAAAACCAGTTTTAACAAAAACTAGACGTCGAGAGCTTCAATTTAAACCTAAATTTCACTCGATTTGAATTTAAATTGATTAAGTTATAGCCCTCCAAAGTTGGACTAGTGTTGCTGGTAACATCCAGATTAGCTACGAGAATCATTATAATTTGTCTAATCCCACTCAAATCACTTATATATATATATATATATATATCACTATATATGCATGAAATTAACTATAAAACTTAAAGGAATTAAAAGAAGAGTGTTCTTACCTTGTTTAGGTGACTTTTTTCCTTTTTTTCTCCCTCTTCTTTCTCTCCCTCTTTAAGTTTGCAATTTCACCTTCCTTCACACAAATTTCACTTTTTACCTCACTTAATTTGATTTTCTAAGCTTTTCCATGCATGTATATCTATATCTATAAATACATGCATGAGAGAGAGACAAGATTTAAAAGATTCTCCCCCTCTTTAAGTGTTCTTACCATGCATGTAGGCTTACCTTATTCGCATGGGTTTGTTAGAATCCTATGCTCAAAGTTCCTCACTTGCATATGTCTTCATTCATATATATCTTTGTTGGGTGAATATTTTCTAGACAAGACTTAACGGTGGGAGATAACTTCTATGGTTAATGGGATTGATTGTTGGAATCCTATGTTCAATGCTTCCCACTAGTGTATATCTATATTTATATATATATATATATATATATATCCTTGTTGGGAGAATATTTTCTAGACAATAATTAGTGATGGTGTTATGGTTTGTTTCCCATCTTGACATACATGTATTATATATATACATACACACATATATATACTTGTATATACATTTATATATGTACCTTACTTTTTCCATTTTCTCTCATCATGTGTAGATCACATGGTGGGCACTATTCTATTCTATTTTTTTTATTATTTAATTATCAATTTGATAAATCATTTCTTCTCAGACTAGTGGTGTATTCAATCCTAGGTTAGGTTTATTCCACCTATGGTTAGGTTGCCTAATCTTAGGTCATAATAATACATATTTACCCCCAAAAAGGTTTTCCATAACTTCCAATGCATTATACATATATCACCAAATTTATCATGTACAAATATTACCTAATTTTTTGGTTGTGGGTGTTATAATAAGCACTTTTTTTGGAATAATCTGTGTTATCCAAGTCTGGAACCTGAGTATATTCCTAGCAGTTGGATATCTTCGTGGCTATAGACGGAGTCAATCTTTCCACAATGAAGTGAGGACCCCAAGTCCTCGAAACAACCTGCATGCACAAAAATTGATGTAATATCCGGATAGGATAATAAAAGGAGGTCTCTCTCAAGCCTGCCAAGATAACACAAGAATAACCAAGAGAGTGCAAATGAGGGGCTTTGCTTTGCCAATGAACAATGGATATCAATATCATAAGGTGAAAGTTGAGCAAGGAACTCGCACCAATATCTCTCATTATCTTTGGTCACCAACAAGGCCCTTTAACAATAGTGTTTTGACATATAAGGGATGGTAATTGAAGGTGCTAAGAACTTCAACTTATCACGCAACCACATCGTCAACAACAAGGGACTACCTTTGAAAACATTCGAGCCATTATGAACCAAGTCCAAGCCATTCAAAGTCTCGGCAATAACGATGCCCATCCCATTTGTTTCCTTTGTTCAGTTCAGTCACAACATCAATTAGGAAAACATCAACTTGATCAGGCTATTAGACGATCAAAAACCTTAGGATAATGCACAAAACGAAGACGCATAGCTTGGTGCGACTAGCTTTTTGATTCATGAAAATTTTCAATATAGGAAGTAAGGAAAAAGATTCACTTTGAACCAATTCATTTACCTTCTCAACATCCAAGTCAAGTAAAAAGGACAGAGAAGAATAATAACCACGTTGTACAAAAAGGATGATTAATTTACCTTGAACCGTGATGTCAAAAAGAGCACAGAACTCTTCAAAGGTGGGACATATTTCTTCTAGATAAAAACGAAAGCAATGATCAACAAGATCCCAAAAGCGAGCACAAGCTCATAACAGATGCCAGTTTATGGTAGCTTGGGCAAGAGAGAAAATAGCTTTCAGTCTCAATGCTCCTAAGTTAATCTTCTTCGAGCCTAAGAGGCAATACAGCCATGTACGAATTTGTTTGTTAAAAACAACCACATCCATGATCCCAGAATCCATTAGAGAACAAAGGCATAAAATATAGCAATGGAGCTATCAAGAGGCAGAATGTGATGAGTTAGAAGGTTTAGGGTTTGCAATATATCCTAAAATACTCGCAAATTCGTTTCCAAGTTGGTTTAGGAAACTAATTTTCAGAAAACACGCAAAAACGCGCAACAGGCCGTGAAACTACCCGGGACAGAGCTCGCTGTCGATTGGCATATAGGGGCTGGACAGGCCAATTTTGGGCTTTGGACCATTTTCGCGAATCTTGGCCCATTTCAGCATATTCTTTGTCAAAATCAAGTCTTTTGTCAAAATATGTCTAAGAAATCCACCATGATTCAACACCGAACATCGAAGGGCAAATTGATAATTTGCCAAACCGAGTCAATATTAACCAGCATGTCATTTAGTAGGCGTAGGCCCAGTAATCCAAAACCGCCAATAAGTAACCCATAATTTTTTTCAAAAGATCGTGCATATAGCATTTCCTTTGACGGTCCTTCAAGATCTAGGCCCCATTTTCTAGGCCATACACAATTGCTCATTTCTCAAACAAATCAAAATCATTGACTCAACTCAGTCCATTCCCCAGTGAAGTCCGAACCATCATCATTTTATCAAGGAAATTCATCTCTCCAGCAAAATATATTTTGGCATTCCCCATGGAGTCTTTATTCTCCACACAAAAAAAAAAAAAAAAAAATTGTTTGAGGACGTAATCCATTTTGATAGATTGTTCATTACATTTTCATTATCTTGTTAGGATAGCATTCCTTTCAAGTAAGTCATCCATCGCACCACATTTTTATCATCTTGTTAAGATAGCATTCCTTTCGGGGTAAGCTATCTATCGCAACACCATCCTGTTAAGATAACGTTCCTTTTAGGTAAGTCGTCCATCGCATCACATTTTATCATCTTATTAAGATAATGTTCCTTTCGGGTAAGTCATCTATCGCATCACCATCTTGTTAGGATAGCGTTCATTTCGGGTAAGTCATCTCTTGCATCATCATCCTATCAGGATAGCATTATTTTCGGGTAAGTCGTCTATCGCATCATTTTTTATCATACTATTATGATAACATTCCTTTCGGGTAAGCCGTCTATCGTATTCTCACTTATCAACCTACTAGGATGGAATTCCCTTTTAGGTAAAACGTCCGAGGACGTAAGATCATTTCAAGAGAATATAACCTTATGAAAGCCTTGTTAAGATCACATTTCTTATCAAGTAATACTCTCAGAAGTCATTTTCGAGGGCGTAACCTCACAACAATCGTACCGAGGCAAGTCTTCTTAGATAAATCCAATTAGAACAGCACTCATTTCTGCTAGTCACGAACTACAAATGGTCTGATTCGCCTAAGGGTGATACATAGGAATCTCATATAGAAATAAGTCTCACCACGTCAAACAAAAAACACAATCAAGGTCAAAATGGTTGTCACTTTTTTTTTTGCATTGACGTTCACTTGCTTGCAAGATCCATCAACAAGGGGCTTTCTATAGACACTTCATTTTGTGACCCTTGATTAATTAGTAGCAATTCGGTAATTATGCCAAGAAACCTACTTTTAGAGTCTTATTCACATTAAGACTCCTCTTGACAGAGTCCAATTCCCACTAGGACTTTCCTGCCAAAGTCATAATTCTATTAGGACTCCTCTTGACAAAGTTCAATTCCCGCTAGGACTCTCTTGCTAAAGTCTCAATTCTATTAGGACTCCTCTTGACAAAGTCTTCTTCCCTCTAGGACTTTTCTGTCAAAGTCCCAGCTTTATTAAGACTCCTCCTAATAGAGTCCTATTCCCATTAGGACTCTCTTGACAGAGTCCCAGTCTAAGTAGGAATTTTTTTCAATAGAATCTCACTCCCGTTAGAACTCTCTTACCAAAGCCCCAATCCTATTAAGACTCTTCTTGACAGAGTCCTAGTTCCAATCCCATTAGGACTCTCCTAACAGAGTCTCAATCTAAGTAGGACTCTTCCTAATAGAGTTCCACTCTTGTTAGGGCACTCCTTTCAGAGTCCCAGTCCTATTAAGACTCCTTCTAACAAAGTCTTATTCCTATTAGAACTCTCTTGCTAGAGTCCCAGTCCTATTAGGACTCTCCTGTACAGGGTCCACTCTAAGTAAGACTCTCTTACCACAGTCCTAGTCCAAGTAGGACTCTTCTCGACAGAGTCCCACTCTCGTTAGGACTCCTCTGCCCATCAGAAGACGTTTTGGTAATTTTGGTACCTTTTTGCCCACTAAGGGCATTTTAGTAATTTTGGCATAATCCTACCCTCAATAGAACTTCCTAGGTATTTGAGGGGCAGTTTTGTAATTTTTATAACATTTTACCCACGTGGGGGTAATTTAGTAATTTTAGCCTTTTGGTGACGAATTGGGGGTAATTTGGTCGTTTCATATGTCCTATGGCAATGTAAATATTCTCCACCGAATTGGGGCAATTTGGTAATCTTAAGTGATAATAATCTATTTAGGCTTAATTACGATTTTCCACAGTTAGAGTTTTCACAAATCTGGTTGTTTGATATTTTCTTAAATAAAGATACATCGAACATAGACATTTTCATTTTAGAGTTCATATTTCAATTAAATTCTATTTCTCTTTTATATCATTGGCTCTTTCATGTAGACAATAATTCTATTGGTTCGTGCATTGTCATAATTATTTATTAATTTATTTAGTTAGGATAACCATTCTTATTTAATTTTTTATTTATTCAGTTAGATAATTATCACTCAACACATGATCCTAGCCCTTCATTTTAGGGTTTCATCTTAGACCATTAGATCAAAGCTCTATATTTTTCCTATGAATAGAGCCCCCCGGCCACCAGTTTTAGGGGACGAAGAAAGACACAATTTTCATAACATCACGTCGTTAGTTTAATTCTAGAGTTCTCTCTACAAGAACTCTCTCGCTCCTAAGGCCGAAGCCCTACCAAAGTGACAACTTCCCTTCATGAAGCAAGCCGAAGCAACATTTTCCAAACTGAAGAACAAGCTAGAGATCTGCCCGACTGAAGCCTCCGGATCAAACTTTCCTAGTTGAAGTGTTGCCCGACTACCACAACTAAATAAGGTATGCTCTCAAATCCTTAACAATTTTTCTTTAAATCCTGTTGATCTCTCATCTTTTATCACTCTTGATAAAAGAGGGTAAACCAAAAAATTACGTGACTCTAATTCCATTTTCTGAACGGATACGTAGGAAGCCTTCGGGCCAAGTCAGATCTTTTTTCTTTATTTTCCATTTTATTTTATTTTATTTCTAAGTGCTAGATCTTTTATTATTTATCTATTCCAGACTCACATCTCTCTTTTCAGTTTTCTCATGACAAAATAGCCTTGGAAGTGAATATTTGAGGTCAATCCATTTGGATTGGGCAGGGTGGGTGCCTAACACCTTCCCACTCCGTACCTTAGCCCCTAAGCCCGTTTCTCTGATGTTTTCATCTTGTTTCGGTCTTTTATCTTTATTTTGATCCGTGTCAAGGGATCTTTTAGTATGTATTTAGGATTAAAGTGATGTAATTTTCATTCCATTTCTTTTAGTTTCCTTCATATGTATTATTCAATTTGTAACAGGTTTGCTTATTTCTTACCCAAAAACAAGCTAGCAACCCCTCACTTTCTCAATCTTCCATAAGAGGCATTCCTTCCTACCTTAAGGAAAGAGACAGCCGGGATCCATCTATATCCACAAAAAGGATGACACACGTTTCCTTTTTTCCAGTGTTGAGGCCCACAATTATCATCATAGTTGACTCCTTATATGATGAATCCACAATCTTAGTAATCTAACAAGCAGATTTCTTTAATAGTTATCCATCCAAAATATAAATAAAGTTATTTTAATTTGCATTCTTTATTAATTAAATTATGAATTTAATTGATTAAAGTTTGAATTTAATTAATTAAAGTTTGATATAAATCTTTTTGTACTCGTGATAGATAATTCTATCATTAATTTTTAAATCAATCAAAATGCGAATATTTCACAATATTAATTATTAAAAATAAACTTGTATATGTGTAAAAATTATATAAAGAATTTTAATAGCACTACTTTTTTAGTAATAAAAATGACATTATAAGTTTTCTTATAATTTAAATGAGAAATAGTTCTTTTTTTTTTTTTTAGAAAAGTCAATCATATCTAGAAATGTGTATACATGTCCTATGTTAATGTTAAAAATCTAAGCTTGTGATAAAATCTTTTCATTTACACAAATTCATTTAAGATTTTAATAACTAATAATTTTTAATCTCCTCCGTTTATTAATTTTATAATTTGTGGAGGGTAATACACGTATTCTAAAATAGGTACAAAGGTTTTACTCCCTTACTCATTGTATTATTGTATCACGGATGTAACTTTTTTTGGAGCACTAATTTCAAGGGCTAATTGAGGTGGTGTTAGACTGATAATTTAAATATTTATTAGTAATTTTTAAGGTCATTTCACTCCACATTTAAGTATGTGAAATAACCGTAAAAATTTAGTCTAAGTATACACAAATAACTACATTGGCAAAGAAAGAAAAAAAACTTTCTTTGGGGCGCTACTTTTCTTCCCACCCTTGGAGCTAGTTTCAACAAACACAGACATGATGGTCATGACGGACAGAGAGAGAGATGTGTATATATATATATATATATATATATATATATATATATGTATGTGTCAGTAGGTCCATGAAGTTTGTCTGAGTTGTTTCCTATTGGATCTACACGATGTTATGAACGGATGGTGTTCCTTGTGACTCACTCTGCACCCTTGTTGAAAAACAGGTGCAGATGAAGGTGGGAATGGACCCAACATCAGATGTTCCAGACTCCTATCATTGTCCAATCCTTTTGACCATTGCCTTTTCTTCGTATCCCTCCCTTTGACCCTATAACTCTACTACTCTTTATGAGGTCATATAGGCCTGAGAGGGGTATCTTTTTTTTGTTTTTTTTTTTTTTCCCTCCGAGTGAAGCATATCTTCTTAATATCAGAAAAAAAAAAAAAAAAAGATTATTTGGCAAATTTTGGCATGGTCACGTAATTGTCATTGCAAGCAACAAGTGTCTCTTTGAATATTTAATTTATTCTTTTTCTGGGAAATGAATTTTATTTTGTTTTAGCTTCTTATCCTATTTCTCTATGTTGTAACTGAGAAGTGAGATTTCAAGTTTATAATTTATTACAATTACAGGTAAATTAATTTAAAAATTGAATTTATTTATAATTTGAAATATAAGACCCCAATGACATAGTAGCAAACATAATGAAAGGGTAAATACAGGGCTTATTTTCGTTTTTCCTTTTCATACTTTAGTTTATTTGTAAAGAATTGCAAATTGAGTCACACATGATGATGATAAACGTCTGTAAAACAATGGAATTTTTTTTTTTTTTAATACTTTTGTGCATTTTTTAAATTTGAAGAAAATGGAATGATTGGAATGAAGGAAACTAACCACACCAGAAGATTTTTGAGGTTTATTTGACGAATTCTTTTCTTGTCAAACTCGAGTAATTTTGATCCAATTGGGTTTTTTTTTTTTAAATTCATTTTGTTTTAATCTTAAATTTTAGAATTAATTTGTCAAAGGTCTCTCAAAGTAATTATCTAAAAGTTAAGATCCAAGGGAAAATACTTTAATCTCAAAAGCCCTTTTAAGTTTTTAAATTATATGGTTCCAAGTCTAATAGTGATGAGGTGAACAGCATCATTTTATTCTTAATAACAAAACTACCACACTTTTTCACTTACAAAAATAATGAGCTTCTTTCCAATCAATATCAAACTTGCCCCCAACCTGCCATGTCATCACTTTTTTTATTTTTAAAACTTCAAAATTAAATAACTTACAATATATAAGTCCATTTTTTATAAAAATTATATATTTGAACTCTAAAAATTAAAATCTATTAAATAAGATCTATATTGCATAAGAAATTATATAAAAAAACTCAAAGTTTGGAAAGCTTTATTCAAAAGTGCACGAGTAAGGTCAAAAACTCTCCATTTAGCTGCACTTTTTTATTTTCTCCTTTTCTTTTTGGCAGGGAAGTATATTTGGGTGTGTATTTATAACATCCAGAGTTAACCTGTCATTGGATCATAAAAATAAATGTAAAATTTAGATGATTTGGTACATTTACATTTACTTTTTTTTTTTTTAATAAATAAAGATCAAATAAAAACAACCACACAGGCGTGTGGTCAAGTGATAAAAACGTTGAGAATAAAATTCAAGCGTTTCGAGTTCGAATCATTTTTGCGCCGATCGTTGGCAGTTAGAGCTTAAAGGACACCTGGCCATCACGGGAATAGAGACTTAGTCTGGCGTCTCGAGCTCGAGTCCCTTTTGTACCGATCATTGGCAACTAGAGCTTAAAGAACACCTAGCCATCACATGAATGAGGACTTAGTATGATACATATAAGCTGACCCAGGATACTCCATTATTAATCCATAAAAAAAAAAAATCAAATAAGAACAAGAAATAAAACACCAAAGTATACAAATTGGGTTTTATATAAACACGAGATCCAGACTTATTCATAGAATTGAATTGGTAGTCTCCTTTTCCATATTTGATTATTTGCATGAAATCAAATTTATTCACTCAAGCCCAATCCTTTATATAGACAAGTAGGCCTCGGCCCAACCCCATTATACATACCTAGCTTGGGTTGTTGGACTATTCTTACTTATCATGATATCTATTGGAATTTTGGGTGGCTTTTTGAAATTTTTTTGTTATGGGATTACTTCAATTTCTGACTGTTTTTATGTTGGTGTGTGTATTTGTGATATAAAAAAAATTAAAAAATCCTTTCTAACCAAAGGTTGTCACGACCCAAAATCCACCCTACGCGGATCTCGTGTCGCGGGGCCGACCCGAAGGCCGTCCCTACTTTTTCCATTCCTGTATCATAGTACTAATATGCAATGTGCTAAAAATTTTAAACAATGAACAGCGGAAGTCTTTATCAATTACAGTAATCCAGCGGAAGTCTTTTTAAATAAATTACACAGCGGAAGTCTATTAAATACATGACATAGTTCTACATAAACAAAATGAGAACTAAACGTAACCAGCACCCGGGGGTGGTGAATACATGGGAGAACTAACATAGACTGAACAGTACTTCAAAATGTCCCCCTACGCTCTCAGACTCCTACTGGGGTCTCGTAGCGTCATCACCTGAAATGGGGGGTAAATGGGGTGGAATGAGCTACAAAGCTCAGTAAGTAAAACAGATCTCCGACACTGGTATCGATGATTATAAAGAACATGAATCCATGAATAAAAATATGATAGCCAATCATAAGAAGTAAGATGCTGTGATAGCCAATGAGAACAGTTGCCATGATGGCCAATAAATAGTGGGGCACAATATACAATCAGGAGTAATGAATAAGCAGTTATAAGGATTTCTCAACAATAACCTGTCACAATAAAAGTACTGCCACAATAAAACGATTTCAGTCAAACCAATGAACAACGTAAGATAACCCATAAGAAACAGTAATCCATAAGGAACAGTAACCATTCAACAATATATCCATAACAATAATCCAATGGAGATGCTTATAATCTGTAGTAGGGGATGGCAGTCCCTCTTCGTAATTCGAGGCCCGGCATACCTCTCAGTTAAACTCACATCTTTTGCCACACGTCCGTTCACGGACTAGTTCGTCACAGAAGCATCGGATGGATATTGTGACTGAGCACAACTCCAGCATTTATAAACATAGCATGATCATTTGTGATTCTATAGGAGTATGAAAATGGAATATCATATACACAGTAAAGCATAACAGTAAGCCTTTCAAGGCACGGTTCAATATGATAACAATGGCACAATAGTAATCAATGTCCACAAGATAGAACAATATCACATTGTGGATAGCAATAACATGAAGTACTTTCAAGAGTACAAGTTTGGCAGAACTGAATAAACTTGGCTTTAGAAACACCACATGGAAGAGAAAGTGATCCACTTACCTCTATCGTGATTCTAAATCAGGAATCCGTGAGTGTACCCTTGCCTTTCGAGTTTCCTATATATCAGTGAATACGTTTCAGAATAAATGCTATTCATCAAATTTTATGCCTTTCTATCATAAGTATTTCAAATACTAATTTAGACTTTACCATTGAGTCCGGAATGCCGAAGAAAGTCAGTTTAGGCTTTCGCGGAATTCTATTTGGACTTTTGCACTAAAAAGGGCAAAATGGTCATTTTGCACTTTTACGGTATTTTATCCTTCGGGGTCTCATCTCGTAAAACAGACCCCACCATTGGACTCAGAACATCCGAGATAATAGGTTTTGACTATTCATTTGTATCGTTTGGACTTCGTTTGACCCATATTTGAGATAGGGGCATTTTTGTAAAAATTAATATTTTATTAATTTTTCCTGTTTGGGCCACTAGTAACATTTCCTAAAACATTTGGGGCCGGTTCATAATTTTCAAAACCTACGGTCTGAACCAGTTGATTCATCAGTCAAAACCCTAAACCGGTCTGCCCCTCCCTTGAACCAAACGGTTCAGTCTATTTCAGAGAACCGGATTCCAATATCCTGGTTCCTATCCTATCCCAGTTTCGGTTAACCTCATAACCCAATTTCAATTTACTATCCATGTAACCAAACAGCCCAAATCCATTTAAATTAAAAACCCAAAACGACACAGTATCAATCCCGTTTTATTTCCGGTCGGGTACCGACCCGATCCAAACCCGGACCCATTTCAGTTTTGACCCGATATGGCCCCCGAACTTCCGGTCGTCTTCCCCGAAGCTCCGGTGAGCCTGTATTAGGGTTCCGTCACCTTCTCCGGTGACGGTGACCTCATTCCGTTCATTTTTAAACTTGTTTTCAATGCAGTTTTATTCCTTTCCCTTCAAGGATCTCAACCCTAGCCTCGGCTTGCCCCAAAACTCTCCCCATCTTCACGAATAGGGAGTCATTCAACTCCGGCCGATTCTCCGGCCAAGTTTCATTTTCTATTTCGTAACGTTTTGATCACGGTTTTGGGTTCTAGAATTCTTCTAGCATAGTTTCTGCACCTGATTAGATCATTTTTAGAAACTTTAAAACAAGTTTTAAACATAAAATTCATGGAACCCGAGATTATTCATCAACCTGCAACTCAGTTTTTCTCTCTCGGTTCTACACCATTTAACCTGATTCTTTTTGCAAAACAACCTATAAATCATGTAGATTTGAACCCTATTCTTTAAATAACCTATCATGCTTTTAAATTGAAAACTGCAGCAACCCACTTACCTTTCAAAATTCAGGATTTCTTCCTGTTGCTTCTTCTTTCCTTTCTTGGTTCTACTTGGTTCACTTCTGTTCCTTCTCCACACTTTTTCCAACACTTAGACAGTGTTCACGGCCCTTCCAACCTCTCTGTTTTCTTTTTCTTTTCATGTAATACATACACATATATATATATAAGTATATATGCCTTACACGACACACCACCGCCCCTCTCAGTTCTCTCTCTTGATTCTCCCCCCTTCTAGAGCCCCTTTTCTTGACCAAGAGCTCTGATTTTCCCTCTCCCAAATGCAACTTTGCATTTAAGTGGTGTAGGATATTTGTGTATATGTAATATATATAATATATATATATATATCACACACTACACACACCTCTCTCAACCGACACACACATACACACACTGATATGTGATTGCTTGGAAGCTTCCTTTCCCCTTTTTCTCTTTATCTTAATTTATATACATAATACATTTACATTATACATATATATACATATATATACATATAAAATACATATTTCTTATACATGTATTTATAACCGTATAAATACGTATAACTGTATTTTTAGTCACGTACACATATACTAATATTTCGTGAACTATGCATGTGTACGTACGTATGCATGCATGGGTTGCATGCATGCACGCTTTTCGAGGTAAGGTTCTGAGTTGCTCGGTTACTACCCGACACTGGCTATATTACTGATACTATTCTGTACATACAATAAAATAATTTAGAGCTCTAAACAGCCCATATTACACTATTCAATCAACTTGCCTCGGTATACGTGTCATATCCCGGGTCGGGATATCACAAAGGTTTTCCTGGATTCATGATTACAACACAAGCTTTGAATACACGCAACCATCCCCCACGGTGAACATGTTTTTTTTTCATTTTTTGGTGTAACTTTTAAAAAATAAAAAATAATGGTTCAACTATATAGAGAAAACAAAGTGAAAAATCATGCATTGAAACCATTTATTTATTCTTTTGGTCCAATATTTAGGTTACAAAAGTAGGGGCAAGCATCATGTGAACAAATTTTCTAATAACCTTTTTTTTAAATTATTAATTTGCACAACATGACATGAGCTCCTATTTGTTGTTGGATTCCATGCATCTCTATTTATGAATTTCTCTATTCAAATTTATGGAATTTTCACAATTAATGATTTTTCTTTAAATTTTTTAAACAAATTTCTCTTTCAATGTAAAAAAATCTCTCTATAACCAAGAGAGCTCTTAAAATAATAAGAGCTTCCTTCCTCTAAATTTTCAAATAATATCTCTCATATATAGATTCTATTTTTTTTTATAAAATATATATATATATATATATATAAATATTTAGTTATTCATTCTCCATTGAAAGTAATCATTTATAAGTAGGTGATCATGAAACATTCTGTTGATTATCTTTGTTTGTGTGTGTCTGTGAACTCTTCTTATTTAGATGGTTAAGTGTTCAATTATCTTTTAATACACACATCTTATGTATTTTACAGTAACATGTAAAATACAAATCCATGATATATATATATATATATATATATACATATATTTCTCACGCAAGGCGGCAATAAGCACTTGACTATTACTCACTTGTATATAAAATTTATATCAAAAGCAAAAGGTGAGGTATGACCCCTCAAAAAATAAAAATTATTAAATGCTTTTTTTTTTATATTAGATCTATAAATATAATTAGTTCTATTGCCTAGAAATAGAACGAAACAAAGCCCAGTAAAAAGCTTCTTATTAAATTACTATCATTCTTTTAAGCACTGATCAGATTAGTATATAATAATTCATTAGATTGAATCAGGATGCTGCTCTCAGAAAGCTGCCTGCTTCAGCTTGTTTTTCCCGTTCTCTAATCGGTCTGTTGCTTGTTGGGGAAAAATCTCAAACCCCAAAATTAGAAAAAGGAAGATCATCATAACGCTCTGTTTGATACTTCCAATTACCAGAAAGTTGGATTGAAAAGCAAACTTTTCGTTAATTGTTTTATTTTTAGGGAGTGCTCACTAGAGCTGCCTTCAAAGCTCAGTGCCCAATACTTTTTGATGTTTTTTGCTATAATCTAAAAAGTATATGATGGAAACAATGGGAGAAGAAATTTACATGATGAAATTCTGGCACAAGAATCTCTCATCTCAGATCGACATTCAACTTGTTCTTCACTTGTTCTCTTACATTCCACTGCACCCACAAACCATACACAAATTTAAGATTATTCCTTTGTCTAAACCAAAAGCCATTTAATTACATACGATTCCTCTAAAAATTACCTGTAAATCATTTATCTCTTCATCCGTGAGTGAACGCTCCATGGACCGATATGAAATCCTATAACAATGACTCGTCATTCCTTTCTTGTTGGTGAAATTGTCGATTAATTGCACCTGAAAACAAAACATGGATTTAACGAACCCCAAAACAGAAGTTGTTCATTCCATAAGCTTTTCTAACACAATAAAATCTTGTGCCATTTCAATAAATATATTGAAATTTGACCACTTCTGACCTCTTTACGTACTTGGTTCAACATTTTTGACAAAATAACTACAAAGTTTTTGAAGTCAGATTTTTCTCCCCTTTATCCTTTATAAAAATTTTAAGACTCGAATGACTTCTTGAGTTCACCTTATAACGCCATCTCAGTACATTGATATTGTGGAGGCTTAATATTAAAAGCTGTGTGGAAAATGTATAGATTCTTTCTAGACCAACAGAAGATTCGGAATCCAAAAAGGTCCTTGGGGAGATGGTATCCAGAAGATATCAAGAAAAAAGTCTTGCACATCATCATCAAGAAAGATCACCAACTGAAATTCAGATTCAAAGCAAACAAAGTGGTAGGATTAAGCTAACTTCAAGTTGGTTTTCCTTATAAATTTTCTTTTGAGGAAATAGGTTACAGCAATTTGTTCCTAGAATAGCACAAAGCCTATGAATGTTTGCAAGCCTAATTGAAATAGGACCGAGGATGTCTAGGCTTATCTAGCTCAAATTAAATCCACAACTTCAAAGCTTGGCAAGTGAACAAACTCACCAATATTATAACAAAGCTCATCATGAGATGATCACAAGTAGTTTGTTCATGTACCAGCCCCAACAGTTGCAAATAACCATAACATCTGAGGAAGAAATGACAACCACACCCCAAAAAAAACAGTGAAAAAGTTTAGGATAAATTAGTCATCCAAACCATAAACTTCAATTCCTTTGATTGGTAGAATATTGTAGTTCCTGCCCTCGGTTTTTTAAGTATGCTTATACTAAAGTCATGCTTTACGAATAAGCTAAAGCGGAATAGAATTTTTTATTCTTGTATAGTAACAAAAGACACTAGAGGGCATCAACTTATTGTTGATCCTGATGATGTTGCTCATATATTGGGTCAGTGTAGTTAAAGGCAAAAAGCAGCTTTAAGGTGATAAGGTCCGACATTATCTGAAAAGCGAAGCAACAAAAAAGCGCTAACCTAAATGAAGCAAGGCGCTAACTTATAAAAATAATTTAAAAATATATTATACATCAAATATTCGTTTATTTTAAATTAAATAATATTTTATGTAATAATAAAAAATTTAATAAAGAATGACATATGACGTAATTAATTTTTAAACATTTTTTTTTCATTTTTGCTACTTTTATATAGTTTAAATATTGTCTGAAAAAAAATACATTTAATCCTAAAACAAAAAGACAAAATACATGAGCACATATAAGTAAAATAAGTTTTAGTTAATGAGGCGATCGCCTAGGTAACGCCTTGTCAAAATCACCTCGCCTCGAGTGTGTTAAGGCAATATGCCTCATCCTCGCCTCACCTTATCACAGAGGCGAGCGCCCGGTTGCCTTATCACAAAGGCGAGCGCCCGGTTGCCTTTAACAACACTATGTTGGGTATTTCTCGCGTTATGCCCTTGCTCAGGTAGTACAAGATAAAGGCATATAGCAGGTTAGATGCATCAATTGCACAAGGAGTTGCGGGAAGTAGTGGATTTGAGAATTGTGGAAGCATGCTGCTCCAGAAGACTAATCAACGAAGTAGACAGGCAACGGGAAGAAGTTCCATAAATAGAATAGTGATAATCCACAGAGACATGGCAGTTTAGTTATTTGGGAGTTGTCTTTGTAGACTTGTACTGTTATTTTGGTTGATTAGTGAATTCTTTTGCAATGAATGGTTTTTTCTGCCCCATGAAGGTTTTCCCACTATCTATGAAACACGGGTACTCTATTTTGGCTCATATATCTGTATCGCACACTGACACTCTTGGACACTTCCCGAACACGTGTCTGACACGTGAAAAAAGTATCCAAGTTTTTTTTAGTTTTTATTTTATTGAATTTTGGATACTGTTTCAGCCATATTTTGGACATTTTTTAGACATATTTTAGACAGTTTTCTCTTCTTCTTTTTTACCTTTTTTGAGATATGTTTTCCCTTTTTCTCCTCTCCTCTTCTGCTTTCTTTATTATTATATTATATAAATATATGTTTTATGTAGTAATTAGTAAAAATGTTTTGAAACTTGAATCATGGATAATGATTAAATTAAGAAGTTTTTGAATTTTTATTTAATGGCTTTATTATTTCAATATCTTAATAATATTTTTTGTCATTTTTATAATTTTTATACTAATTTTCATTGAAATAATACTAGGTCTTATTATATGGTCATTAAAAGATATATTCAACCTGTTCTTGACATATCTATGTCCTACTGTTTTTAAAAATGTCGTGTTTGTACGTCTGTATCATATCATAGCCATGTCCCGTGTCCGTTTCTCTTAGCCCACTATATATCGTGGTGTCCTTGTTATTGTGCTTTAGTTATAATGTTTGGCTTGATATTGCATAAATTCATAATCTTAGTAACCTAACAAGAGGGGGTTTTGGTCGTAATTCAACTTAGGATATAAAATAAGTTTATTTTATTTATGTTATATATTAAATAAGTTTATTTGGAATTTAATTAATTAAAAATTAATATAAATTATTCCACACTGTTGATAGATAATTGTCATTAGATTTTATATTATTCAAAGGTTATATTTTCCTTCACATTAAAAATCTATCAATCCAGATAAAGTGGTTATCTTGATTGTTGGAACACATGAACCTAGCTCCTCTTATAACAGAATATCCATCAAGCTTATCCATAGCAAGAGATATTTTAAACACGCAAATTATACTATAACATGCTGAAGTCACCCCCCCCCCCCCCCCCCCTCCCTCTCTCCATCATTATAATGGTATAACCTATCCCATATTAAAAGAACCTTCCTAGCCACACCCATTGCTCCTAAGGCTAATTGATCAACAAATCTGCCGCCAGACTTTTTACCAAATCTTTAGTCATTGCAAACTCAATTGGAGAAATCAATTCAGTTCTCCGGTGCTTAAATACCCATTTTAATAGTGAGTCTCTTCTTCAAGTCATTCAACCCTCTAAAATTCCACGAAATCAATTTAAGATTGATTAGGAAACAATGAACATTCCCTTACCTTGCTTCCCCAAATTTTGCTCCTACACCCACCCCAACCCCCTCCTTCCTCCCTTCATGGTTAATGGTGCTAGTTAATTTATTTAACTCACTCCTTTTGTAAACTAGCCCATACTCCAATTCTTCTCCCCTCCCCTCTAGATTGTGCTCCCCTTCTATTTTCTGTGGCCAAAATCAACTCAAAAACATCATCTTCAAATCCCATACATACGAGACTTTTTGCAAAATACCACACCTTAACTGAAGCTCCATTTATAATTTTGCTTAGAAATTTTAATTCTTTGTCAAATGTTAGCTCTTAGTTGGAGAATACGATTAAAACTGGTTGCTTGGGGGGAAAAGGGGAAAAAGGAAAATGCTGCCAGAAAAACAGTGGTAGTAAATGACAGTTGGAATGACAGTAACTTGAATTCAACAAAGGTAGGAATCCTCACAACCTGGCATCAGGTACACATTCATCTTTAATGGGGTCATATCCCTGTCAAATCATAGACCATCATGACTTTCTCGATGCCTATTTGTTATACCCACGTTTCATTTCAACTGTTGCCTTCATGAGTTTCATAGTGTGTGTTATTAGCTTAATACATGTCCTACTTATGCTGGGAAAATTTAATAATACTGTAGAAGTTCACAATCTTACTTATCAAAAAAATAAATAAATAAGACTGTGGAAGTTTATTAACTTGAAGAAATTTTTTCAACCATTCCTCGGGTAATTTCCACGCGTGCTTCTATATTTATTACCTAATATCAACAATTGAAAGCATTACACACTTCCAACATTTTACATCTCTCCTTCTGTAATATGGGTGTCTTTTTTTTTTTTTTTTTGGTGAAATATGTGGGTGTCTTTGGACATTCCATGGAACTAAAATCAATCCATTTTCTTCATCCAGCGCACATCAAGACACCTCTTAAAAGAACAATTCAGAAAATGACCCCATCACCAAAAATGGCAGTAAAACTTAAAGTTACTACATTATATACTAAAAGTGAAACTCAAATGAATTGTTTAGATAAAAAATATAATAAGAAAAAAGAATGGATTCGTTTCAAATTGTTTATAGATTGGAATGGAATGATTTCATTTCCATGAAACAACCAAACACCCCGCATTGAATCATCCATTGATTAATTCAGAGTACTCCACATAACAACCCACATAAATAGACAAAATAATTCTACCCATTATAGAGTGAATAAAACCCAGATCTAGCACAACACTTGATTGCAAAAACTGTCGGAATTAATTTGAAATTTTGGAATTCTAGAAAAGTCTTTTAAGTTTTGATGTATCATTTGGTCAAGGTGGCTGTTAGTTTTTCTAAGAGATGGTTAGCATTCCAAAGAAAGTCTAGAATAATCTATATATTTCTATATAATATGAAGTCCATTGTGTCAATGTAAGCAGCTCCAAAAGCCCATAGAGGCTTATTGTAAGAGTCCCAAAATATGAAATGAAATCCATCTTTTGGTTATGAAGCAAAAACCCAACAATGGTATCAGAGCATCACAAATTTTAACATGGTATCAAAGCCGGTTTCGAATTAAAATGGGTGTGACAAAAAATAAAGCAACAGCAGCTGGTAAGTAATAGAAGAGAAGGTACGTAAAAATGAATTTTGTGATGTATAATGAAAAGTTGGTATTTTCAAATTGGATGTTTTGGAGTGTTAAAACTCGAACATATCTTCAAGGATGTGATCTATGGTGGGATTTTTTTATGTTGCAAAGTCACCAAAAATTCAAGAAAAGAAGAGCAAAGAGCAATACAAATTTTACAAGGAGCAGTACATGAGGAAATTTGGAAGGAGGTGAACAATTTAAAATCTCCGAGAGAGGTATGGCAAAAACTTGAAATTCTTTGTCGTAATAATAAAAGTTATTTTTTACCAATTAAATATTGGGAGCAAAATTTTTACAAAGACACTTTTGTGGAAGAAGATATTGTTGAAAATCTTGATGAGTGTGAAAAGAAAGTGGAAAAAGAAGAAAAGAAAAATAAAGAAAGTGATGGAGAAGTTGAAAAAATAAGTGAAGGAAAAATCGAAAAAAATGCAAGAAGAAGAAGAAAAAATTGAAGATATAGAAACTAAAATTTCTGTAGAAAAAACTGAAAATTTGAGGGATGTGAAAGAAAATAATGGCAACAAGCATGGGGAGTTGATTGAGTTTGGAATTCCAATGAATTTGGAAAATCAAAATTTGTATTTTGTGAAAGAATTTGACAATGATACAGATTGGGTCAACATGGAAGAATTTTTTGATTCCAAAGAACAAGCAGAAAAGATGTTCAGAAAGCATGCAAAATTCAAGGATCATAGAAAGTCTCAAGCGAAGCCCATGAAGCAAGAATATCAACCACAAGTTTGGGTGAAGAAAAAATTTGGAAGTATGTACAAGAAAACAAGACTCAAGCTCACATCCATGGAAATGGAAATGAAGATTGTAGCTTTCAAGAGCATGAAGAAGAAAGAAAAATTCAAGTTCAGATCATTTGGCAACAAAAAAAAATTTCAAATTACGTGGGAGTGTTGGAATTAATTTGAACTTTTGGAATTCTAGAAAAGTCTTTTAAATTTTTTATATATCATTTAGTCAAGATGGCTGTTAGTTTTTCTAAGTGGCTATTAGTATTTCTAGGAGATGGTTAGTATTCCAAAAGAATGTCTAGAATAATCTATATATTTCTATATAATATGAAGTCCATTGTGTCAATGTAAGCAGCTCCAAAAGCCCATAGAGGCTAATTGTAAGAGTCCCAAAATATGAAATGAAATCCATCTTTTGGTTATGAATCAAAAACCCAACAATGGTATCAGAGCATCAGAAATTTTAACAAAAACATCCAAGGACATACCTCCTCCACAAGATCCCCGGCAACTCCTCTAACGATTTCACAAAGATTGTTTTCAGTGAATGCATCATTGATCCAGAAACTCATGTCTTTGTAACAAGGAGGATACTGCAAAAAAATTGAATGTAACTAAAACATTTGGGACCCCTAAGCATTAAAGAAACTTTTACAGGAAATAATAAATAGTTTTAACAAAGTTCAAGCCACCAAAAATTATATCACCTTCTTTGGAAAATTATTATACTGCTATTAGTATTACTGTATTAATCCCTTGAGAAAAATTTTATTCATACCTTTGAAAAGGGCTTGAACCTCACCCCAAGCTGACCTTTGGAAAACTGCATGAAAACCGGGAAAAGGGGGCCTTAAGACAGGTTACTACACAATGTTTCCCAACAATTTCCTTGAAATGAAACATTTTTACGAGGATTTCAATTTTAGAGATGAATTATCTAAAACATAAAGAGCACGGGCAAGGAGGAGAAAACAGAGTACAATAGTATTTGATAAATTCATGGATTACTTGAGAAGTAAACCGCTCATCAGTTGACCAGAAAAGCCGTATATCTGGTATGTCAAATAGGACCATTGCTAACCGCTCCAACCCAAGTCCAAAAGCCCAAGCAACGTTGTTGATTCTGCCACTTCTCTTTAATATTTCCTGCTCTGTCACCCCGCAACCCAAAACCTCCAACCACTTCTCCTGTTGAGTAATTACGGTAAATAAATAGTTATATGAAGCGTTATCAATACCATAAACCATTAATCCAAAGTGATATCATAGTAGCAGGGGCATCATAACTTCAGACCATTGGCTCTGACTTTTGAGCAGGCAATTTGGTCTAATATGAAGTGTTTGGACAGGTAAGTGTAAGACTTTCATGCAAAAGTATATTCTAGATAATTAAAAAAACTTAAAAGACAGAAAAAGTTATTTTTACTTTTCTTGCTTGTAATATCATCTAAATAAGATAAAGTTGATAAGGTATGGATTCTTATATACAGCAGATATAATTGGATAAGACCTGGCAAATGGTTAGTTTTTAAATGGAATCAATCATTTTCTCTTCCTAGATGAGTCTATTATATAAGTGTAAATCCAAAAAATAAAATAAAATTCTTTCTAACTCCACTTTTATATGAACTGACACCGAAGGGTGAGAGTTTGGTCTAAATATTAATCAACCATTAGTATAGAAAGAAATGAAAAGCATGCAATATAAACAAACCGTAGGAGTCTATTGCAATATAGATTACATGGGTCTAAATTTTGAACTTTTATTACATTCCATTAATATTGATTGTAAAGGAAACTTCAAGTATTCTTTTCTTTAGCTATAATAAAGCATTCACCATACTGATGTACTCCCCATCACTAGTTAACATATCTTTTTATCAAATTCAGAAAAGAAACAAGGTATAAATAAGAAAATAATCCCAAGCAACTGACAGCAATCTAATAAGTAGCATGGACTCATCTTAATTGCCATTTTATCCCATGATACTTTGCACGTCTATACCACAACAGGATCAGAATCAGCTATTAAGATAGCCTAACATATAACGTCCAAAATTCTTTAAGATTATTCTACACAAGATTTTCATATAAGAATTCCATAATACCACTGCAATGGCCCAGATATTGTACTTGATTTACAGCAAATTAGCATACAGATAATCTAAAATCACTGAAAACAAAATTCAATTTACTGCAAATTATCATACCGATAATTCAAAATCGCTAAAAAGAGCTAAAATTGATCCATGAAGACTCAATACAGTTTGCACATTTTCCTTTTGAGGATGCTATTTCTTCCACTTCACCTTTTAAATGCATGCTCAATAGATGCACACCAAATTATTTTGTCCACACAATGAAAAGGAAAAAGTTGCTTCATTTGTGATCTTTATAGTTACATTTAAATAAATTGGTGTTCAGATTATCTTATGTTAAGTTAAATTCCCCGAACAAAATTTGCAAGCATTCTAAATTCAATAGTTGATTACATTTAACCTACTTATAACTAATACTTTGCGAGTGCACAAAATTATCAGTTAATAGAGTTACTGATGTTTTTATCATTCTCTTGACTGTTAGTTAGCTACAGGACTTCCTCACAAGTATACAATTTTCCAGACAGAAAAGGCCCAAAAGATATTTTCCAAAGGCTCATCTTGTGCGCGGATCCCAAAAGATATGAAAGACTGATAAGGGATCCGTGGATTCTTGAGAAGGGAGGAGACGTGGTGGTCCCCCTCGGACTGCCCAGATCCCACAGGTGAATCGAAAGTTCGATCTATATTGGATCCCACTTGAATTGCCCCATCTATCCTCCTGGGAAGAAAATTGGTTTCAAATCACAGTTCGAACAGGAGTATACCATGTAATATGCCTAGGATGAGGCCGACACTGATGTTGAGATCGTGTTTGTTTGTACACCAATTTTCTTTTTAACATCCACTTTAATTATATTAAAAATTTTCCCCAATTAATCACTTATTGTATGCATCACGTGACGCATGAACAAAATCTTAATTCTCAGTTTTTTTATTATTGTATGCATCATGGTTCCTTTACAAATAGGGGCAGAGCTGGTGAAATCTTTCCATTGGCCTTTTTTTTTTGTCTTTTTCGGTTGGGGGGTTTCACATCTTAAGAAAATAATTTGAACTTCCAATTTAGCAAGCATTTTCCCCATTTGAATTGCTTACTTGAGGCTGAATTTGGATACTATACTGTCCAAAATGTTGTATTAGTATGATAATTTTTTCTTTTTAAGTCTTCAAGACTTTGTTGAGCCCAATTATTTTGTTCAAACTTAATTAAATCAAAACACACACACACGGAGATATATATATATATATATATGTACATATAAGAATAGCCTAAATATTTTTCCTAAATTCTTCTTGTTAGGACTTGCAGTCTATATGTGTTGGCTAATCCGTGTTTGACAAAACTTTTGAGTTGTAACATGTACTATTCAAGTCAAGCCTTGTTCCCAATCCTCGTGGTCATCTTAGCATTCCAAGCAATACGAAGAGTTCTTCCCAATGATGTTGGTTGAAATGGTAGAAAAGGTAAAGTACTTCAATATATTTGGTTCATAGATTCAAACACACACACTTCATGCATTTGAAAGGTTTTTAAAATCGTGTTTCTCTAAAGAAGTGTGGCCTTGATAGTAAAAGTTCTCATTGGTTTTCAAATACATTTATTCTTGTTAAATGAGTAAATTTTTTTCTTTGTGTGAGTTAGTTCGATTGAACATTTTACCTCGATCGTTCGAACAAGCCTTGGCTTCGTTCGAACGACCAGGACAATGAGGTCATATGAGTAGTGTGTGGAATGTTGTGGGCTTAGTCATTCTAACGACCAAGCCAGTGACCTCTCAACATTATCTCGTGAGACTTCGTGGGAATGCTCGTTCGAACAACTATAGTAGCAAAGCACTCGTCTCGTTTTATTGAAGGCGCTCATTCAAACGGACAAGGCCTTGTTCAAACAACCATCGAAAAACTATGCGAACAGTTTCCAATTTTTATAAGGACTCTGTTAAAATAAGAATATTTTATGTTTATTCCCCACTAATGGCATTATTGTAACATTACCATATTTTAATAATATATATAAGCATGAGAGGTGTAGGGTTGAGAAACACTCTCTTTTTCTGCCAAACAATTATTCTCTCTTCTTCTCTTCTTTCTTTTCTTTTCTCTTTCTTTCTTTTCAAACCCTAGGGCCTCGTTTGAAAGACTGGATAAAAAAGTCGAATCGAATAGGATATGTTCGTCTCGTTTTATTAAAGGAGCTCATTCGAACGGACAAGGCCTTGTTCAAACAACCATCGAAAAACTATGCAAACAGTTTCCAATTTTTATGAGGAATCTGTTAGAATAGGAATATTTTATGTTTATTCCCCACTAATGGCATTATTGTAATATTATCATATTTTAATAATATAAATAAACATGACAAGTGTAGGGTTAAAACACTCTCTTTTTTCGTCAAACTATTATTCTCTCTTCTTTCTTTTATTTTCTCTTTCTTTCTTTTCAAACCCTAGGGCCTCATTTGGACGACTAGATAAAAAGGTCAGATCGGATAGGATATGCATGGATCGGATAGGAAATAAAATCCAATGGGATATTAAATATTCTATTCCAGTGTTTGGAATATGCCCAGATAAAAAGTCTGGATATGTTGTTCTACTTCAATTCTATACTTAAATCGATAAAATTATTAATAAAATCTTATGAAAATAAAATCTTTGTGATATTAAATTTGTATTTTTAATAATATTTTTTTTTAGATCTTAGAAAAATCAAATTCTTAAAATATATTTTTTGAAAATATATGCTTAATAATTCAAAAATAAAAGTTAAGAATAATAGCAAGATATAGATAAATAAGAGAGGGTTCAACAAATTTAATAATTTATTGTGTATAAATATTAATAAAACGGATTACTAATAGATGTAAGAAAAAAAAAATAGTCAGTATATTTGAAATCTATTTAATAATCTTAAAGTGTCATCAATAAGGATGATAATGTGTTACGGAAATTTATATATTTAACGTCAATAGCGGTTGTTGGAAGTAATCTCTTCCCTCATATATTTTTTCTTGTTAGAAGAAAATAATTGAAGATTTTTATTTTACTTCTTATCCCATTGAGCATGGGATAAAAATAATACCACCACCTTGGTGGGATTATTTTTATCCTACACTGGTGGAATATAATTATAACTAATCCCATCTCAAGTAAATATCCAAACATAAGATAGGATATCACTTATCCTATCCCACCCTCTTATCCTGTCAAACAAACATAGCCTAGAAGTTTAATTTTTCAACTTGGTATCAAAGCATCAATCTAAGCTTAGAAATCATCTAAATCACATCGGAGGATATCAGATCACACAAGGAACAAAACGGGATTCGTGGCGTCACTGTACGGACACTGACGTCAGCATTTTCCGACGAAGGGGAACATCCTCTTGGATCGTCTTTGACTGTTGAGTACTCTGGTATTTTTTTCGAAATTTTTTGAAGGCATTTGATGTGTTTTTACACTTTTCGAATGTTTTTTTCTAGAAAAAAGTGTGTTTTTCTTCGATATGATTTTTCTAAGACCAAAATCAGTTTTTGATGCTTGGATTCATCTCTGAGTGGTGCGTCTAGGGCTAAGAGTGAACCCTTGAATTGCGTGAGAACCGATCTAACTATTTTTTGGTTGAGTTTTCAAATCCAGAGGAGTCGGCACTCACTGGAATGTTACGGGAATCTCATTTTCCTTTGCTTCTGTTGGCTTCCAATTGATATTGTTGCTATTCCAGATCATGTGATTGTTAAGGACTGATTTTCTTGCTCTTCTTCAATGTTGGTTGCATTTTACTGTTGATTGAACACTTAGATTTCTCTGAGAATATGTCAGAAGTTAGCCAAGCAACCAGTGGCTGGTTGCATTTTACTGTTGATTGAACACTTAGATTTCTCTGAGAATATGTCAAAAGTTAGCCAAGCAACCAATGACTTTGGTAGTGATGTCTTAGGACAAAACAATGCCCAAAATGAGAACCCTACACTACAAATTACAACGGCTAGACTTAATGACACTAATTATCTTGCGTGGGCACAATTTGCTTTAGTATTCATTAAAAGCAAAAGAAAGATGGGGTACATAGATGGAACCACTGTGCAACCAAGCAGTTCAGATTCTTTGTTTGGCAAGTGGGACTCAAAAAATTCTACAGTTATGTCATGGCTCCTTCATTCTATGGAGCCCGAGATTAGTAATGGTTGCTTATTTTTGCAAACAGCAAAGGAGATTTGGAATTCTGCTGCTCAGACTTATTCAAAGATTGGGAATGCTACCCAGATTTATGACTTGCGACACAGGATTCATGACCTCAAACAGGAAGATATGACTCTAGCAATGTATTATAATACCCTGAAGCGCTTGTGGCAAGATTTGGACCAATACCAAGCATTTCAAGCAGATTGTCCTTGCGATGCTCATAAGTTCCAAAAGATGATAGAGCAGGAGCGCATCTTTGAGTTTTTCGCTGGTCTTAACATTTGAGTATAGTCCAATTCGGGTGCAAGTTTTGGGCCGTGATTCTCTTTTCTCTCTTAATCAAGTGTATGCTTATGTTTAGGGGGAGGATAACAAAAGGTGTGCTATGATCCAATCTTCTACTCCTGCGAGATCAGCTCTTGCCTCAACATCTTGGCCTCTGGAAAGATTCTCTCTTACCTCTTTGACTCAGCGGAAAGGCAAAGGAAGTAGTAAGGGCCATGAAACTGGCTGGGCTGCTATTGGTGCTTCCTTTGATGATAAAGAGAAGTAGATCTGTGATCATTGTGGGAAGACTAGACATACCAAGGAGAGTTGTTGGAAGCTTCATGGTCGGCCTACACGGGGTACAGGGGGCCGTATTGGAGGAATGATAAGGTCCTATGCTCATCTTACCTCAGTTGATTCCTCGGTTCCTACTTCAGCCCCAGGTTCTACTTCAGCATTAGCTTCAGCACTACCAACTTTTTCTCAAGAGGAAATCGAGTCTATTCGACGTCTCATGGCTCAGTTGGGGTCCTCATCTGCTACTACTGTTACCTCTACTTTTGCCGATTCAGATACTCATGTCGAGGCATATATTGTCTCCTATTTATCTGCTCGTCCCTCTTGGATCATTGATTCAGGAGCATCCGATCACAAAACTGGTTTGTCCAATCTCTTCTCATCTTATAATATTTGTTCTGGTAAGGAAAAGGTTCGGACATCTTTGTCCTCTATATCGGGGAAAGGTTCTATTTCTATCTCTTCATATGTGTCTCTGTCATATGTTCTTCATGTTCCTAACTTTTCTACTAATCTCCTTTCTGTTAGTAGTATAACAAAGTTATTGAATTGTAATGTGACTTTCTTTCCTACTCATTGTGTTTTTAAGGACTTGGAGACAAAGAAAACGATTGGTAGTGGTAGTGAGAATGGTGGTCTATATCTCTTGGATCTTCCAACTTCTGTTCCCACTAGGCAAAGACAGGCTCTATTGTCTAGGAGTGATGTTACTATTACTGCTTCTTCTGTTGATCCGCTCATTCGTTGGCATTAGTGTTTGGGCCATCCTTCTTTTCCTTTATTGCAAAAGTTGTTTCCAATTTTAGTTTCTAAGTCTTGTCCTTTTCAATATAATTGTGAAGTGTGCAAATTGGCTAAACATAGTCGTGTTTCTTTTCCTCCTAATTTGAATAAAAGCACTTCTCCTTTTACAATGCGTCATTCAGATGTGTGGGGTCCTTCTCGTATTACTTCTTTGCCAGGTTTTCGATGGTTTGTTACTTTCATTGATGATTATTCTCGTGTGACATGGGTGTACTTATTACGGGACAAGAGTGATGTTTTTCATTGTTTCAATAATTTTCATAAAATAATTTCTACCCAATTTGATGCACAACTTAAGGTGGTTCGATCTAATAATGGGGGTGAATATATTGATGGTCCATTTAATAAGTACCTTTCTGCCCATGGCATCATTCATCAAACCACTTGTGTTGGTACTCCACAACAAAATGGAGTAGCAGAGCGCAAAAATCGTCATTTGTTGGAAATTGCTCGGGTACTCTTGTTTATTATGCATGTTCCCAAGTCTTATTGGAGGGGCGATGTTCTTACTACAGCCTACCTTATAAATCGAATGCCTTTTAGTGTATTACATTTTCGACCTCCTGTTGAGGTCTTGGGAGTCTCTACTTCTATCTTCTCCATCTCTCCTTGTGTGTTTGGTTGCGTGTGCTTTGTTCATGTTCATGGTCCTCGCGATAAATTGGATCCTAAAGCTCTGAAATGTGTCTTTGTCGGTTATTCTGCTACTCAAAAAAGGTATCGTTGTTCTCATCCGCCCACCTGACATTATTTTGTCACCATGGATGTTACTTTCTTCGAATCTACCTCCTATTTTGCTAGTTCTCAACCTCCTCTTCAAGGGGAGAGTTGTAGAGAAGAGTCACTTCAACCTAGTCCTTGTCCTTGTCCTTGTCCTCGTCCTCAGTTTGATGCTTCAAGTGCTGATATTGACAAGAAAACTCAAGGTACCAAGGAGCTATTGACATACTCGAGGAAGAAAAAAGGAGCTAGACTTCCTTCTCATACTGATTGTCAATTAGATTCTTTAGATCGAGGTAATAATGATTCTCAACTTCTTGTTATTGTTCCTTCTACTCTTTCTAACATCATTGTTTCAGATGATACTAACCTTCCCATTGTAGTTCGTAGAGGTGTTCGTTCATGCACCCAACATCCTATCTCCAACTTTGTATCCTATCATTCTCTCTCACCTTCCTACCGTGTTTTTGTCTCTTCCTTGTCTTCTATATGTGTTCCTCGGGATTGGAGAGATGCCTTCGTGGATCCTAAATGGAAGGCGGCAATGGTAGAAGAAATAAGTGCTCTTCACAAAAAAGACACGTGGGAATGTCTCTTCCTAAAGGGAAAAAGATTGTTGGATGTAAGTGAATCTTCATATTAAAACACAGAGCAGATGGATCAGTGGGAAGGTGTAAAGCCAGATTGGTGACCAAAGGGTTCACTCAAACCTATGGTATTGATTACCAAGAAACCTCCGCGCCAGTGGCTAAGATGAATTTCATTAGTCTTGCTCTCATTAGCAACCAATTTAAGATGGTCACTTCAGCAACTGGATGTGAAGAATGCCTTCTTGCATGGTGACTTGGAAGAAGAAGTATATATGGATATTCCTCCAGGTTTTCCTCCTATGGGTTCTGATGGGAAGATGTGTAAATTAAAAAAGGCTCTCTATGGCTTGAAGCAATCTCCTAGAGCCTGGTTTGAGAGATTTAGTAAAGTTGTGCAAAAGCATGGATTTAAGCAGAGTTAAGCTGACCATACTTTATCAGACGTAACCAAGGGACGATAACTATACTCATAGTCTATGTGGATGATATAGTTATAACCGAGAATGATGATGTAGAGATACAAGCATTGAAGTCCTTCCTGGCCCAGGAGTTTGAGATAAAAGACTTGGGTACCTTAAGGTTCTTCCTTGGGATAGGGGTTACAAGATCTGAGAAAGGGATCTTTATCTCCCAGCGAAAGTATGTGTTGGATCTGTTATAGGAGTCAGGATTGCTACGGTGTAAGCTTTCTGATACTCCAATTGAGTGAAATCACAAACTTGATGAAGACAGCAATGGTACAGTTATTAATATAAACAGATATCAGAGACTTGTGGGCAAGTTTATTTATCTTTCTCACACCAGGCCAGATATTGCCTATGCAGTAAGTGTGGTCAGTCAATTCATGCATTCTCCTAGGTCATCTCATTTAGAAGTGGTCTTTAGAATCCTTCGATACTTGAAGTCATCTCCTGGGAGAGACCTACTATTCTCCAAGCATAATCATTTGGAGTTAGAATCAACTACAGATGCAGATTGGGCAGGATCAGTTCATAATAGAAGGTCCAAGTTTGGGTATTGCACCTTTGATGGAGGCAACTTGGTGACTTGGCACAATAAAAAGCAATCAGTTGTTGCTAGATCCAATGCTGAGACAAAGTTTAGAGTTATGGCACACGGGGTATGTGAACTTTTGTGGCTAAAGATTACGATGAAAGAGTTTGTTTTTTATTCAAGTGAATCAATGAGACTATTGTGACAACAAAGCGGCCATTAACATTGCCCATAATCCAATTCAGCATGATCGAACTAAGCATATTGAAGTGGATAGGCACTTCATTAAAGAGAAGCTGAACTCAGGGGTTATTTGTACTCCATTTGTGAAGAATGGGGAGAAATTGGCTGATATTTTAACTAAAGGAGTGTCAAGTAAGATCTTTCATGAAAATTTGTGCAAATTGGGCATGTGCAATATTTATGCACCAGCTTGAGGGAGTGTTAGAATAGGAATATTTTATGTTTATTCCCCACTAATGGCATTATTGTCATATTATCATATTTTAACAATATAAGCATGGGAGGTGTAGGGTTGAGACACTCTCTTTTTGTGTGCCAAACTATTATTCTCTCTTCTTCTCTTCTTTCTTTTCTTTTCTCTTTCTTTCTTTTCAAACCCTAGAAACACATTTCAACTGAATTTGCTCTAGTTTAACCTAGGACTATATAAAGTCTCTAGCACGAATTTGAAAGTATTTTTGGCTGCTGCAATACATACTATTTTCCTAGTTCCAAAAGGATTTCAATTGGCATCATCATTCTTACACACATCCATGGCCTTTTGATCTAAGAACCCTACCATACTTTCATATACACCATTGGAGTACATGCTTGTGGATTTCAAGTAGTGTGTAATCGGTAGAGTTTAAGGTTGCATGTTGAGTCGTGACTGTGATTGAGGTTGTCCGTTTGTAGATTTGAAGCGGAGGTCTACTTGAAGAGCGCTTGTGGATTCAAGTTTAAGGAGATTTAAAGCAAGAGCAAGGCTTCAGGGACTAAGTTATTGTGTCTACCACGTCAGTAATCACCGAAGCTATTCTAATGGATTCAGTCCATCTGGGTCAACGCTCCAAGATTTTCCAAAGCATATACGATTGATCTATGGCAGTTTCCTTATCAACAAAGATCGGCATGTTAGTCTGGTGTTCATTATTGCCATATTGATACATGCCACTACTTTTTTATTGCACGCACTAGAACATAACTCTCACTTAATTGAAGTGATAACCTTAATCATTGTTGAATTGTAAAAATTGGAAAAGATAATTTTTATTTTACCATTGAGATCTATTCACCCCTCTAGGTCAAATTCAATTCATCTAGATATACATAGGGCCTTTCACTTCTACTATGGCCAAAATACATTCTTTTCGACTCTCTTTTGTCTTATTTGTGTTAACCTCGACACCTTATAAAGTTAACTTTGATTGACTATGATGCTACATGTTTAGCCCAAATGCTCAAATACATGTTAGTTCAACTTTAATAATTGAACCAATAGCCAATTAATTTTTTTGTCCTCAAACTTGAAGAATATGTTTAGGCATATGAAGTTGGAAGGGATACATCAGCATCTAAATTGTAATTCTTGAAATTTAAAAAAAAAAAAAAGGGATTCAAATAGTTTTTGACTTCTCCATTAAACTAATATTAATTAGAGCATGTAATAGTCATAATTTTCTTTCAACTTACAAAAATTTTCAGTCAAAAAAATAGTTCAATAGATTATAGATGAAAAAATAAGAAGGTAATATATAACAACAAATATCCTAAACAGCATGAAATATCTACATAACTTATATATATATATATATATATGATAAGTACATAACTTTAATTTTGCTAAAACATAACTTTTTTTTCATAAGTACATAACTTCTATACTCAACAAAACTAAAATTAGATAAATTTAATTTATTTAAGGGTAATAATGTATATTTTAAGAATAGACTGATCAATATTTAAAAATCTAAAGGTTAGTGATAACTAATATTATAATACAAGTATGTAAAGAAGAAAAAGAAAACAGAAAACAAGTTAAAGAAGCAGTTGAGTGGCTTACCTAGTATCTAGTGAGATACGAATCTGAACTCTAAAATGGAACTAAAATACAATTGTAATCAATGTTGTAAAAGGTGAAAGCATAAGGCGAGGTGCTCAACCTTTTACAAAGAGAATCGTAAGCCTAAAGGCATTGAGATGCAATTTTTTTGTGACCATAGTTACCAAAATGCTAGTACCCCTAACAATCCCTGTTTTGATATGCATGTTCCAAACAGAGAACACTTACATTCCATAACTCTAAATTTAGCAATCCAAAAATTTTATTTTTAATTCTTTCTTCAATTTTCCTTCTAAGAAAAAATAATAGGAAAAAAACTAAAGCAAATCAAAATATCAACATATATAGGTATGCTTAGTTTAGTGCTTTTACATATTTCATTCCAATATAATAACTTTCAAAACAATAAATTCCCATTAGTTTAGAGACATATTGCACACTTCAATGATATTAGTTCTCCTTACTCATCTTTAGGTGAAAAGAAGAAACACTTACAATTAAGTCTATCCCATCGTATTCCACCTATGTCATCTACATAAACTTACCCCTATTGTACTACTTACCTTCCCGTTCTACATACCATAACAATTTGTGTTCTAGGTAACATTGTTTATGACTTAATTTCTTTATTGAAAAATAAAAATGAATTTTATTATTAGTTAAAAGAAAAGTTTTAATATTTTGGAACTTTGGCTATCATTATAATCTTAAATTCTAAGGGAATGTTACATATTTTAACTAATCTCCTCTTAAAATGCTAATAAAAGTAATTTATATCCAAAAACTTAAAGTAAAACGCTCTCTCTCTCTCGTGCTTTTTTGGGAAGAAAAAGATCAATGTCAAATGAAAGTCATAAGAGTGTAATATATTTATTTAAAATTCTTTCAATGAAAGTGGTCAAGCGTTATTATTGATTATAATTTACTCTCAATTAAGGAGTTTCATTGATCTAAAGCAACTGGTTAGGGTTTTCCCATTCTTTGGTGTCCATGTTTACAAGAGTTCACATTCTTTTATTTTACTTTTTTGAAGCCCCCAAAATTATATAAACATTTTTGGATGCACGAAAAGTGTTCAAGTATTGCTTTTTTGAAGTGTATGTTTTATATAAAATGTTGTACCCTAATTAAAATAATATAAGTATATTAAATAATCTATGCTATGGATGCATACGCTTAGCTCCATCCAAAGCCATTACTAACTATTACATGTATTAATGTATAACACAATATTATGTGTGCACCCTAAAAAAGTTAAGGTAGCTGCCATGCGATATGAAGTTGTTTAATTTAGAAATGAAAATTATATATTTATATTACTAGTAGCCACAATATATATAATACTTACAACTTGCTTTTGCTTCCTTTTAATATTAGAATTGGGTCCCAAACAACATGAAGCAACTTTACTTTCACTTTTATCATATCAACAAAAAACCCTTAGAAAAGTAAAACTCTCTCTCTCCCCACCCCCCCGCGAAAAAAAATGTATATAGTTTGGAGGACATTAAACCCTAATTCTTTTATTTTTGTTAATTAGTCTTGATTAAATATAAGTGTTTTTGTCTTTTATGCTCTTTTAGTTAGTATTCTTGTAGAGTTTAGATCTGTACAATCATATTCCAAGTAAGATGCTATTAATTAAAATAATTTTCTTTGATAGTTTAATGAATCAGAATATTACTGGTTCTACAACAAATAGAATCTATACCATGTGTGCTATCCACACATTTGCAATGCAAGAAAGTTAGACATACATCAGAAATAAAAAACAAATAAATTTTTCTGTTTTTCCTTTTTCAATTTTAAATGATTTTCCATTTCTCCACTACTTTGGATGAAAAGATCATAAATGTTTTCTTGAATGAACTAAGTGAGCATAGGAATGAACTAATATTTGCAACAAAGAAAAGGGGAAAAACCATACCTGAAAATATATCTCAAGTTCAAATGAAGGATTGGTAAACGGAAAATAAGTGTCAATCCAGCGCATTTCTACAGAACCTGAAAAATTTTAGCAGATTTTAGGCTGAAGGGGATTCAGTAAACAATACAACCTAGAACCTACATACACCAACATAAATGCGAAGACAAGAACAGCCATAATGAAAAGATTTTCTATATTAATAAAGAAGTTCAGACTTGTACTCAATTTTGTTAGTTAGGCATGACCTAAATGTATTACATATAGTTCAATTCACAAATTATTAATTTTTATTCAACGTCCCAAAAATTCTGTCTCAAGTATTAGTGAGATTAATTCCATAATCTGAATCATATTCTGCTTCACTCATAATACAATCTGTTTTTTCCAATCATTCATTTTTTTATCAATTCTAATTTATTTATTATTAATTGGCCTTCTGCACACCTTGATACCTACATGGTTTGCCAATGGTAAATCTCACATTTCTGCAATTGGGATCGTGACCCTTACAATTGAAACCTCCTACACTTTCTTCTATTGTACTTAAATACATCACCAATTCCAAGTATAATGCCTAAAAAGCATACAGATACAGGAAGTGTAGACTCTCATATTGTAAAGCATGTGACCCCTCTTGAACTCATCCCTTTAAGAGAGATTTCAAGACACCTCCTTCTTCTGAGCTATAGCTTAATGTAGATTCATATCATGTCATAAACAAATGAATGACCCTCTCTGAAGTGTGTTGTCGTAGAGGATGACCTTTAGTATAGATTATTCTTATCATTTTATGGGGGCTAAAATGTTACCGTGGTTCTTTACATCAGATTTGAATTTTCCATGGTTTTAGGAATCAGGTGAAAAGGGTCCATTTGATCTCTTCCTGTTCTACATCAATCTGTGATTTCAGATCATTTGAAAAGATGGTCACAGCTTTTGCACTTCATCAAGAGGGAAAAAGGATCATCACCTCCCTCCTCCCTGTCATCAAGGAAGAAGAAGAGAGGAAGAGAGCAAAGGGGATGGAACTGGCTGCGGTATTGATCGGCTATGAAACCTGTGGCAGTTGAAAGTGTGAGCAGGTGTGATACCCCAGGGCAGCCATTATTCAAAGCCAATGTTATTTTTCATCCAATTAGTTTTCTGTTTGGAATTGCTTTTTTTTTTTTGTCTGTGTGTGTGTGGGGGGCAGGGGGGGGGGGGTGTGAAGAGAAGACTGAGACTCCTAAGGATTTTCTAGATAGAAAAAGTTAAAAGGAAAAGGCCTATAAGGATTCAATCATAATAAGTAAAACACGGAAGCCATTTGTCCAATGAAAGTTAGAAGCATAGACCTCTTTTTCTTTAGACAGATATTTATTGGATTCTAAATTACTGAATATGACAAATAATTATTGAGATATATTCATCAAAGTTCAAATGCTCAACTCCAACTATACCAAATAAGTGTCGTGCCAAACCCTCAAGACATTTCTTTAAGTCCCCAGCTGCATAAGATGTGGCGTCTGTGCCAGATGCCTCCCAATCACCCGGAGTAAAAACTCGAACTCCTTCCATCTGCATAGTTAGGATACAAAATTATTAGACAAACGAAGAATATATCTTGAAGAAACTAGCTGGCATAAAAAAATGGTTGCTTCAGAAAGCGATAAGAAAACCTGATGGAATACAGGGTAATGAGTCGAGTCAATAGAATCTCTACGGTAAACATCACCAGTAACAAGGAAATGAGTGTGCCCCTTTCGCAAGAGCTCAGCTTGATGTGCACTTGTGTGGCACCTCAAGACAGTTTGAGGGTCCACATAATATGTATCATTATAACTCCTACTCACATGATCAGGAGGTACCAGGACATCATCAAAGTTCTGTAATAAGTAGATCTACCGTCAAAAACTGCACACAACATGCTTGACAGGAATCCAAAATAACCATACAATAAAATATGCTGCCACAATGAAACAAGATATGGCATTATTTACCAATAAAACATGAATGAAAGCTGATATTTTCATGATTGTTAGTTATCAGGATCGGAACCCACCCCCTTCCGATGGCATGCCAGACAAAAGCTGATATTGCAATAGAATAGGATAGCAAATGCTGATGTAGACAGAACAAAGCTGGTCCTAAGTAGATTACCACTCAGTAGAGGAGTATGGTTTGGTATAGTCTTTCAACAGTTTCAAATCATTTGGGAAGTGAGACAGTCTCCTTGTATAAGATGGAGGATAATTTCGGTTTTGGATAAACAAATAGTACAGGAATGAGGAAAGTACCAGGGTTTATATGATGAGCATCAATAATGTGGAGAAACTTGAAGACCACGAGATTGATTTTGCACATAACCTACTTGACTCAACTTTCAAGTTGTTTTCCAGGAGCTGAAAAACTAAATACAAGTAGAAGAATAGAAACTGGGGTGGTACTTTCAGTCAATTAAAGTTTCAGATCCTTGCCTGGTTAGACTTCTCCAGATAAGTAGATTTGGAAACCTCCACTTCTTTCAGAGGTAGCTTTCTTTATTTGGAGAGCAGCATTTATTAAAATTTTAAACACTGGCCACCACATCATCTAAGCATGGGATGATTCCAAAGTAGTATGTACTTTGTGATATATATCCAACCACCTTTCCTTACCCAATTCAAAAACCTTTCCAAGCCCCTGATTATGTAAACTGCTTGAACAAGTAGTGATAGATGTGCTTGTTCTCATAACTTGTGCCAAATTGAACCATGTTCTCAATAACATTGACTTTGTTAGAATGCAAATCCTTGACCATGTCCTATTCATTAAGAATGTAAGAAGCATATGAAGATCTCAATTGGAACACGTTGCCATGCTTTCTCAGAAGAATGAATGAAGATCTCTACATGTCTTAATATCCTTCTGTCCCTGTGGGGGTGGGGGTGGGGGGTTCTGAAATATGGCGCTCTCTAACCTCTACTTTCAATCATTATTAGAGAAGCCTCAGCAAACTTTTCAGAAGAGCTATCTAATAGAGTTCCAGGACAATTTCTGGTGAGTCAATGAGGCTGAGTATCTTATTTGAAGTTTACAAATAATGTCCCTTTATTTTGTACAACTATTGTACTGTTGTGATCAAGAAAGCTAGGTCAAAGAAAAAATCTCAATTCAATAGGAACACCCAAAGCACACTTGTATTTATTCTTCCAAACTAATGTTTGAAAAATATTGACACATTTTACAACTGACAAATAACAGTAGAATGAAGCTAATAGAAAATGGTCAATCAATTGAACCCAAAAGAAATTGATGCATTTTGTTGGGTTTGTTTACTATTAAGGCTTAAATTACAGAGCTCTTGCATAATTTATTGCTCAAAAAGCAATTGATATCATCAGCTTCTCACCTACAAATTTTAAGACCATTACCTCTTCAGAGAGAAACACTGACTCCAACATGCAAAAATAACAGGAAATACATAGACAAAATATCAATATTAGCAAATTGAAGAAAATATTTTAAATTCAATGATGTAGCCACGGCTATTACCATCTTAACAGAAACAATTGGGCAGAGATTATCAAACTTGTCAAATTTGTCCGGATAATTGGTGTCAAAATAATTGTATATTGCATTCTTTAGAATCCCAATCGGATGCTGATCCCTCCTATGAAGCTGCATTCCAAGTTTTGAAAATATAGTATCTGGAACGTTGTTTGTTGGGTCATCCCTCACCACATCTGCAAACCCAATTATCCAAAAACATCAAACCAAATAGGAAAAATTAGAAATATCTAGAATGTGAATTCTTATCTCATCCCAACACCAAGCAGGGTATAACACAAATACAATATTCAAAATTGCATTCCCAGTTTCAAAAAATAAAAAAAAAAACAACTACACCAAATACTTAAAATAAAAAAGGTAACAAGATATGCATGAAGTCCTACCAATCAACATGGTAAAAGTGCATAGTCAGTGCAGAATTCCGAATTAAACCAATGCCTGGGGAAGTATAACAAAAAAATATATAAAATAATGGATTGTATGTTTTGGAAAATTCGAATAACCCACCATCAAAATGTATCAATCCAATAACCTGAGGAAACCCATTCCAATTTCACCATATTGGCGGGAGAGTAAACTGTACAAAATGCAAAAATTCGTCCCACCCAGACGGTAAAAATCAGAACCCTGTACAAGACTTCCAATTAAAGGAAAAAAAATCAGAACGATTATACCAAAAATTGCAGTAGACTGACCCCGTGTTAAAATTGAAAACCCAGGACAAGAATTCATTTTGCACCACAGACCCAGAACAGTTTACTAGAGAAAAAGAGCGAAAATACAACAGGCCCAGATCATAAAAATACAATTTTTTTCAGGTGGACATGTTACCATCTTTAGCAATCTTGACTCCACCAAGCTCCAGAACTGAAACCACTGGTTGTCTCCACTTCTGACGGTGAAGTTTGTCTTCGGAAAGCGCAGAACTAGTAGAAAAAGAAGAGAAGGGAATGGGAAGAGCAAAGCTTCTAAGGCTATTTCTGTGGCGGAGCAGCGAGATTTTCGAGAAGAAGGTGGATTGAACAAGTGAGATAGCCATTGCGGTGCTCATAGTCTCAATCGTAGGGTGACAGTGGCGTTTGCAGAGAGTCCCCTCAAAGTCTCAAAGCGACCAGTTTGGATAAGCATTTTTATAACCTCTTTAGGCTTATAAATCCAGTCCGAAAGGCCTTTCTACAAATTTTTTAAGTGCATTTGTCCTCTGTGTTGTTTCCCATTATAAATTAAATAAAATTGATTTTCAGATTATTTTTTGAATAACCAACTTCATTCCATAGGAATCCAACATTAATTGGACTAAATTCGAATAGGAATTAAATCTTAATATGACTAATTGACAGCTTATAAAACCCATTAGACATGGCATCCAGATTATAACATTTGGACTGCGCTAATGTGAAGTTCATGTTGAGGTGTTGGGCATGCAATTTTGTTAATTTCAAATTTTGGAAATAGACCTAGAGGAAACTGAATAAGTCTATATAACAAATTAAAATTTAATTTTCTCAATTATAATTTCTATTATGCGATTGAATTTTGCTTTGATTATGTGTGGTTTAATGGTTATCGTGTGTATAATTATAATATGTGATATATCAATTATAAAGCAATAAAGAGATAGACGCATAAATTTTACAATAAAAACTCCGCATATGAAATCCATGTTACAGAGCAATCTTATGGGCGTTGGCTTATACATGCACACAATTCACTATGAAGAATCTCGAAAGTTACAAACTCTAGACGATACAATAACTTAGTACCTCAAATCTTGTTTTCTAATCTAACATTTCTCAACCTTGTGCTCACAAGTGTTCTTCACATACACCATCACTTCGAATCCACGAACAACTTTTCTTAATCACAACTACGAATCCATGCAATTTCAGGACTCCTCTGACTGCACGATCTTGACTCCTCAACGATCTGTACTTTTCAAATCCTCAAGAAGATGATATTGAAGTTGTTGGATTCTTGATTAATGACTAATGATTTACGTGAACATGTAATACATCAAGAAAACTTTTTGGAAAGGTTTATATATCGATATTTACTACTGCTAGAAATTATTTCCATTGTTCTATCAATAGGCTTATATAATGTAGGTTAATGAAGCAAGAAATCACAATTCAAATCAGAATTGGAAACTGCTCTGCACGCATGCTCGTTTGAACGACAACTCGAACGAGCAGCCATTGGTCCTCGTTCGAACAACCTAGTTCAAATGAGGATTTGGACAAGCTCTACTAACCACTCACTTGAATTGCACATAAATATGGTTCAGACAAAAACTCCAACGAGCTCAAACAAGAACGCATTGCTTCTCAGTTCAAACAAAGCCAAGACTCGTTTGTATGAGCCTAGCTCAACTCAACCAGCAAATGCTACTTGACTTGTGTCTAACTTCTAATTGTTTTAAAATAATTTCCACATAAAAGCTTGAGTCAATTACACATCAAATAACTCCAAGCACATAATAACACTTTAAAATCATTTAAAACATTTTTCAATACATGAAGTGTGCGTGCGCAATAACCCTAATCAAAGTATCTGGTCATTTACCTCATGCTTACCAATATGTACCCAACCCTGCATAATCTCTCAATGTAGCTCAAATGATTGAATGACACAAGGCTTGACAATTTGACTCACTTGGACTTTGACAAATTACTACTCGTAGTTTTGTCAACACAGATTTGCCAATATAATATCTGACTTAAAGTCCAAATAATCTCTCCATTTGACAATCTATGATAAAACTATCAGCAACTGAATAGATGAATACATAAAGTAAGAAAATGTAAATCCTCAAAAACTTGAAAGAAAATATTTACAACTCTATACTATGGCTCATGTCAGATCCCGAAACTCACCTTATGCTAATTAAGGGATACGACTGGCCATAAGGCCTTCAATTTGATCCCGAGTTTCTTTTAACCATTAGCTAGCAATAAAAATTCATATGGTATTTTTTTAAAGCAATTACACTTGACAGAGCAAAACTATTTAATAACTTATACAAAAGTTGTATATCATCAATTCTATCACCATAATCTATCACGATTACAATCCATAATACAATGAGTACTTGACCATAAACTAACTAAAAGACTATAACTTCGCAAAAACAAAAGACTGTCTAGTTATAATCCAGTACAAAATCCTGTTAACTCCAAATGCCAAGCTCCCCTCAAAATGATCTCCAGTTTGAGCCCATTTATCAATCATCATCGGTAAAAAAATGAATTATGCCTTAAGGGTAATTCAGTAATTTTATCATTCATATTTCGTATCTTAGATACTCAATTATCTTATACGGAGCTCATTTTTAGATTTAGAGGCTCTTATACACGTTGGTATGGGTTCCTATTTACTTTCTATACTCCTCTGACAACTTTATTAAGTTTTAAGGATTAAGCTATCAAATGACCTTCGAAAGTAAACGTAGGGCCTATCTTATGAATAAAAGACTTTTTGGACTAAAAAATGAAGTATGATAAGATAAATGATGTACCGAACAATATAAGACATGTGAAAGGAATAAATGACCAAAATGCCCCTAAAGGCTAAAGTAAGCCACATGATGAGAAATACTAGGAACCTTAATTAGATACCATAAAGGAAACCTAAACAGCAAGTTAAAGTCCAAAAGAGACTAAAAACATTAAGTGAAAAAATAATTAAGTTGAGATATATACTGATATAATATTCATATATTCTGATCCATGACTTAGGATCATCAGTAAGGAAATAGAGAAAATATGAATGCAAAGGCAAGTCAAGTAAGTAAGTAAGCAAGTGACTATGGACTCTAGACCACATGTGAGTAACCTTGAACCTTGAAATTGAGACATTTTTCATGAAATACAGTTATTTTATAACTTTATGATATTACATGTAGTTTTTTTTTTTTTTACAATTTTATAAATATCATACTATTGTGCTAAATGTTTTGATTGCATGTATTTATCAACATCTCTTTAAATGTTTTGAATAGCATGGATAGCTTAAAGAATTTTTTGCAAGCATGCTTTAGTATAAAGTTTTATGTGCCCTACATGCCCTGTCGGGGGTTAAGATTTGGCAGACTTTAAATAAGTCTATATAAACAACTCGATCCGGGATCTGAATCCGATAAGAGGGCTATGTAAGCCTAGAGCTCTAATTACATCTAGACATCCAAGTGACTATTTCAGGTCCACAAGAGACATAACTTATAGATGTTTAGCACAAAATGTTTAACAGCTTCAGTTTCCAAGTTACCATATGACAACCTATAATCCTGAGGTACAAAAGTTTTAAGAAAGTGTGGCATGAATTAATTACTCACGAGTATCAGATTTTATGATATCACGATTATCTTGCAAAACTATCTAGCATAAACTCTTGCATGATTTCAAGTAAATATCTTACAACTCTTAGTTATGTGTTTATTTTTTAAGGATGCTAGTGGCTTCCAGTGCAGTTCCTTTTATTAGTATTACTCATGAGTTTTTCATTACGTTCACAATGTTTTAACATGTATATTTTCAAGAACGACTAAGAAGTTTTCAAATCCAAATGTTAGTAAGTTATATTCTAGCCATGAGGATAACAACCTGAAGTGATAGATAGTAGATTAATGTGACAACTTGGAGTAAGAATAGAATGTGAACGATGTTCATTGATGATATATTAGTTTAAATACTCATGTATAACGTAATGTTGGGCTCATATTATTGTAACTCTGATGTGATATTACTTATGCTCTACCAAGTGTGACTGCTGCATTCAAAAAAAAAAATATTTACAGATTCAGATTCCGCTCATGACTTGATATTACTGAATGCAATATACTTGGATATGTAAAGAGGTATTTGGTTAGACACGTCATTAATGCGCTAAACATAGTTAGTGTATTGAAAAAATGCTTAACTAACCAATCATTATCCCTAATCCACATAGGGTAAGGTTTGGGATGTGAAAGCTCCGGCTACATAATTAAAGAAATGTGGATATGAAATGGTGTTTAATTATTATTATTTTTTTGTTGGGGGTGGGGGTGGGGGTGGGTTAATAGACAATACTTACTAGAATGGGTGGTTTAGAGGTTGTTATCATGGTGGGGGTGGGTTAGATAATAACTGCTGGCAGTCTATAAATTTTAATATATATATATATATATATGTGTGTGTGTGTGTATATATATATATATATATGCATAAGCTTTTATCTGCAGTATGAGTAATTGTTAAATGTTGGAACATATGCCTTTGCTTTATATTCTGGTAGAATATTTATGTTAAGTGGAATAATACTTTATTCTTTCTTTTTTTTTATATTTCACAAAGACAAAATTATTCATTTTTTACCACCAAAATCATCATTTGGGAGAAAAGATGAAAAACATGTTCAGGAAATTATCATTTGGCAAAAAAGAAAAAGAAAAAAGAAGGGATTCTTAAAAAATTATAGAGGCTAAATTTTTTCAAAAGAGAAGAAACATGTTGATAAATCGATGGAAGAAGATTGTTAAAAAATTATAGCAAATTATCATTTATTCTTTTTTTTTTGTATTTTTTCATACATAACAATTCTTGCGTTAAAGTATTTATTTATTAATATTAAAAATTTTCATGGCCATATTTATGAAAAAATTGACAATAAAATGTACTTGTAATAATCTATTGAATTTTATGAAACTTTGAATTGAGAAGAAAAAAAGTGAAAGAAAAATTCATAAAGCTATTATTGTCCTTTTTAATATACTAAATCTAGTTATTGAACCAAAAATCTAAATAAATAATTCATAATATTCTTGAAAACATATATTCTAAGCAAATGAAAATAAAAGGATACAATCTCTATCATTAGGATTGTTTTTGCCAAATAAGATTTCCTCCAATGACGAATATAGGGGGAGAGAAATTTAGATTTTGTTAGATTTATTTTTTTAGCAAAATAAGACTCTCCTAATGTTTTTATATATTTATATGAACCCTTCTTAATTTTAATACCTGTAATTTGATTCATTCGAAAATTTAGATATTGTATTTTTTACAACTAATTTTGTTAGAATTTTCTAACGAAGTAGGACTTGGCCCCAGTTAACTTTTTTGTATATATTTAGATGAACCTCCCAAATTTTAATATGTGGAATTTGAACCTCCTAACTAAAATTTCAGGATTCAACACTGTTTGTTATTGTGTAAATTGTGTTATCAAATTTTTTTTTAAAAAAAAAAAACTATTTATCTTTAATAAAAAAAATAAGATGTAAAGTAGAATTCTAAGAAATCACAAAAAACTAGAATTTGAATAGCATTGTCAGATATATTTATTCTTAAATTATAAAAGAAAGTGAGGGAGTTATATTAATAAGAGGGGCAATTAAGAATCAGTCACTTATTTGAGGGGTATTTAAAAGTCAATCAAGAGTAGAGTTGTTATTAAGCAAAAGTTAACTTTATAAGCTAAAGTATAAAGAGATCAACTTTTACTGTTTATAATTTTGATATACAAAACTACTCTTTAATGTGTTTGCAAAGTGTCTATTTTGCCCATATTACACAATATGTATAAGTTTATGTCTAGATATATACACAGAACACTTTTCTTTGAAGATCTCTCACACATTTGCAGAGAATTTCATCAAATTGGGTAAGTTGAGACTTTAATCAATTTTTTCCCTCATTTTCATCTCTTCCTCGTCTCTTTTCTTTTTCAAACAGTACATATATACATAAACTCACACTTTCATGTATATAAGCTCTAATGTATGTGTATTTTATATATATATATATATATATATATATATTGGTTATGTGTGTTTATGTATATGTACATGCTACACATATAAACCCACACATATATACTCACACACACTAAATATGATTTAATACTTTACATATATATACATACAAGCACGCATAGAAAAGAGCGGAGGAATATATAGGCTTCTTGTTTGGAAATATGGTGATAACATTTTGATAATTTCTTTGTGTAAGCTAATTATTTAATATTATAAGAGTTGCACCCAACGTTATCGTGAGTTTCACTAAATGTTATCAAAGTTGTACTTATTTCAGATTATATTTGTTATTATTATTGTAATTTAAATATAGAAATAACTTACACATATTTTATTGATAATAAGATTTAAATAGACCATTTCACTTGGAGGAATTTAAATATACTAATGACTTATGCACATTTTGTTATTGTTATAGTTGATGTTTACATCAGTGATGTTATAATTTATGATACCACATGCACTCATAATGATCCGAGCTCGGAAGAGCTTTCTGTTTCGGAGGGATACCACTAGGATATCACTCAAGGTCCCAAAGCTGTGAATATTACCTAAAAGGAAGGGTTGAATAGGTAAGTCTTTAATAAAAACTTATTTCTATTTTAATTTCAATTCTTGGTTAAAACAAAAGATGACTCAATCAACAAAATCACTTAATGTGATTAATCTAACATTTATGCCCATCCACCAATGAATTATCTAAGAATCATTCAAATACACTAACCTATCAACCTTCACCAAATTGATCAATCTAGCTTAATTTTATATGCAAATTTATCAATTCAAAGAAAATTCAACTAAATGGTCAATTTATGATTTCAATCAATTTACTCAATCAAGTTTTCAATTAATCAAATTAAGGAACCATTATGAATTTTATGAAAACTCAATTTCTATATTATAGCGGAAGCATTCAATTAAAGCAAATAATAAATTGAAAGAGATGAAGAGAATGAGAGACTTGCAAACCGATTGATGATGGATAAACCACCAAGGATGACAATCGTTGGAGTAAAACTTCAAAGTTGGGCCAATGCTCAAGAAACACTTCCACTATGATGGAAAATAAAATACAACATATTTACAAACAAGCTTAGTTCCTCAAGCTCTGTTCTCCTTGACCATCTCTTCAAATTCCCCTTAAATCCTCAAGCATCTCATAGCCGGAACCTTCAAACAACCAGGAATCCTCGACGGTCTTAGAATCCTCCGATCAAGCTGCTTAACAATCACGAATCCTTACAACCTCGGTGTTCACTGATTGCTCAACGCTGAACCCTCAATCTTGAACTCCATTTTTCGCCAATGGCGAAATTGATATGAACCAAAGCTCTTAGATCTGATTTATATTTAATGGATGATCTAAATTGATCAATGAACAAGAGTAGAGATGTGTATGAATGATCTCTCATAAGAGCTTCATGATTTTTTAACAACTTAGCTCTCACAATATGAGACTCTCTCATTCTGTTTTTGACTACTCCCAATCATATTTTTGTATATTTTCGCAAAGAGCTTGATTGATCCCCAAATGGCTTGAAAATGTAATATAAATCTATTTTTTGCCCAGGGTTCGTTCGAACGAACCATCATTCATTTGAACGAGTATAGTTCGTTCAAATGAACAAGGAACGAATATCAAACGACCACAACTCTGAGATTGTAACTCTTCATTTGATAACAAAGCCTTCGAAAGAATGAAAACCAATGAGAACAAACTTCTCTATTGTCCATTCGAACGAGCCAAGGCTTCGTTTGAACGAGCAATAGTGAGTTGCTCATTCTTTGCTTGTCTTGTGAACTGAATTTTTCCCTTAAGTATTTTAAAGATGCATTTTGGGAGAATTGGTTCACAACCACAAGTCAATCACATACATGATGATAAGATAAAATCTATATGCAATGCATGCATGATGTGAGTGTGTTAGATCCAAATCAAATACAAAAGACTATTTTACCCTTCGAGAACCAAGTCGATCGGTAGTGATACCCGGTAATGTCTCTTAGACGAACTTGGGAAAGAATGGGCATCAAAGTACTCACTCAAAGGACTTTTGTAAGGATTACACACAGAGTACGTTTTGTCTAATCAGATTAGCCAATTACAATATCGGAACCCCATGGTCCTAACAAACTCCTCTTTTGGTAATTCGTGGCAAAACTGTAAAACAAAATATACGAATACAATACAAAAAATAATAACCCCTAAAGAGCCAGATAGAAGGGAATTATACATTTTGACTCAATATCCTATACTAAAGATATCACTTAATACTACTCAACAAGTAGCCAACTAGATTCCTACACAATACCCTTAACTATACCACATGCGATCACATTAAAAGAGATATATCAAATAAAACCAATGAGATCACATGATAGGTGATTATCAACATAGAACAAGATACAATAAACATGTAAGTCATATGCAATTAAAATAAAACATGAGCAATACAAAGTGACTCTAAGTTATCTTATACATATGCAAAAAAAAATGTATATTACACCCCCTCAATATACGCTCAAAATATTTAGTCTCCCCCTAACACCATCTCACTCTTTTTGTCACGATGAAAAATGAGGTAACTACAAAGGAAGATCATAAGGATGTAAGATATCACAAAGCAGACATGCATAGAGAGATAACAAAGTATTGATAGTAAACATAATTGACACATAAGATATATAGCAACGAAATAAAAAAAAATTGGTCTATCATCAATCTCAAAAAGAATATAAAAATCAAGGTAAAGAGAAATACTACTATAAACAAAAACACATGTAGCTGATGAGTAACAAAAATATAGGTAAAAACCTCACTACAGTTACACTCATCACTCATATAACTATTTACAACATCACTGATCATCTACAGGTGGAGGTGGAGGAGGAAAGACCTGAGCTATAGTCTTTGTCAGTCCCTGAAGCGCTCATCGGAAGTAGGCAGTCTCCTACATCATCGGGATAAAGTAATCTAAGTGGGCCCGAAAACAATGCTACTTCAGCTTGTGACCAATATCAGTAGTGATCTAATCATGATGAAGCTGTAATCACTCATAGAGCTTGTAACACCTCGACCCTGATTAATTTATAATTAGTTCGCTAATTATTAATTAGAAACAATATAAAGAATACTTAAGAAAATTAATTGGGATTTCACGATAGTTACGAAAGACCAATAAAATAATTAAATACGTCAAGAGGGGACGATGAGGAGTAGATCAAGAAAACAATAGAGTGACACAGTTTCGATTTGTAAAATCGATACGTGAAGAAAAATAAATTCAAATATGACTACGATTTATAAAACCGATGTATGGAGGAATGAGTAATAATTTCAAATACACAAAGAGGCAAATCACAATTTAAATACACCACGGAGATTACGCGAGAAATACACACAATACGAGGCTCCAAAAATTGAAACCATCCCGGATATGAAATAACCATAAGAAATTAATGCACAAAAAGAGGAATAGGAAGGAAAATAAAAGGGAAAAAGCCAAAATATGTATTTCTGATTGCCAAACGAGGCATAAGCCAAAAAGTGAGGGAAATGCTTAAAAATGCAACCAATGGATTTTGAACCCTTAACCAAAACCAATGAAGCACTTAAGTCCCAAAAAATTACCACTTGGGCTATCAACCATTTTGTGATACATGTTACATGTAATATATATACATGTAGTAAAAAAAAATTCCTCCACCTCCCAAATTGGCCAATGGGCATTCTTGCAACACCTCATCAATATTTTAAAAATATAGGTATATATATGTATATATATAGTGCAGACCCTTGTATGTGTGCTTTGTGTACGGATATAGAGAGAGAGTAGAGAGAGAAAGTGAGAAAGAGAGAAAGAAGAAGAAGGAAGGTGAAGCTGCCTGTTGCATGCAAGGCTACATGCATGACTACCCCTGAGAGGGGAGAAAGCTGAAGAGAGAGAAAGAGGTAAAAATTTTCTCTTTCTAAAAATTTCTTCATATACAAGCTGTTTTTGGTCTCAATTTTGCAAGCATGTGGAGTATATTGTAGGGGGAAGAAAATGGAAGAAAAATTGTAGATTTTAGAGCAAGAAAACCTTAATATTACCATGGACCCGAACTTAAAAAAATTGGTTTTTGGGTAAAAACTCATGAAAGCTTAAAACCACTTACATGGTTGCAAAGAAGGGAAAAATTGAAGCATTTAGCAATTTGAATAAGCCAAAATGGTCAAAAGACCATGGAGATAATGGCAGTTGTAGGTATGGTCAAAAAATTGATGGGTGATCGAATTTTGGTCATTTTGTGAGGTTTAGGCAACAAGAAAATGATCTATATGTTTCCAGGAATTCAAAGAATAAAAATGAAGCGAAAACAATACCTGCAGCCCCTCGAAATAGGAAGAAACGGTGGTCGCCAAAAAAATGATTTTTCTCGCCGGAGACGACTGTAAACGCCTATTTGAACCTAACGGGGAGACTAAATGGAAATCTAAAGTTAGAAATGGAATCTTCATTGGAAAAGAGATCTGACCCCATCGAAAAAAGGTTGGAAAACTGATCGGCGACGGTCGCCTTGCACCGGAGAAGACGTTGGAACCCTCACCGGACTTTTGGGGACAAAGCACAGTGTCAGTGTCAGGTCCCCATCGGGTTTAAAATGATTTATTAAAACTGCGTTGTTTTGGGGTAGACAATTTTAAAATTTAAACTTTAGGGCTGACGTCATCAAGATGTCAACATGACAAACTAAACCGGTTGAACCGGTTGGTTCTTAGCCACCTGTCCGGTTCAGTCACAGTTCAATTGGACCGCACGGTTCAGGTCAAAAGATTTCTAAAATTTCATTTTAACCCCCAAATGTTCCTGTTAATTACGGAAGGGCCTAGGAAATTAATTTAATATTTATTTTAAACCCCTTTAATTAATTGAGAAATTTCTAAAATATCCTTACGCCCAAAAAAAAACCAAAAAAAGTCCAATTAAAATAAACAAATAGTGTTTTTTTACTATTTTGGGCATTCCGGACTCAACGGTGGAGTCTGATTTGTGAAGTTAAGCCCCGCAAAATGTAGACACGTAAACTATAAATGATTATATTGCCCCTAATGATACCCAGGGCCAATTAAACATAAAAGATAGTCTATTTTAATTATGTCAGACATTCTGGACCAAATGGTGAGGTCCGTAAAGCCTAAATAAATCCCCAAAAATACAAACAGACTAACTAGGATAATTCCAAATTCATCATAATGATCAGTTATATGATCAAAGGGACCCCGATAACTATGAAATTTTGTACCTTAACATTTTGGGACATACCAAACCCAATGGCGGGATCCATTTTGTGAAACAAAGATCCAGAAAAATAGACACGTGAAACGTCAAAATGATAATTTTACCCTTAGTATTCCAAAAGCCAGATAAATGTTAAGGGGGACATAGTTTGACTATTTTGGGCACTCTGGACTCAACGGTGGAGTCCGTATTAGCAAACGAAATACCGAAAAACATAACGCGTGAAAGTGTAGAATTACAAAAATGCCCTAGGCTTAATGTGAGTCACAAATAAGCTTATTAAGATTCGGAAAAGCCTGAATTTATTATAATCAATATTTTAGACTTAGTCATTCTTTAAGGAAAATAAGACCCGGTAACAAATAAAAAAATGATGAATATGTCCTTAGGACACAACGAAGTTACCAGGAGAGTAATAATGATATAAATAAGTCTACAAAAATGTTACAAGGACCAATAGACTCAAAACGAAGTCAGAATACGTAAACTGTGAACAGAAAAGAATGGGACGTTAAAAAGTATAAACTACCGAATAGCCCTTAACGGGCCAAATATGGTATAACACTACAATGAACCTTGAAATAAGCAATTAAAAACACTTAATTGAATAGATTAAGTTCAAAGGAACTTAAAACATTGCATAACAATGTTTGGGATTAAAATGGGTACTAATTCATTATGCAATATTTTGAATCCATGATTATAGGATCAGCTAAGCAATGGAAACGAAAAGAAGCCGTGGGATAACAATAGTAGTACCCATATGAGAAAGCGATACTAAGAAACCGAGGTAAGTAACTCTTATGCTTTAATATGGGTTATTCCTAGCCAAGTCATGTTTATTTCCAAATGCTGCCAAAATTTGTACTCTATTTCCTACCTAATGAGCTTGATTTCTCCGATTTGATGCCAATCAATTTGTGATTATTTGTTATACCTATACTTCGAATTCGATTTGTTTGCCTATATGATTTTGAGAACTTGATTATTAATACTTGAGAAAAACTATGCCTTCATACCATCCCATGATCTTGTGATATATCTTATTGATAGATATCTTGTTGTTCCACACACTTTATGTTTTGTTGATTGAGATTTTGGTCGTGTCATACGATTATACATCTCGTGTGGAGTTTTGATGATCATGATATTTTGTAAGTGCCTGGAGTTGTGCTCGGTCACAATGATCCATCTATTCACAGATTGCGTTGTGGACTCTTTGGGGTCTTGTTATGCCCTTTGGGGACTTGAGGTGAAAGAGCTCTAGCATTATTTTGAGCCCGAGAAATAGAGAGGCAGACTTGAATGTGCATTTGTGGGGGTATACCGGGCCCTGTTTTTTTTTTTTTTACAATCTGTTGTGTTAGAACTCAATAATGACATTTTTGCATTTTTTGGATGATCATATTCTATACCCTACGAATGATCATAAAAATTGCAAGCATGAAACACTTTTGATTGGCTAACGTATTATTTGTGGCAGCGATTCATCATGTTAAGCTAGATCCCATTTTGTTGATCTTGTCATCACTTTCTTGTATCATTTTGTGGGATGAGCCTTTTAGACCCTTGGGTCATTATTGCTTTATCTTGGTGACTGGCTATATGATATATTTTTCTATATTCTTGTGGAACAACCCTGACCCATGGCAAAGCTAGGATCTTGCTTCCTGAGCTTCATTAGCTCACTGCAGTTTCATTTCATTTTTTCAGGACAGTAAGAATAAGAGGGAAACCATCGGGCATACAGGTTGGCTAGATGCCTACTGGCTACTGATAACCATTTTTGCGTGTTTTGTAATAGATTAAATATTGTAATGTCCTAATTTCTCCAATATCTCCACGATCCTGTTTTGTTCTATGTTTTGAGGATCTGTACTTAAAACACTTATATTTTTGGGCATGTATAATGATAACCTGATGATGATACTAGACTTTTCTAATGATTATAACATGCACTTATGAAATTTTATTCAATGTTTAAGATTCTTTTTGGCGACGAACAGCCCACGGGCCGCAGACCCGGTCACGGATCCCTAATCCATATAGGGTGGGTTTTGGGTCGTGACAGAGCTCATCCCTGGTGATCCGTTGATCGGAAGAAGAAGATGAAGCTCTTGCTGACACATAGAAATCTACACCTGTCACAACCCATAATCCGTCCTGTGCGGATCAGGGGCCCGTGACTGGAGGTAGCGGCCTGTATGCCAGTTCCTCCTTCAAATTAAGGATCTCAAACATTATTTAATTAATCATTCAACTGCATGTCATGTCATTAGCTAAACTAATATCAACATTAGAGTATGCTTGTAGATGCCAAAGTAAGAAAATAAGTATTTAATTTACAGATCCTTAAAAACATACCCAAGACGTGGAGACATGGGAGGACTAAGACTACTCTATACCTAGTCTATTATAGTACTAGCAAAAGCGTCCACTATACTTGCAAAAGGACAACCTGCAGCAATATGTGCCGTCTACTCAATATATATGCCCACTAGTCCTTCTGCAACTTGCTGTCCTTAAAAAAATAACATATCTAGAGTGAGGTAATTTAGCTTAGTAAGTACTCGCTCTGCCATGGGTCAAGGTTAGTCCAAAAGAAAGATAAAAAACTAATAGCAAGCAAGGATAATATCACAATAACATGCGAAGGATAGAACATCACAGTAGCCAATCACCAAGTATATGAATCACTAAAATGACCTTTAGGTCCCAAAGGCACATCCCAAGGTAGAATAACAAATCAATATTAGGGATCGTCTTGTACAATAAATAGCTACCACAACAACAGGATAACAATTCAAGTCCAAAGATAGACAAGCAAACATATCATCAATCAAACAGTATGTCAAGAGATAATCCAAGGACAAGCTCACAAGGCGTATCTGTAATCAAAGAGTACATCATCAACATATCCAAAAATAGGCTTACAAAGCATATCAATAATCCATGAGTGCATCATCAAAATATCAATAAACGATATGAGATACTAACAGAACAGATGTTGTCACATATAGGGCCCGACATATCCTCAAAAACACTCATCCATGTCCACCACACTATCAAGGCTGTTGGATAACACTAGAGCTTTGTACATATATCATGTCCTCCATGGACTAGGTGTTGGGCATCATTCCCAAACACTGACCCGCAGGTCTATAAGCATCCGTGAATCAAATGGACGTTGTGACAGATCACAACTCCAAGCACTCATAATAACATCATGATCGTCAAAATTTCACAAGTGATGTACATATTTGTGGAATAGAAAATTCTCAATAGTGAGAGGTATCATATTCCAATATCCAAGCAAGTATAAAATTAGACAAATAATAACATGAGGATATTGATAATCAAATTCTCAACAAATCCATGATATAGGACAAACATCAAACTATGGAGATCATCAATGACAGGTATGCATAGATTACAAATTGGCAACATCAAGGAAATAAATTGTGACATGGCTAAGAATACCACATGCTAAAGTTCGGGTTTACTTGCTTCAAAATAGCTTTTCCTCCTTTCACAAGGAATCAAACTTTTTTTTCCTTTCCCTTGGAAGATCCTATAAATCAGAAAATGTTATTCAGTATTCATAAAATTAACCTGACTTTATTTACAAATTTTATATCTTTTAATCTCATGCGTCATATTTTAAGTCCCTGGGCTTACTTTTCACCTCTTGGTAGCATCTTTGTATTTTTAGAGTGTCCTAAAAATAGCTCATTTCATATATCAATATTTTAGATATTTAATTTGGCAAAACGGACTCCACCATTGAGTCCAAAACGTCAAAAAACTCTAAGGTACATATTTTCATAATTTTTGGGGGTCGTTTGGTATCATTATTTGGACTTCAGTACATTTTTTGGATTAACCCAGTTTGTCCGTTCGTATTTCTCGAGATTTAATTTCATAATTTAGACTCTGCCATTAAATCTAGAATACCCAAAAATATTGGGTGACGTTACCTTTCTATTTTATTTGAATACCGGGAATATTTTATAAATTTAAATTAATTAAATTATTTTATTTTATGTTATATATTTATTTAGGCACTATTTTAACCAAGTGGCACAGTGGTTCGCACATATGGGTTTAGAGTTTACACACACACATGGCTGGGGGTTCGAATCTTCCTAACCGCAGCTTCTTATATTTTTTTTTTCTAATTTATTGTAAGCCAAACAGTGGACAAGGCTAAACCAATGATAGGACATCCCCAAATCTGAACAAGGTTATCAAATTGGGGATTACTATACCTGTTGCCAAATAGAATAATTTCAATTTATATTTAAAACCTACTAACCCTAAATGACACCATTCCACTAAAACCCTTTGTGCGATGGGGCGGGTCCCGACCCGAACTCGGATTCGACCCGAGACTGACCCTTCACTGTTCATCATCTTCCCCCTTCCCCTGCACGGTGTTGCCCTAATCGTAGAAAACTTCCTTTCCTATTTCGTGGAGTTTAAAAGCTCCTTTTTGACTGCTTCCAATTCCAAACAACTCCGAGGGTCCTAACTTAGGTTTTTTCGTTGGTTTGGAGGCTTGAAGCGTACTCAAAACTTCAACCAAAGCTTCCATGGTCGCTTGTTATCCAAGCTCTGTTCAGGTTCGATACTTAGTCAAATCGTGCATAGTTTGGCCCATTGAAATCCTAATCTCATGGGCTTCAAGTCCCCGTTCTTAAAAATCTGTCTAAGGCCCTTTTCATGAGTTTCAATTTTGGACCCATGATCTGTAACTCAAATTTTCTCTCTTTTCTTTGATCATCTTGAGCTAATTTTTATATATTTGAAATCCTAGCAACGTCTAGATAAATTACCAAATGATGAAAACTAGTTTGGCTTTCGTCAGTTCAAACCCTATTTATGAAGGTCTCAACAATGGTGGTTTGAGGTTATTTTTGGAATTTTGGGGTCTTTCAGACCCCTTTTTCATTTCTATTCTATTGAACACTAATACAGGGTCTTATACCACAATTTATAATAGAGGTTACCTTATTTTCCCTCAGATTTCTGTTTCTCTCTTAGTGTGACAATCCCCTTTATCTTCTCATTCTTTCTCCTTGCTTCTTACTCGTCCTCCTGTGCTTGTATAACCCCTTATTAGGGCATGATGCATACGTATGTATATGAAAATCCCTACACTGCCTCTCTCCTTCTCTCTCTCTATATCTCTATCTCTCTTTGCTTCACACACATGCGCCTTAGTCTGTTAGACATATCTTCATACAGCTGTCACATATATATATATATGTACATATATATCCTCACACAGTCTTACATATATAAATCTATATATATATATATATAGCTTTGTTTCATATATATCTATATATATAGCTGCATTTGAACATCATATTATATATTTGATGGAATATATAGCAGAAAGTACTCACAGCCCAAATGGTATTCTTTTTAGGCTTTAAGTGTCTCCCCATTTTGGTCTAGGGTTCAAACCCTTTTGGCTTCATTTTTCCCTTTTTCCCTTTTATGCCTTATTTGGCATTTTTTGGCATTATATGTAAGATTTTTAAATTGTGTCTTAATTGTTTTAAAAATTCCTTCGTATTCTCGCCTTGCTTTTTAATTATCCAATTTTTCTTCGTGTACTATTTTAAACATTTACGGCATACTAGTTCCAATTTAAAATGTCGAATAAATTTACATATATTTAAGCTCAGAAAAATGTCATTACAGTAATTTACTTTACCTAATTAGGTCAGGGTATTACGTCCTCCCCCTTTAGGAAAGTTTGGGCCCTAAACTTGATGTAACTCTTAACGCAAAAAGTTACGGGTACTTGCGCGAATCTCATCCTCTCGCTTCTAAGTGGCTTCCCCAATCTGATGATTCCTCAACAGCACTTCTACTAGCGGAATAGTCTTGTTCCACAAAACTTGCTCCCGGCGATCCAAGATCTGTACTGGCTACTCAACATAAGTTAGATCCTCTTGGATATCTAGGGGCTTGTGCTCAACCACTTGGTCTAGATCATGCAAATACTTTCTTAGCATAGAAACATGGAAGAAATTGTGCATATGTGCCAACTTTGATGGTAGGGCAAGTCAGTATGCCACCGGTCCAACTCAGTCCTGTGACCTCAAATGGTCCGATGTAGCAAGGTCCTAACTTTCCTTTCTTTCCAAATCTCACTACACCCTTCATAGGAGACACTTTCAGGAACAAATAATCGCCCACTTCAAATTCCAGCTCTCTTCTTTGGACATTGGCATAACTCTTTTGGCTGCTTTGGGTTGCCAATAATCGTTACCTAATCAATTGGATCTTTTCTATTATTTGTTCCACTATCTCTGGGCCGAACAACTTCTTTTCCCCCACTTTTGTCGAGCACAAAGGAGATCGGCACTTTTTACCGTATAGTGCCTCGTATAATGCCATACCAATACTGGACTGACAACTGTTGTTGTACGTGAATTCCACTAGGGGTAGTTGTTCCTCCCAACTTCCCTTGAAGCCCACGACACAAAAACGTAGCATCTCCTCTAAGATTTGTATCTTTCTCTCAAACTATCCATCCATTTATGGGTGGTAGGCAGTACTGAAACTAAGTTTCGTGCCCACTGCTTTCTGTAAACTTCTCTAAAATTGGGACACGAATCTTGGGTCTCGATAAGATACTATAGAAACTGGGACTCCATGTAACCAAACAATCTCCTTAATATAGAGCACCGCTAATCGCTCCAGTGTTTGAGTCATCTTGGTCGGAAGGAAATGTGCTGTCTTTGTCAATCTATCTACAATCACCCATATAAAATCACTCCCCTACGGTTTTCTGGGCAACCTTGACACAAAATCCATAGTGATATGCTCTCATTTCCACTCAGGTATTGGGAGTGGTTGTAGAAGTCCATTGGGCTTCTGATGTTCGGCTTTGACTTGCTAGCACTTCACACAACGTGCTACGTACTCAACTATGTCCCTCTTCACGCCTTACCACCAATAAGTATTTCGAACATTATGGTACATTTTGGTATTCCTTGGGTGTATGGAAAACTTTGAGTTGTGTGCCCCATCAAGGATTTCTTCTCTAATCTCAGTCACGTCTGACACACAGATTCTGTCTCAAAAACATAACACCCCATCCCTAGACAGCAAATTCTAAATTTCTTCCTACCTCAGCATCTTCTCGGAGTTTGGCTAACTTTTCATCTTGGGTCTATGGCTCCTTAATCTTATCCACAATCGTCAGTCTAACTGTCATATTAGCAAGCATTGCTTTGGAGGCCAGGCAGAACCACTTCTATCTCCATTATTTCTAACTCTTTCAACAACTCATGCTGTGTAGTCAACAGGCAAGCAAGACTCCCTGATGACTTCATGCTGAGGGCATCTGCCACCACGTTAGCCTTTCTTGGGTGGTATTGTATGTCAAGCTCATAATCCTTGATCAACTCCAGCCATCGATGCTGTCTCATGTTGAGTTCCCTTTATGTAAACAAATATTTAATGCATTTGTGGTCTGTAAAAATCTCACATGTCGCTCCATAGAGATAATGCGTCCAAATCTTTAATGCAAACACAATGGCTGTGAGTTCAAGGTCATGAGTTGGGTAGTTCTTTTGTTACACCATTTTTAGGCCTAGGGTTAAAATAATTTTACCTATTAATAAAGGGCATAAAAATAATTTTTAATTATTTTTATGGGCTCAAACAAAATATTTAAAAACTGTTGGGGTCAAATTACAATTATTAAAAACCCTAGATTATTCCATTTTGGCCCAAACCCATTGGTTTGGCCACTAAGTCATTGAACCAGTTAAATTAAATAAGGAGTCAACTCGTCTAACCAAATAAAAACCAAACCAGATCAATATAACAGAAAATCTATCAGTCTGGTCCAGTTCAATATGTTTTCATTACGTCATCAAAATGACGCTGTTCCATTTAAACTCAAATTTTTTTTTACGCATGGGTTAGCCCGAACCCGTTGACTAACCTAGTTAACAAGTTCAGTTGCCGATCATCTTTTTCCAACGACGGTGATCGACGATGATCTTTTTCCGGCGATCTTCCTGATTGTTTATGGATCGTTTTTCTCCCAGGATTCCTATTCTAGTGTCAAATTGAAGATTTCATAAACTTTTGGCCATCGAATGGCCAATTACAAGGGTATCTCTAGTGAGCCCTATTTTTTCAACAACCATTTCCCATTCTTATTTTAGCTTGTTTCAAACACGGTTTCGTCCCGTTTTGGTCCTAATAATCTTTTGGGACAATGAGGATCATTTTTTCCATTCATAAAACTAAGAAAACAAGACTAAAGCCTTTTGTTCATTTCTCTCTCTTGGTGACTGTAAATCGCTATTTCTCAGTGGTTCTTTGGCTGTTTCAACTTATTCAAATTGCTATAAATTCCTTTTTAAGTGCTCTTTCGAGCCATGAAATTAGATTCAATCTTTGTTCCAACAGGGTTAAAAACCTAATTTAGCTAGTCTCGGCCTTAGTGTTTTCTAAGGCTTTCTTGCCCTTTTTTGTTATCATTTATTCACCATCATCTTCATTTACAATATACTTCATATGCATGCAATCAAAGAAACTATATAACGAAGCTAAGTGAAAGAAACTTAATGAGAGAGAAAACTTGACCTAACTTTAATGGCGGTTGTTTCTCACTTTCCCTCTTCTTCTCTATTTGTTTGGCTCTTTCTTGAGCTCCATGGCTTCTGGATTCATCTTCTTGGGTCCAGATTGGTGCAGCATGGAACATACATGCACACTTCTTCATTTATTCACTTTTTCTCTCTACTTTTCTTTGTCTCTCTCTCTTACATGGTTAGAAAGGGCTGGAGCCAGACATGTATGCAACTATTTTGCTATTACATAAACATATATCTCACTTATATATAGGAGAGGTTACACATGTCTCATTGCCTCCATTTTAAGCCAATCAAAATTTGACACCAAGCTTTGACCAAGCCTACACTTGACACCTCATTGATCCCATGCATCATATATGCTATATATATACATTTTATGTCACTAGTAGTGCAGGAATGGGCTAGTAGCCCGATGGTAGTTTTTTGACATTTCATTCTTTAGGTCTTGAGTTCAAGACTTGTTAAGGCTCTTTTTAAAACTATTCATTTTATTTTCTTTTTGTATGTATGGGTTTAACATGTAATTTAGGCATTTAACAATTACCTTAAGCCTTGCATTTTGGTCTCCCAATATACTTTCATTATTTTACCTTAATTCTTGATTAAAGTATCTTATTTACTTAGAGTACTAATCCTTAATTTAGTGCATTTACGCACTAATTTTCATAATTATTCATGTGTTAATTTAATCAATTAACATTACTTATCTTGCCATCAAATATTTCTTTTGTCATTCACTTTAATAGCTATGGCACACATGTCTTATCACCAAATTCATAGTCTATTCACCTCAATTAAGTTGCCCATTGTCCATTTAAGTCTAGTCTCCAATGGTAATTGACATTAATCTTAATTACCCAATTATATTCGGTCTGGATCTTACATTTGGACACATTACAACTCAATAGTTTTTTCAAACATGGATTAGTCAACACAAATATAGACGGAAAGTCCTAACATTTTTTAGGCAACCCAAATGATTGCTACTGTAGGGAGTTGTGATTTTCATGCCATCATTAGATATTTTCAACACACGCTTGCAACATTTGGTTTAGTGTTTGAGTGAAACACCATTTCCATGCTCCAATAAATAAGTCACAAAAAAAAACTAATATACAAGTGAAGATCCTTTATTTATTTAGTTATTTTATAATCCCCAACTAAAACAAAGTTAAAAAAACATAAAAAAAAAAAAAATTACGAATTTGAACTACCTTTTTCATTAGAGTGTAAATGCTTGTGTTTATTTTTCATAAGTAAAGCAAGTTGACATAATTATTTTATCATTATTGCCACTATTCCTTTTATTTTATTGACTTCATGGTCAAGTTTAACATTATACTAGGATATTCGCCCCCCTCAAATTTAAAGAATGTAATACTATAAAATAACTGAGAATTGTGAATTATTTATATGTTGTTGTGTGTTTTAAAGGCTTTGACATGTGTCATGTTTTAATAAGAACAATTTCTTCACATTTTGTTGTTATCTCACACTTTCCTTTTTCATTGTTTACTGCTTCTTTGTAGAATGGATAACCCTAAACTTACTATCTTTTTTATTTTTTATAAATGAAGATAAGGTTGCGTGCATCTAATCCCTTCTTATGCCCCGCAATGGAGGGAGCCTCATAAATTTGGCTAGCCCTTTAATTATCTTTGGGTAAATTACACCAAAACCCCCTGTTGTTACTGACAACTGCAAACAATTCCCTTCTTATAGGAAAAATCACACTACATACCCTTGTTAGAACTGTTGGCTTAACATCGTTAACAGAACTATTATGATTACCAAAATACCCCTCATTTGTTTATTAGTTTTTTAAGTCAAAAGTCAATAACCTTTATTTTTCCTTTCCTTTTCTTCTCCTTTCCTTATTTCTTTCTCTCTTTTTTCCCTTTTACATTTCTATCTTTTCTCTTTTTCCTTTTTCTTCTTGTTTCCTTCATTTTCTCCTCTATTGAAAGCAATAACCCAATCCTCAATTTTCCTTCTTCTTAAATAATCAACAAATCACAATAGAAAAAAAAGGGATATATATGTGTAAGTACATCTCTGTGTGTGTTTGTGTGTATGTGTGTGTGTGTGTGTATATATATATATATATATAATTAACTATGCTTGTGTAAGGGAATGCGGTATAACCGTCCATAAGGGGAAGGGAAATAATGCACAAAATATAAAACTGAAAATAGAATTGTATTAATTTAAAATAAATACTTACACTTTAACTAAGGCTTGTAGCCTGATTAATTGAAAGAGAATTGAAAACTGAATACATGTTAGAATTCTTAAGAGAAATGTTTTACAAATACTCTCTCTTTCTGAAGAAATTCTCAAAAGTGAACTGAAAATGAAGCCTGATTATAACTGAGAAGGGGCTACCTTCTTATAAGAGTTGGCGCGCCTCGAATACTAGATGAGTGGAAAAATTCACGGAGGGAATCCTGGAAGAAAAATTGATTGTTGAGCTGATTGCTTTTGGCGTGGAGTTACTGTTCATAACTTTTACTGTTCAAAGCTAACTTCTGAGTTAACTACTTTTAGCGTTGGGTTACTGTTAACATCTTTTACTATTTATAAATAGTAACTTCTGAAGCTTACTTTGTTATTTTGCGTCAGCTGGTATTGTGCTGGACTGTTTTAATCTTTGTCCAGATTGTAGTAATCTTCATAGGGGTCTTGGCCGTAGCAATCCTCTGAGGGATGGTAAGGATGACTAGATTCTGCGTCAGACTGGGTTTCTGAAGCGTGATCGTTTTCACCTGACATAGTCACATGTACCATTAACTGGCGAGCTAACTCCTTGAGCTCTTCTATTGATTTCCCTTGCAACAGGGTTTGGTCTAAACTAGAGAGGACCTTATTTTGTGTGCAATTGGTTGAACTGGTTGAGGAAATTCTTTATTAATGAAGGTGATAAATCTTTCATGATTAAGCTTATCCTACCATTTTACTGAAAATTCTCTGATTACTATATTACTATTAATAGCATAATTCTATTTCATTATCCAGGGTATTTTGTATTTGTTGGCCATGAGTAGAATAATTGGAAATTGAGCAGCATGCTGGTCTGTTGGGAAGACTATGGCAAACTACTGCATAGCTGACTGAAGAGGTGATGGAAGTATTTCTAGAACAAATCCAAATTTATTCCACCATTCACTAAACCATATAGGTATTTGACTTTTAAATTTCTGATCAAACATGAGAAACCACGAGTGGTCGTTGGACTCATTTTGAATATAGAGAGCTCGGGTGAAAGCTTGACTGTAGTCATAACATAAATATTGAACTGGGGAGTTAAGGATGACTCTAAGTTGGGAAAGATGAGATCCCCAAGCCTTTTCTAAAATGAAATTGACTATAATGAATTTTTGGCATAGAATTTTGTTAGGATCTTGCTTATTGGGAATATCTTCAAATTTTACTGATCCGGAATGGATAAGAATAGCTTTGTACCATTTGACTGACTTAGAAGGATGGTTGGGGATGAAACGCCAACCAGGGGGAAAATAACTAGTGGCTAAGATCCATGGGTCTTGGATCTGACTCTTATGAGGCTCAATGAAAAATATATTGACTGTATATGACTTCTTGAAATAGAGAGTCACAAAGGTTCTTAATATTGGTATTATTGGAATGATCATTTGGTCTTTGAAAGGATCGAATGGATAAGTTATCTCATATGGACTGCGGCGGGGTTGAGTGGTTAATGCAGAGCCATAACTAATGAGACTTGGTAGACTGTAATTTGGGCGAAGGGGTTTACTAAGAAAGGAAAACCTATTTACTGAAACTGGGGAAAGTAACTGGAAAGGAGCTGGGGCCCGAGGGACCAAGGCACGTAGGGTGACTGATGAGGTTCTCCTAGTGGAAGGAGTTAACTGTTATAGCTGCAACTTGTCTTTCTTCCCGCTCATTTTTGGGCTGCAAAAATTCACGAGTAACAAATCAAGGAGACTATTAGCCTCACCGGGTATGTACTGGATGTCAAAATCGAAAACTGAAAGGATGGCTTGCCATCATACAAAAATTTGTTTTGAAGCTATATTTTTAACATCTTTTTTCTACAACGTGTTTTTCACTTTTACTATCAATTTTAACTAAAAACTTTTGGTTTATCAAATCACTTTGAAATTTACTGATGTATAAAACAAGAGATAAAATTTCTTTTTTAACAGTACTATAATTTAACTGAGTAGGGTTCCATATTCCAGAGTGGTAACAGATGATCTGTTCGGGAGAATCTGGACCTACTTTTTGGCTAAGAATGCCACCATAACTAATGTCGGAGGTATCTATTTGAACGATTTTGAAAGCAAATGGGGAAGGGATGCCAAAGCAGGGAAGAGTCGTGACATATTTCTTGACTTGTTGGACAATTGTTATATGAGCAGATGTCCATGGAGATGGATTATTGTGGAGTTGATCAAATAAAGGTTTGCATTGAGATCTTAAATTGGGATAAAAATCAGAAATATAGTTTAGTGAACCTAAGAACCGTTGTAACTGAGTTTTATCTAAGATCTGATCAGGGAACCGATCAACGAATTGTATTGACCTTTGAATGGGTTTGATTTGACCATAACTGATATCAAATCCTAAGAATTGAACGGAAGTTTGAAATAACTTGAGTTTGGATGCGGAGAGGACTAAACCATTACATTTTATAGCATTTAGAAACGAATACAAATATCTCCAATGTTGATCAATTGACTCAGAGTTCATAAGGACATCATCAATGTAAACTATAATATGACTAGAAAAATGATTAAAAATGTCGTTCATGACATTCTGGAATCCACTAGGAGCATTTTTTATTCCAAAGGGCATCACATTCCATTCATAATGTCCAAAGGGAGTTGTGAAGGCTGTCTTGTATCGGTCAAACTCATGGATCTGGATTTTCCAAAATCCACTTTTCATATCAAATTTACTAAAGATGACTGCTTTGTGTAAATGATTAACTAAGTCTTTTTTGTTTGGAATATGATACCTAATCCATTCTAAAACTTTATTTAATGCTTTGTAATTGATAATTAGACGGGGAACACCGCATTTTATTTCTACATTTTTATTAACATAAAAAGCAGAGCATAACCATGGTGACTTAGAAGGTTGAATTATTTGTTTACTGAGTAATCCCTTGATTTCTTCCTGACATAATTTCATTAGAGCTTGGCTCATTTGGATTGGTCTGGCTTTGGTAGGGATATTACTTTCACTAAAATCCTTGACATAGGGAAGATGGACTATATGTTGTTTCCTATGCCAAAATGTTGTTGGTAACTCAAAACATACTTCTTGCCTGAGTAGTGACTCAAATTGACTAATTCATTGTTGGAGTGTTGGGTTGAGTAATTGTTGCTTGATGAGTGCGCAAAAGTACATTCTAAATACTCTATTATCAGAGTAAATTGCTAGAAAGTAAATAGGAATATTGAGATATATTTGATATTATTTATTTAATTTCTATTTACATTGAGATATATTTTAGCGGTATTTTATAAGATTTTAAGTCTCAAATGTTGCATTATTTGTTGGCGAGAGATAGTTTGCAATTGCGCTTTACACTTAATAGTTTTGGAATAATTTTTGGCTTTTTGGCAGATTCGACCATTAAGTTTCAATCGAGATTTGGATGGCGTTAGAGTTTCAGAATGAGAAAGTGATCTTCATGAAATATTTAGAGGACGTCTTGAGCTTTTAAAAAAGGTATAGTTTGCAAAAATCGGAGTTCGTTTGGACCTCCAAACATTATTTCAAAGACAGGCCTGGAAAGCTGCTATGAACCTCTCCGTCCAGCCAACTTGAAGAGGCCATAACTTGAGCTTCTGAAGCTCAAATCAGATGGTTCTTGAGCCTAAAATTATCTACTCATCCGGGGCTACAACTTTCGTGAAGGGTCCGAGTCGAGATTCAGTTGTTATCTGGTAGAAAATAAAGCGTAAAGTTGGCGATTGTTAGCTACACGCGAGAATAAGAAAAGCAGAGCAAAGAAAAGAAAGAAAACAAAAAAAGGAAAGTTTGAAAATTCAAAGCAAGGCTGCACGGCTGGAGGGAGTCTCAATTCTGATTATATTTTGTGTGGGCCCGGTGCTTGGAGATTTGACCAAAAGAAAAGCAAGAAATTGAAATTGAGGTGAGGGGCTGCACTGCTTTGCGACAGAAAGAAGAAGTGGGCCCACGCAATTGACTTGGGCTTGTCCATTGGTGCGGCTGAGGCAAGGCTTGGAAGCTGCTTCTTGGCAGCCGGATTGAATCAAAAAAGAAAGAAAAAAAAAACAAGTCAAGCAACGGGGCCCAGTCCATACACTATGCTAGCTGTGCGGCGCGGAATTAAGTTAGGAAATGGGCTTGATGCGGCTGCTGGTTTAGTGGTGGGGCCCGTTGGCTTATTGGATGGTGCGGCTGCTGATGCTGGGCGTTTGGCGCGCAAGGCTGCGGCTGTTTGGTGAATTGATGTGGGACCTTGCGGCATAAAAAAAAAAAAAAAGAGAAAAACTTAAACCGAGACGAAAAGAGAGAGGCGGCTGATATAAAAGGGAGAAAAATATACAAGGACAGAGAGCACTGTTGCGGCGGAGGAAAATTAGAAGAGAGCTGCGGCGGCGACTGTATGGAGAAGACAGAAGCAGTTATGGCGCAGAGAAGAAGTCGCAGATACTCCATGGCTCAGTGTTTCTTCGTGAGGTTTATGTTACCCGTCCTGTATATGGGTAACTAAATTTCTAAGTGGAGTTAGGGATGAACTTGCACACTATATGGTTATTTTAATTTATTTTGATTCCTCTACATGGTTTTAATTTGTTAAATTCTTCGTTGATCATTCTAAATTTATTGTTGGATTTTATTGTCCGAATAATTAAAGGTTTTAGTCCGTTTATAGATTCAGTCATGCTTTTTCTATCGAATGGATTAATGTTTTGATTATTTTTGGAATAATTAAATATTTATATTGATTCAATTCTCTGCTGCAGTATTGCTTGTCGGGTATATTGTCGTCATTGTATTTTATCAATGTGAATAATAATTTGAGTGATTTAAAGATGATGAATGATTTTTCGAAGGGTTATTTTCAGTCTAATTTTGGTTTATAATTTTTATATCTTCCGATTGAGATATTTGGAATTTAAATTCTCAATTGAGTTAACAGTGAATTAAAAATAATTAAAATACCAGTTATGTGCAAGGGAATTCCCGAAACTCCACTGTTCGTTAAATTTGAATATTTTCTTTCATTAATTAATTTGTTTAATTTTTAATTTGCATTCCAAAATCACTTTTCTATATTTTTATTTTCTCGATTATCCGTCTAATACTTCTATAGTTTCAGAAATTCTGTTTATTGTTCTTTTAATCTTGTCTCCATGTGGAATCGATACCCCAAAGCTACACTACAACTACCGCGTTATTCTTTGGGCGTAATCATTGCTCAACTCGTTTAAGCTAGATTTCTTCTAAGAGAAAGTCAATATGGGGTTTTTTCTTAGAAAGAAGATTAACTCAGCGACTGATAGATAGATCTTATAGAGAATTAATTTCTCTAGACTATGGATTTCTAATGAATTTAAATTTAACTGTTTGACCTAAAGGTTTAGTGGTTATTCCTTCACTGTCGGTAGTGAAAAGATATAATAAACACATAAACGGATTACCTAAGATAACTCTATCAAACATGTTTTTAACTAAAACGAAAGGGGTTTTAAAACAAATTTTATCCTGACACATGTGTGCATTAGGATAACTTGTACTGTATTTGCATGGAACTGTCATTAGTGGATTTTAAACATTCATGGGTTTTCTCAAAAAAAATTAGTGGGGATGATTCCTTCTTGGATGCAGTTAAGATCTGCGCCAGAATCAATGAGAGTTATTGTCTCGATTTCAAACTCGTCGCAAACTATGATCTTGACTGGGCATCTCCACTTTTGGAAATCAATCTTAGTGATTGCTTCTAAAAACTGTGTTTGTTCATTTTGATTGGTAGAGGGTAGCTCTTGGGAAACAGTGATGTTATTGGTTGGTCCAATTTCATCATTTGTAAGTTGTTGGATGGGGATAAGAAGAGGCAGATAATTATTAACTTCTTGTGCCAGAGAATCATGATCGATCCTAAGGGTTGTTAGATTTTGACTGAGTGTATAAACTAATTGTTTTAATTTTAAAATTTCTTGTTTGGTTTGGTTTACTTCCTGCTAGAGGTCTTGAATAGTAACTAGTTTAGATTTGCTTGTAAATCGATCTAAAATCCTATTGAATTGTACTAGAGGATTAGGGAGGGATACCTAGAGGTTTTTTAACTGTTTCTGTTACTAAAGCTGGTTTGAACTGGTTCAAATATTGGGACTTAACTATAGGGTCTTCTACTTTTTTAATTAAATCTAATAGAAGTTCTTCTTGTTTACTTAAAACATTAACTATTTTGCAACAATTGCAATTGCAACTGTAAGTACATCCTAACTTAACATGAGGACTATCTGACTAATGGTTTGACCTATGGTCAGAAGACTGGTTTAACTTTTCAATTTCATTTTCACTATCATCTAAACTGTAGGATGTATAACAAGAGGATTCGCTATCCATGTTTCGAAGTTCTAAAATTCTAAACAATTCATTTTTCTGATCCTGGTTGCCTTAGAGGGCAATGATTAGTTATTTAACTTTACAATCTGACAGGAAATGACCTGATTTTTCCGCACTTGAAACAAACATCAGTAGATGTTTCCTTGCGAGTTGTGTTTTTACTAATAGAAGCTTTATTCCTATGATTTGTTTTGTAATAACTACGTGTTTGTTTGTTACTATGCCCATCTTGGTGGTGGCTTTTCTAATGTTGGTGACGGTGGCAGTAACTTTTGTGGTGACTGTCACGGGTTTTATAGTGTCTATGGTGACTGCCCTCACGGTGTGATCGTCGTTTTAATGGTGCTACTGAAGGTAATCCATACTGGACACAAAAATTACCAAGTTCATACTTGGCTCTTTTCTTTTTCCTAAAGGCTTGGTTACTGATTTTCATGTCAATGCACATCTGCATGCCTTCTCTGAGAACTATGCAAATGATATCACCGTATGTTAAACTAGGGTAGTCTATTACTCTGGTATCTTTACTAAGGACTTCTCTAATCTTATGGGCAAAAAGATTGGAAAAACCATTAATGAACTTTTGTTTCCAAAATGGTGAGTCACTATCATCCCTTAAGCATGACTCTTGAGCAGAAGACATCTGCATACCACTCAAAATCACTGAGAGTAGGACATCTAAGGTTACTTAACTGGTCATATATCCTAGCGGTTATCTGACTAAGAGTTCCTATGAAATGTTTAGTAATTGGATAAATAAGTGTGTTGACTCCATCTAGTACTCCTTGACCTATTGTTTCATCAAATACTGGGTTACCGTCAGGGTCTCGTTTGACTGCATGAACTATAGCTTCTCGGGTTTCTTCTATGAGGTGTTTTTCCCACCAAGTGAGAAGTTTGCCTATGAATCCTAGAACTAATAGTTTTACGACTTCACTATGGGTATTGCTATTCTTCTCAAGGTAGAAGTTAGCAGTCATTGCCATGTGACTAAGTTTATTTAATATTTCTTGTTCTGAATAGCCATCTATGTTCCATTCATAGAGGCTGGTCAGAAGCAACTGAAAATTGACTATGGAATAGTCTTTCTTCATACTGGAGATCATGAGGGGTTAGACGACTATATCTGTTGTTTATGATACTGGTAAGGTTAGCATTAGGTCGATGGAATTTGTTAACTACAAGACCTTGAAGTTGATCATGTAACTGGTTTAATTCCTGATATTGAGTTTGTAATGTTTCGTCATCATCGGCTGATGAATCAACATTGGATATGGCGTCTATTTTTTCGACGGTCGCTACGGTTTTGGAGGAACTAGAGGGTTCTATTTTAACTGGTGTAACTAGATCTTAGAGCATCTTATTAACATGTGCTAAAGCCATTGTGGGTTTAAGTTGAGGTTTGTGAGAAAGTTTTACTTTAGGTAACTTGATTAAAGGTTTTTCTAACTGTATAGAAGAAGACGGCTGGGAAAGAGTAGACTATTTGTTGTCGACTATTTTTTAAATTTTATCTAACTGGGTTTCCAATTGTAATTAAACATTGGTTAGTGTAATTGTTCTGTTCAACTATCTTCCTAGACGTTTCATCTGCAGGAAGCAGTTAAATGGTGAAGCAACTACTTCAGAACCTAAGTGTTGGACTAAAATTGTTCCTATTGGTAGGTGACTTGATTGGATTATGGTTTTATCTTCCTTGATCCATTTAACTTTGGTAAGGGTATGGCACTTGGAGTGTCGTTTATAGTGATTTTCTACATAACTAAAAAATGGGATGTTTTCATGGCGTTCGTGCATGAATTCTCTCTACTTACTGTAAATATCTAACTTTTATTCTTTAGTGTGACTAGCTCTATACTGTTCTCTTTTGGCTTTATTAGCCTCAGAAGTGAAATCTGCGTTTAGGGTAACTGAGTCTATCATAAACTCTTTAGTGAGTGTATTGAGTTCATGGTGAGTTTCCTAGGTCTCAAGTCTGTGGGACTAAGAGATGTGACTGTATTGTCGTCAGTTTTCTATGACTTGCGACTGCGATGTGTAACAATGAGTGTTAATTTGAGATTTTAACTTTAAACTTTGAAGATCCAAGTTTAGATCTCGTCTTGTCTGGGTATTAACTTTTTAGATCTCGGTGTTGAGAGTTTACATCTGGTATGACTAAAAGTAGTACTAGGGTTTAGAGATCTAAATATCTGTTGATCGAAACTAATCCTAACAGATCCATCATGGAACTGCTGAATAATGGTCGACGTTGGTTTCTGTGTTTCTCGGTATGGGATGGTTTTTGTTTTCAATGATCCATGAAGAGGGAAGGGCTACATCGGACCATTGGATGGATTTTGGGACCTGGATGTTGGCTCCTTCAGAATATGACTGGATAAGAATGGTTTTATCCTTAGGACTTTTGTTTATTTCCAAAGCATTCAAATTAGTTTTAAAGCATTTATAATAGATGTGATAGACTAAAGCTAGCTATCTTGTTCCTTCTAGCATATTTGTGTCAGGGGTTTGGATATGGAGTGTAAGGGTCTTTAGAACATGTGGGTCTTGAAGGCTAACTGTGAAGTATGGGAAACAGTCAAAGTGGACTGCTCCCTGATGGAGAGGTGATTCCATTAATCTTAAAAAACTACCAGGAAAACTGATATGTCTGGCGTCTCTAAGGGCGAAGAGAACTTAAGCATATAAGAACCTTGGGGATGTTCCAGTTTCTGAGTGGTTGACTATCTTGGTTTATTTGGTAGTCTTCACTGTTAACTATGTTGAGGATAGAGGGAATAGAAGAAGAAGAAGAAGCGGTTGAATTGGATCTGAATAACCTATTCATTTTAGAAATAATTGATTAAATTAAGCAGAATTTACTATTCTTTTTCTGTTTTAAGTGTATTGTTCGTTATCTTCTTCCTAAGTGAGGTTCTGACATACCTTGTTCCAACCATTAAGGACTCTTAAAACTCTCTACCCTATACGCTTTCCTAGCTTAATAAGACTTACTCAGTCTAGGTGGTGTGTAGACTTCTGGAAAGGTGCAGATTCAACTATAGAGGGAAGATAAAGAAAATATACAAATAAATAGAAATAGAAGAGTAAATTGAACATAATTTAAAGAATTATAATTGAAATGAATGGAATCATTCATTGCCAAATTCACCATACTATTGATCACTACTTTGTTTATGAAGAACGTACTTTCTTTCAACAGAAATAGATCCTTATAGATGACTCTGATACCACGAGAGGGAAGAAAGACTGTTGGGGATGACTCTAAGCTGGGAAGGATGAGATCCCCAAGCCTTTAGAGATGCCAGACATATCATTTTTCTTGATAGTCTCTTAAGATTAATGGAATCACCTTTCCATCAAGGACTAGTCCACTTTGACTGTTTCCTAGACTTCACAGTTAGCCTTTAAGACCCACATGTTCTAAAGACCCTTACACTCCACATCCAAACCTCTGGCACAAATATGCTAGTGAAAATGAAATTGAACAGTTAAACCAGTCTTTTGACCATAGGTCAAACCATCAGTCAAATACTTCTCCTGTTAAGTTAGGATATACTTATAGTTGCAATCGCAATTGTTGCAAAATAGTTAATGTTTTAAGTAAACAAGAAGAACTTCGACTAGATTTAATTAATTACGTAGAAGATCCTATAGTTAAGTCCCAATATTTGAACTAGTTCAAATCAACTTTAGCAACAAAAACAGTTAAGAAACCTCCAGGTATCCCCCCTAATCCTCCAATACAATTCAATAGGATTTTAGATCGATTTACAAGCAAATCTAAACTAGTTACTATTCAAAACCTCCAGCAAGAAGTAAACCAAACCAAATAAGAAATTTCAAAATTAAAACAGTTAGTTTATACACTCGGTCAAAATCTAACAACCCTTAGGATCGATCATGATTCTCTGGCACAAGAAGTTAATAATCATCTTCCTCCTCTTATCCCTATCCAACAACTTACAGATGATTAAGTTGGACCAACCAATAACATCATTGTTTCCCAAGGAGCTACCCTCTACCTAGTCAAAACAAACAAACACAGTTCTTGGAAGCAATCACTAAGATTGATTTCCAAAAGTGGAGATGCCCAGTCAAAATCATAGTTTACGACGAGTTTGAAATCGAGACAATAGCTCTCATTGACTTTAGCGAATATCTTAACTGCATCAAAGAAGGAATCATCCTCACTAAGTTTTCGAGAAAACCTGTGAACGTTTAAAATCCGCTAATGACAGTTCCATGCAAATACAATACAAGTTATCCAACGCACACGTGTGTCAGGATAAAGTTTGTTTTAAAACCGTTTTCATTTTAGTTAAAAACATGTTTGACAGAGTTATCTTAGGTAACCCGTTTATGTGTTTATTATATCCTTTCACTACCGACAGTGAAGGAATAACCACTAAACCTTTAGGTCAAACAGTTAAATTTAAATTCATTAGAAATCCATAGTCTAGAGAAATTAATTCTCTACAAGATCTATCTATCAGTCACTGAGTTAATCTTATTTCCAAGAAAAAGTCTCATATTGACTTTCTCTTAGAAGAAATCTAGTTTAAACAAGTTGAATAACAGTTACTCAACACAATACTCCAACAACGAATTAGTAAATTTGAGTCATTACTCAGGCAAGAAGTATGTTCTGAGTTACTAACAGCATTTTGGCATAGAAAACAACATATAGTCCTCCTTTCCTATGTCAAGGATTTTAGTGAATGTAATATTCCTACCAAAGCCAGACCAATCCAAATAAGCCAAGCTCTAATGTAATTATGTCAAGAAGAAATCAAGGGATTACTCAGTAAACAAATAATTTGACCTTCTAAGTCACCATGGTCATGCTCTGCTTTTATGTTAATAAAAATGCAGAAATAGAACGCGGTGTTCCCCTTCTAGTTATCAATTACAAACTATTAAACAAAGTTTTAGAATGGATTAGGTATCATATTCCAAACAAAAGAGACTTAGTTAATCATTTACACAAAGCAATCATCTTTAGTAAATTTGATATGAAAAGTGGATTTTGGCAAATCCAGATCCATGAGTTTGACCGATACAAGACAGCCTTCACAACTCCCTTTGGACATTATGAATGAAATTTGATGCCCTTTGGATTAAAAAATTATCTTAATGAATTCCAGAATGTCATGAACGACATTTTCAATCCTTTCTCTAGTCATATCATAGTTTACATTGATGATGTCTTTATGAACTCTGAGTCAATTGATCAACATTGGAGACATTTGTATTCGTTTCTTAATGTTATCAAACATAATGGTTTAGTCCTCTCCGCATCCAAACTCAAGTTATTTCAAACTTTCGTTCAATTCTTAGGATTTGATATCAATTATGGTCAAATCAAACCCATTTAAAGTTCAATACAATTCGCTGATCGGTTCCCTGATCAGATTTTAGATAAAACTCAGTTACAACGATTCTTAGGTTCACTAAACTATATTTTCGACTTTTATCCCAATCTAAGATCTCAATGCAAACCTTTATTTGATCGACTCTGCAATAATCCATCTCCATGAACACTTGCTCATGCAGCAATTGTCCAACAAGTCAAGAAATATGTCAAGACTCTTCCCTGTCTTGGCATCCCTTCCCCCTCTGCTTTCAAAATCGTTCAAGCAAATGCCTTCGACATTGGTTATGGTGGCATCCTTAGCCAAAAATTAAGTCCAGATTCCCCCGAATAGATCATCTATTACCACTCTAGAATATGGAACCTTACTCAGTTAAATTATAGTACTATTAAAAAAGAAATTTTATCTCTTGTTTTATGCATTAGTAAATTTCAAAGTGATTAGATAAACCAAAAGTTTTTAGTTAAAATTGATTGTAAAAGTGCAAAACATGTTTTAGAAAAAGATGTTAAAAACATAGCTTCAAAATAGATTTTTGCATGATGGCAAGCTATCCTTTCAATTTTTAATTTTGACATCCAGTACATACCCGATGAGGCTAACAATCTCCTTGATTTTCTTACTCGTGAATTTTTGCAGCCCAAAAATAAGCGAGAAGAAAGACAAGCAGCAGTTACAACAGTCAACTCCCTCCACTGGGAGGACCCCATCAGTCACCCCACGTGCCTTGGTCCCTCGGGCCCCAGCTCATTTCCAATTACCTTCCCTAGTTTCAGTAAATAGGTTTTTCGTTCTTGGTAAACCCTTTCACCCAAATTACAGTCTACCAAGTCTCCTCAGTTATAGCTCTACATTAACCACTTAACCCCGCAGTTCCATATGAGATAACTGATCCATTCGATTCTTCTAAAGACCAAAGGATCATTCCAGTAAGACCAACATTAAGAACCCCTACGACTCCCTATTTCAAGAAGTCATATACAGTCAATATATTTTTCATTGAGCCTTATAAGAGTCAGATCCAAGACCCATGAATCTTAGCCACTAATTATTTTTCCCCTAGTTGGCATTTCATCCCCAACCATCCTTCCAAGTCAGTCAAATGGTACAAAGTTATTCCTATCCACTCTGGATTGGTAAAATTTGAAGATATTCCCAGTAAGCAGGATCCCAACAAAATTCTATACCAAAAATTCATTATAGTCAATTTCATTTCAGAAAAGGCTTAGGGATCTCATCCTTCCCAGCTTAGAGTCATCCCTAACTCCCTAGTTCAATATTCATGTTATGACTACAGTCAAGCTTTCACCCGAGCTCTCTATCTTCAAAATGAGTCCAACGACCACTTGTGGTTTCTCATGTTTGATCAGAAATTTAAAAGTCTACATGGTTTAGTGAATGATGGAATAAATTTGGACTTGTTCTAGAAATATTTCCATCACTCCTTCAGTCAGCTATGCAGTATTTTGCCACAGTCTTCCCAACAGACCAGCATGCTGCTCAATTTCTTGTTATCCTACTCATGACCAGCAAATACAAGATACCCTAGATCATGAAATGGAATTATGCTATTAACAGTAATATAGTAATCAGAAGATTTTCAGTAAAATGGTGGGGATATGCTTAATCATGAAAGATTTATCACCTTCATTAATAAAGAATTTCTCCAACCAGAGTTCAACCAATTGCACACAAAACAAGGTCCTTTTCTAGTCTAGACCAAACCTTGTTGCAAGGGAAATCAACAGAAAAGCTCAAGGAGTTAGGCTCGCCAGTTAATGATACATGTAACTCAGTCAGGTGAAAACGATCACGCTTTAGAAATCCAGTCTGACGCAGAATCTAGTCATCCTTACCATCCCTCGGAGGATTGCTACAGCCAAGACCCCTATGAAGATTACTACAATCTGGACAAAGATTAAAACAGTCTAGCACAGTACCAGCTGACGCAAAATGACAAAGTAAGCTTCAGAAGTTACTATTTATAAACAGTAAAAGATAGTGAACAGTAACCCCACGCCAAAAGCATCCAACTCAGAAGTCAGTTTTAAACAGTAAAAGTTGTGAACACTAACTCCACGCCAAAAGCTGTCAGCTGAGCAGTTAGTTTTTCTTCTAGGATTCCCTCCATGAATTCCGCCACTCATCCAGTATTCGAGGCGCGCCAACTCCTATAAGAAGGCAGCCCCTTCTTAGTTATAATTAGGCTTCATTTTCAGTTCACTTGGGAGAATTTCTTCAAAAAGAGAGAATATTTGTAAAACATTTCTCTTAAGAATTCTAACATGTATTCAGTTTTCAATTCTCTTTCAATTGATCAAGCTCCAAGCCTTAGTTAAAGTGTAAGTATTTATTCTGAGGTTAATACAATTCTGTTTTTAGTTTTATATTTTGTGCATTATTTCCCTTCCCCTTATGGATGGTTATACCGCCTTCCCTTGCACAAGCATAGTTAATTTTAATTTCCTCACTGCTTCCGCCCCCACTAGCTCAGTCAGTCCCCTTATGCTCTCAAGAGGAAGAGAGAGATGTTGGGAAAGATTGAGAGGAGAGATGTTTCCATTAATGAATTTTTTAAGCTTTCGCTCTCTAAATTCTTTTCACTTCTCTCTAAGAATTCTCTCCACAATCCCCCCCTCTCTCTAAAAATCTAAAATTCATTTCCTTTCTTCAAACCCCCACCCACCTACATACCATTAATGAATTTTTAAGCTTTCTCTCTCTAAATTTTTTCACTTCTCTCTAGAAATTCTCTCTACAAACCCCTCTCTCTCTCTCTCTCTAAAAACCTTTAAAAAAATTCTTTCTTCAAACTCCCTCCATTTGTCTCTCTCTCTGGTTTTTCTCATATACAATAACATTTTCTTATTGTTTTCAAACCAAAACACACAAAATGAGAGAGTGGGATGTATAAGTGCATGTGTGTGTGAATATATATATATATATATATATATGTATATATAAATGTAAATGTGTGTATGTGTTCATGTAGTCATGTGTGAGTATGTGTGGGTGTTCATGCATATGTGTATGTGTTGTGTGTGTTGTGTACAGCAGTGGTGGTGGTTCTATACTATATATATATATATATATATATATATAGTATAATGATGCCACACACACAATTCCTCTTTCCCTTTTTTCTTTCCAAAAACTAAACCCATGTGCAGAAGTAAATGTCGTGATTTGGTTGAAATTTTAGAGCGAGAATCGGAATTCCAAAAAAAAATTAAAGAGAGAAAGTTTCTCCCCGGTTGCAGAAATGGTGGAAAAGGGATGAACCAAATTAGGAAGACAGAAGAAAACAAATAAGAAAGCAAAAAAGGAAAAGTATTGTGTGGTTTGTTGCCATTATTTAAATGAGGGTGAAAATGAAATTTAACTTACAAAAGTAAAGTATGCATGTCTTTTCATTATTATAAGGGGGTACAGTTGTCATTTTTTAAAAAATACATTTGTTAATGTCATCAAAATATAAATAGTCAGTGACAGATTGTTAATATAGGGGGAAAGTGTTACAAATTGTCATATCATAGGGGATTGTAGTGTAATTTTTCCAACAAGAGAGGGATTGTCTGCAATAATCAGTAACAACAGAGGGTCCAGGTGTAATTTACCCATTATCTTTCCTTATGTTAAGGTTTCCATAACCTATTTTAAGTTGAGACTAATCCCTATAGATGCAGATAGTCACCCAAAAATCACCAATCTTGGGTAATTTCACTTTGAATTTCCTATCTTTTCACATACGTTATGTCATGCTCAACTTTTTTCTACTTTAGAGACATAGTATATGAACTTCAATGTTTATTCTTTAGTGTCGATGCATTGCATAGGATCTCATAGTTGTTCATTTCTCTAATTATGGTAGAAATCCATCATTTTTATCTTTGTAATGATATTATAGCCACTTTTTAAAATGAATAGGATTTAGGGACAATTAAAAATCAGTCACTTATTTTAATTTTATTTAGGTGTCATTCGATGACAGAGTTTGATTTAGATAAAAGTTTACTTTTGTGGGTTAAATTGAGAAGACATCAAAAAAATTAGGAAAACATTACCTTTATCAACTTGACATTTTAAAAGACCAAAATACCCTTTCAAAGACAAAAATAATTGACAAGAATGCACATGGTATTCAACCAATATCATAACTAAGCAGTAGGGAAAACCATTGCAGAATAAGTGTCCTAATTTGGTTCGTGAAAACTCATCTCCATTTACAAAGTTCTCTATCCTCTCTGATTACGCCCAAAGAATAATGCGGTACTTGTAGTGTAGCTTTGGGGTGTCGATTCCACAGGGAGACAAAATTAACAGAATAATAGACAGAATTTTTGAAACTTAAGAAATCTTAAACGATTAACAAGAAAATAAAAATATAGAAAAGTGATTTGAATTGCAAATAAAAATTAAATAGAATGATTAACGAAAGAAAATACTCAAATTAACGAACAGTGGAGCTTCGGGAATCCCTTGAACATATCTGGTATTTTAATTATTTTTAATTCACTGATAACTCGATTGAGAATTTAAATTCCAAAAATCTCAATCGGAAGATATAAAATTATGAACCAAAATTAAACTGAAAGTAACCCTTTGAAAAATCATTCAACACTTTTAAATCACACAAATTATTATTCACATCGAGAAAAACCCAACGACGACAATATACCCAACGAGCAATATTGCAGCAGAGAATTGAATCAATATAAATAAGTAATTGTTCCAAAAATAATTAAAACATGAATTCATTCGATAGAAAAAGCATGACTGAATCTATAAACGGACTAAACCCTTTAATTATTCGGAGAATAAAATCCAACAATTAATTATGAATGATCATCAAAGAATTTAACAAGTGAAAACCACGTACAGGAATCAAAAATAAATTAAAACAACCATCTATGGTGCAAGTTAATCCTTAACCCCACTTGAAAATTTAGTTACCTATGTACAGGATGGACAACATAAACCTCATGAAAAATAACCACGCCATGGAGTGGCTGTGGCTTCTTCTCTGCGCCAGGACCCTGCGCCTCTGCGCCGCAGACCTTCTTCCTAAAACAGCCGCAGCTCCGTTCTATCTCTCCCTTTTTGGTTTCCTTTTTTTTTCTTTTCATATGTATGCTCCTTCAAACCTTGCGCCTGTGCCTGACTTCACTTCTCAAATCCTCCGCACAAGCCCATTTGGCTTTAAAACTCCCAGCCGCACCAAAAAAACTCAAGCCCATTGCGCGGGCCCCACACAAAATCAGCCCTTCCGCCCCTCTCTCAAGCCACACTTAGCCGCACAAGCATAGTGCATATTTGGTTCATGTTTTAAAGTGCAGCCATGCCTCAATATCTTTTGGCGGGGCCCCACATCAAGCCTTAGGTTGAGTCACACCCTCTTGATCAGCCAACCGCATGGACTCACTTCCCTCCTGCTTTGTTCTTTCTCTTTTTATTTCCTTGCTTTTTTTTTTTATTCTTAATATGCTGTGTTTCCAGCCGCATACAGCCAGCAGCGCCCATCTTTACGCTCCGTTTTCTATGAGATAATGACTGAATCTTGACTCGGACTCTTCACAAAAGTTGTAGCCCCAAATGAGTAAATAATTTTAGGCTCAAAAACCACCTGATTTGGACTGAGGAAGCTCAAGTTATGACTCATTAAAGTTGGCTGGTCGAACAGGTTCGGAGCAGCTTCCCAGGCCTGATTTCGAAACAATGTTTGGAGGCCCAAACGAACTTCGATTTTTGCAAACCATACCTTTCTGAAAATCCCAAGACGTCCTCTAAAAACTTCATGAAGACCGTTTTCTCATTCTGAAACTCTAATGCCATCCAAATCTCAATTGAAACTCAATGGTCGAATCTGCCAAAAAGTCAAGAATTACACAATATACTCCATAGCTCTTCTTTGACTTTCAATGTTTCCCTAATTCAATAGATATATTAATTAGCTCACTTAAACAGAGAATATATCATAAAATTAAATATAAACTAACTAAAAATATTAAACATTATACTCTCCTAATAGGGTCACATTCTAACATTTTAATCTAATAATAGGGTATTTAGAGTGCACTTTTGCGCACTTATCACTCTCCGTCGTCGTCGCCATCGTCGTCGCCATCGTCATCGCCATCGTCATCGCCACCCTTTGCAGATTAGGAGCAGTGACCGACACTATCGCTCAAACAAGTCGTACAAAATCAAATGAATTGCACAAGAGTGATAATATATATTTTTTTATATTAAAATGCAGAAGCTACACATATGAAACTCATCTGATAACTAATTCCACACCAATCATTTATAAAGATACTCAAGGTAAGATCATCGTGATCACTATCATCATCATGATTCGTCAACATTTATATACACATCATATATGTATCCACAAAAGTACAAAAGATAATTCCCAAAAGTCCAAGTTGTCGTCAGTCCCAAAAATACATTATATTATTACCCAAAAGATTCCACATCAAATGCAACCTAGATCCTGGTACAAAAGATCCATTGCATTCATGCTCTCGGCTATTCTATGTGGACTTTGCTATCTCTTTACTAATTCAGTTACCTGAAATATGTTGGATAAATTCATATGAGCTTCACTAAGCTCGTGAGTAATTCCTACATCTTGTCACAGGTTTTGCTAGACAGAATTTTGTACAAAATACCATGGGCACCAAGTTTCTTCAAACATATATCATATATATAAGAATATCTTAAAATATGCTTTCAAAATGGATCACATATAAAGCATACTGATGGTTCAAGCAGATATAACAGAAGCATTTCTAAAACACGTTATTTTCAATAACACAGTTTGAATATCAAGTCACGAGGCATATAATGAAGAGACATTCACAAAATGTATAATAGCATATGCATTTTTTAAATCCTGATTTAGATAATTAATTGCGGAACGGATAACATAATAACGAATGACAAATACATACGAGAAGGTACTTCTAAAAATTGATTTCGAATAACGGATAACAGACACATATTACACACATCGAAGAATCACATATTGAGTCAGAGCATTACGTGGGTAAGTCTCATCAAGAGTCGGAGCACCATGTAGGTAAGTCTCATACATGAATTCCACAATGAGTCAGAGCGCCATATGGGTAAGTCTCATCAAGAGTCGGAACGTCACATGGGTAAACCTCGTGTAGACACAAGAATCGAGTCAGAATGTCATGTGGGTAAGTCTTATCAAGAGTCGGAGCACCACATGGGTACGCCTCAAATAGACACATCATCGAATTCAAAACAAGTATAATTCAGTTTGCGTAGTCAAATTGGTTCACACAAATCATTTATTTCTCATTGAAGGAGTGCCATGGTTTACAAACATTTTTTAAATCAGTACACATGAATGTCATTTCAAAATATAATCATGAAGATCATAGTTATCGAATATTTCACAAAGTGCAGATAGACATTTGATCAGATATAGAAATTCATAAGATAGGCATTTGAACTAGATATAAAACACTTAGGAATTTTTCAAATAAGAGATAAAATACCACTGATTTGGGATACAAGATTACTCACAAAAATAATTTTAGCAGTTTTAACAGGATATAAAACACTTAGGCATTTTTCAAGTAGGAGATAAAACACTTAAAGCATTTTTCAATAGGAGATAAAACAATACTGATCCAAGGCACGGGATTACTCACAAAAGATTAAGTATTTTGAACAACTATAAAAGATAAAATACCACTGATTCAAGATGTCGGATTACTCACAATACAGGTCATGTATTTTTCAAATAGGTGGTAAAATACCGCTGCTTCAGGGTACAAGATTACTTACCTCAATTTTTTTAGTCCGTTTCGTTAATCTCATTTCCTTTGTCTTTAGTTCCTAGATCATAAGTCAAATGCACATAACTTCGTATTAGAACATGACTAAAGCATTACTATCAGCCACTTATTATTTTTGTAACTAAATTTTCCTTAACGAATTTTATTTGTTGGTCTAGTAGCCTTAGACTTCAAGTTAGGTCCCGTCTTCTTTTTCTAAACTCATTTTATAGCTAACTTAATGCTCGGGACGTAATAGGTATTACCTCATTTATGGCTTTATATTTTTTGAAATTCATTTGGGCTTAATGGACCTCACCGTTGAGTTCGGAAAGACCAAAATAGTTAAGATAGACTTCTTTTTATATTTAATTCGCTCTGGGCATCATTAGGGGTAAAATGATAATTTTACATTTTACGTGTCTTAATTTTTTGGGATTTAATTTCACAAATCGAACTTTACCGTTGAGTCCAGAATGCCCAAAAATGTTGGGTTGCACTTTCTTTTTATTTTATTTGGGCATCGAAAATATTTTACCAAATTAAATTAATTAAATTATTTTATTTCATATATATATATATATATATATATTCAATCCATAATATTCATATGTGTGAAGTTGGCACAGTGACCACATGTTTGGGGTTAGAGCTCTCACACGCATAGGTCAGGGGTTCGAAACTTGGGACGTTGCGGCTCCCTTTATTTTTCTGATTTTTCAAACACCAAACAACAGACAAGGCATAATTCCAGGGATAAGATATCCCCGTTCTGACTGTGGTTATTAAATCAAACCCCTAACAGCATAGCCAAGCAAACCATTTTCACTTTAAATTTAAAACTCACAGCCCCTAAATGATGCCGTGTTACTTACCCATATATGCGACTGGGGGGGTTCTAACCCAAACCTGAAACGACCCGAGATCTGACCCGTTATTGTTCATCTTTTTCCCAATCTCTCTCTCCACTGTTGCCCTAATTCACTGATGTTTTAGGTAGCCATTTCTTCTACAGTTTGTCCTATGGATTCCTAGGACTCCAAGGAAGATTTTGGCGTTGGTCTTGGGGTTCGAATTGGGCTATATGTTTCATTTGGGTTTTGACACTTGTGACTGTAACAAGCTCGGTTTGAGCTTGTTTCTCTACCAAAATTGATGGGGTTTCTTCTACTGTGATGGTCTCATCATGGGATTTAAATCCCCGTTCATAAATTGGGCTTTGGTGTTGATTTAGGAAGGTTGGTTCTTAAACCCGTAACCTGCAAGTTGAGGTTTGGGGGCCTTTCTCTTGGATTTTAGGTCGCGGATTAGGGTTTTCACAACCCTTGTGAGGTCTATTTCAAGTCCCAAGTGAAAGAATTGAGTTTAATGAAGGTTGGTTTAGGTCTACTTCTTTAGAGGTCCATCAATGGCGTTCCCCTTTTTCTGGGGTATTTTGACTCAATTTTCTCATAAATTTATGTAATACACACACACACACACACACACATATATATATATATATCATTATATGCACATGCATGTGCTTATTTTTCATTCAAAAGTGAGTTACAACAAAAAATTTTAGAGAGAGAAAAATTTTAGGTTTTGGTATTTTACCTTCGTGTAATGGGTTTCTCCCTCTTTTATGCTTGGTTTTGGGCTCCCTAAGCTTCTTAGGTTTTGATCAAGGTTGCATGCAAGTTCCTTTCCTTCCCTTTCTTCTTCTTCTTCTTTCTCTCTCTACCCATCTCTCTCTCTCTCTAGCCGCACACATACTGTAATACCCCGACCCGGGAATGCCGGGTAATAAAGCACGTTTTACGAGGCTATGAAAAATGAGTGTAAAATAAATTAATTTAACATAATTAATTTATTAAATTGAATATTAGTTATACGTAATATAAATTATGAGGAGAATTATAAAATATAATAATAATAATAATAATGACAAAAAACAAAGAAGAGGAAAGATGTGTATGTGTATGTGTGACCAAATATGCATGTGTGTATATATATATATATGTTTAAATGATAAATGAATATATATATATATATAGGGATGAACAGTGCATGTGTGTGTGTGTCACGTGCATGTGTGTGTGTGTTGTGTTATATATATATATATATATATATATATATATATACATGAATACTTTATAAACCATTAGGTGAGGGGAAGCATGGTGAAAGGGAAAGAAGTATGGGCAAGGTCAGAAAATATGAGTGTGTAAGTGTATAAGGCAGGCCAACAGTGGAGAAAAGTGAAGAGTATGATTGCTGATGAGAAGGGAGGTGGGTGAGGGAAAGGTGGCAGCCACCAAATCTCTTCCACCTATACACGTTAACTATATGCACACACCATGGAAACAATAGTAAAGGAAAGAAAGAAAGATAGAGAGAGAGAGAGAGAGAGCCCTGGAAGAAGGAAAAAGGGAAGTTGAAGCAAGAAGGTGAAGTGGAAACCGGAGAAGGAGAAGGAAACTGGGAACAGTCCGTTTAAACAGGTATATTCCCAACCGAAATTTAATTCGATTTCTTTCACATTTTAGCATATGAACGTAGGGTCTTAATCTAGGTAGAATGGGCTTTATTTTGCAAGGAGAATGGTGTAAAATGATGGAAAACCGAGCGAGAAAACTTGAGTTACAGTAAGCAAGAAAAATTTTCTGAACCGTAGCATAGGTACAATTGGGTCTGAATCGAGCATTGCCAACTCAGGTTTGGCTTATAGAGCCCTCAACCAGACCCTCCAAGAGTCCCAAAAACCCATACCCGCGATCAAAACTCAAAAGAATCGACCTCCAAATATCGAGTTACAGTTTCGGGTTCCAAAACCCAAACCCAAACACACACTTCTAAACCTACCATTATGAATGAAACCTGAATCCCCATACCTTGAGGGTCACGCACAACCAAACCATTCTAAAAATGGTGAAGAAACGAGCATGAACCGACATGCTACAGTTCGGATTATCGTGACTTGAACCGAACACCTGAGCCATATTCGAAGCCCTAAATTGATACTAAAACGTGCCCTAAGGTCTTAGGAATTGATTGGAAAAGAAAACAGGAAAAATGGAGTTGTGAAATTGCACGAAATAGCACTGAAAAATTTTAGGGTTTGAGATGAACAGTGTCGACCCTCATGGGGAAGACGACACTGTTCGGGTCGGGTCGGTCTACGGGTCGGTTATGGGTTCGGGTCAAATCCGGTTATGGTTATTTAAACGGTGACGTTCGGAGATTTAAAATTTTAAAATTTAAATCAGTTAGGGCTGACGTCATCATGACGTCAGCATTACGTTTCAAGCCAACCAAACCGGATTGGTTCAATTAAAACCGGACCGGTTCACTTTAAATGTGACTGAACCCACTGGTTTTCTTATTTATTCAAAACCAAATAAACCAAACCTTTTCTTAATTACGGTTTGACCCCAGGAATTCTACGGATTTACACTGTGGCCCAATTTTTGGAAAAATTATGTAATTAAGCCCCTGGAAAAATAATTAAATAATTAATTTAATTATTTAATAAATAAAAGAAAATTACTATTATGTCCTTGGGTCATTAATAGGGCAAATAAAGTCCAAATCAGACATATGAATAGTGAATTTTTACTATTTCAAATATTCTGAGACTAATGGTAGGGTCCATTTTACGAGACGGGACTCCGAACATTAAAATACAATGAAAACAAGTCTTAAAATGACCGAAATACCCTTGTGTACTAACAAGGCAAGTTATATGGGTATTCTTACTATTTCGGACCTCCTGAGTCCATTGGTGAGGTCCATGACACAAGATTAGGTCCCGAAAAATTTGAGACCCTTAAATATGTCAAAAAATGACCAAAATGCCCCTACTCTATGAACGAGTCAAACGAAGTCCAGATTAAGTAAATAAATAGTGAATTTTTACTATTTCAAACATTCTAAGACTAATAGTAGGGTCCGTTTTACGAGACGGAGCCCGAAAAAAAAATAAAGACACCAAACGGGGTAAATGACCAAAATACCCCTTGTTCAAAATTAACAAATTATTAGTGTACTTTTACTATCTCGGACCCTCTGAGTCCAATGGTGAGGTCCACGACATGAGATGAGGTTCCGAAAAATTGGAGTCCTGCAAAGGGGTAAAATGACCAAATTACCCCTGGTACTCTTAAAGCCAAAATGAAACCGGAGAAGGCCTAAATTGACTTTCTTTGACATCCCGGACTCAATAATGGAGTCCAAATTACGAAACGAAGTACGAAAAATGTGACACGCAAAATGATAAATGACCATTCTGCCCTTTTACATATAAAAGTCCGAATTAAATTCTAAGAAAGCCTAAACTGACTTTCTTCGACGCTCTGGACCCAATGGTAAAGTCCATTCGATCAAAAGAAGTGTCTAAGATAAAAAGACATAAAATTTGATGAATAGCATCAGTCAGAGGACTATAATTAAAACATTGCCGAAGTATTAAACTGAGGCAAATACGAAAAAATAAAGTACGAGAAGACGCGACGCGTTAACATGTGAAGCAAATAACTTTAAATTGAAGTTAATGGAGCTACCAGAAGAGTATAAGTTGAAATAAATTAAGTTTCTAACACATTAAATTGTGTCGTAGGTTAAAGTACGAGTTTAATTAAGTACGTGCGAAGTTATAGGATGTTAGTAAATCGACTAGGATAAAATACGAACTAAGCATAAATTAAGAAGCATCAGTAGGTGATATTGCAGTAATGTGAAGTTAATGAGATTGTTATGGATTGTTCTTAGGAATTACAGAGGAAGTGGGAAAGCGCACTTTAGCACTAACCCTAAAGGACCGAGGTGAGTAACCCTGTGTTTGAACTGGAGATTTAACTCCATATATTTGAAGAAGTTTTAAGCTCAAGTCATTGCAGCCTTTGAATATCAAATTCAGTCTTTATATGATTCCGTTCTTTTAAAATATTCTGTTACGGCATGCTTATTAAATGTTTTAAATTCAGCTCTTTTCTTAAAAATACATCAGCATGTCTAAATCAATTGCAAACCTCTTTAATATTCTGAATTTGATAATCACGTGTATTTGAAGCTTTATTGTAGAAATTGTACATTTCATGCTTTAAATGTTCATGAAAAACATCTATTGAAGAAGTCATGTGACAAATGTTTTATAAGATAAACGGTACTAAGTACCAACCTCTATGATGGTTGAAATCCTTCGGGATTCAACAGTACATGCCCGGTAGAAGGATCTAATCCCTCAGGCAAATGAGATATCTCCATCGACAGTATTGGCAGTAAAATGGGAGTCTGGTTCGAAACAGATTCCGCCTAATAAAAGAGAAAAGATGACAAGTGATTTTGAAAATAGAAGTAGGTATTATCCCTATTCTATTTCACGTGTTTATATGCTTCTAAATTGCATATGCTCTATTTGAAGAAAATGTGTATTTAGCTTGAATACTTTAATTGTTCAAAGCTATTGTTTGAAGAATGCATATACTCTGTGTTCTAAAATGTACAAGCAATTGGTAGTGAGTATTTCATAAACCCTCATGTGCTAAAACCACTACCAGTTGAAAACCCATGACGAATGCAGGAATTACTCACAAGCTTTGATTAGCTTACCCGGATTTTATCCGCCCCCCTTTCAGGTGACTAAGTGCAGATCGATTATTGAAGACTATAAGGAGAAACCTAGCTTTTGGGAAGATTTGCTTGAGGAGTTCTTTTGGGGAAAAATCACATGAACTCTGATTACTATGTTTTGTATTAGCTGATATTTTAAGGACGTGTATTAAGCCCTACGGGGCAGTTGAATTAAGATTTCAATTATGAAGCCTTTTAAGTTTTAGTTACGCTCTGATTTTATATGAATGTGTGAACATGTGTACCATTGAGAATAGCGGCAGTATCGGACGGATGTGCAAATTTAAAAAAAAAAAAAAAAAAGATTTTCACGCTTCCGCAACCACATGAAGCATATCTATTCGATACCGCTACCTATGCGAGCCTTGTCTCGAGGCCTTCGGGTCTCGGGGCGGCGATCGCGATCCGGTAATCCGCGTAGGGTGGGTTTCGGGTCGTGACACATACACTTCTATTTTCTTCTTTGTATGTATAGCACACAGACACACACACACACACACATATATATATATATATTCATATATAATATTATGGATGAGGTGTTGCATGAATTCTGATTGGTTATGGGGGTGGTGGAATGGGGGTTTTATGTAGTATATATAAATATATTGTGAGATATATAGTACTAAAGTGCTTGTAGCCTGGCTGGTTTATTTTTTGGCTATAAAATTCTTTCTTAATTTTTTGTCTTGGGCTCAAAATCTTGGGCTAGCATTTCTTGGTCTATTTATCATCTTTTTCCTTCTTATGCCTTGTTTGACATTTTGCATATTTTTCCTTTTTACTTTATTTTTATTTGTCTTCTTATGTACTAGTATTCTCATTTATTTCCTTCACGTGTCTACTTCATAAATCGAAGTCTTATTATTTCATAACTTTTATTTTTTTCTTGGTTTAGTTTTCTTAACTACTATTTTGCTTCTTAAAGTCCCTAATATTAATTTAATGATTTAATTGTCAATAATCAATTCGGGGTGTTACACCTAACCTTGAATTTTTTTTACTAGTAACTAATATACATACATTATGACCATCTATTGCAGATTTGAGTATTCGATGAAATTCAATAAGAAGAATGGAATGATGCTTGGTGCAATGGGTTGTGGGAAATAAAATATGTGTTTGCCAAGTAATTAAATTGTAATTGTGAATAAGTTTAAAGTTATTGGTGCATTTTAGATTACAGAAATCATGTAGTTTTGTAATGTGACCAAGGTTAACAATTTAGGGTTGGACAAAAGATGTAATAAATTATGTTGTAATGAATTGGGATTCAAATGTGAACAAGGTTTTCTTTTATAGTTTTATTGTGTCTTGCTTACAATCCAAACATGTTAGGTTTCAATACAACTTTCACAAATTAGATGTGATGTTATTCTTAACATGGTACAACCCTTAAAACATTAAGGAGCAATTAACCAAAACATAAGGTACAACCTCCACAACATAAGGTGCAACTTACATAACGTTTTGTATAATTGTATACAATACACTAAACTTCACTAAAGAATACATCTTCACATCAAGTGATAAGAGCAAACACAAACTAATACAAATAGTTGAAAATTTTGAAACAGGCGTCAAGTTATTTAAAATAGATACATTGAAAGGTTTATAATGTGATAACTATTACATACCAAGACATAAGTTAAAATAAAACACCAAAAATTGAAGTTCACAAATACAAAAAAAAATTTCAAAATAGTAGAACAACTTGAATAGGTTCGTTAGTCATATTTTTCCATGAATATGGTGAAAAAGCAGGTGGAGATGTAACTTCTTCTTCTTCATTCCATTCTATCTTACCAACATCCCAATATCCTTATAGCATTTGAAATGCAATACTCAGAACCTCTATAAAAGATTATTGATCTTTTATAATCTTGTAGTATGATTCGTTAGTAAGTGTGTTGCTTGAGCATTACCGAAAGCAACATCCAAAATATCCATAAACTTGGGTACTACATGCAGTTGAGTTTGTATATATTCTCAGGTTCCTTCCAGCGAAGACCACATACTACTTCTATTTTTCTGCTATTATTTTGTACTTGAACAAAACACTTACTTAAAAATTTAACATATTTAAATTAAGAAAATTCTAAATGTTTGTATGTAATGTGCATGTGTGTATATATATGTTTTTTATATGAGATGTAGATTTTTTCTAAGTGCAATCAAACTTTTCACTTGAATTAGGACATGTAAGCAAACATTCAAACTTCTATTTTGTACCTAAAAAATATAAATGGACTTTTAAATTTCTTGCCCCTCTCTAGTGAAAATAACTCAATTCTTTATGATTAAGTTCCATCATGTCAGGTATGCACTAGTTGAAAATTATTTTCTAAAGAAAGTGCAAGTTTTATAACATTGAGTGCATTTTTTACAACGTAAGGTGCAACTCTTTATAACATTTGGTATAACTCATATAGTACTAAATTATTAACTTACACAAGAAAGAAACAAACCACACACACATGTTGAATAATACTATTTCAAAAATTAAATAAAACTAAATTATATTAAGTGTGTATAAATATGCAACATGTATACACACACGCACACACTATACACACATATGATATATACATATGACACAAACACATATATACACAACATGTGTATGCACACATGCCAAGTTGTGTGTGTATATATATATATATATATATATATATATGTCAGTGTTATGTTTATACAGTGTTTGAATGAAGAATAGATGAGAATGAGAAAGAAAAGAATACAATAATGAGAGAAAGTCTACCTGATTCTTGCATCTTATTTACTGTCACGTTGAAACATTTCTTTATAAAGGAAATATATGAGAAAGAGATGAGAAGCTTGAGATTTTAGGGTTATGTATTAATGGGTAAAATTGTCATTTTTTAAACCCACTAAAGGGCAGTTTTGGAACCAAATATCTAAAACAGTAAAAGTTTATCTTTTTTTTTTTCCTCATTTAGATGACATTTTGCTAATTCTTGCACTACCACTGACAGACTCCAAAATAAACTTCAAATAAGTGATTGGTTTTTAATTACCCCTTGGATTTATGGAAGATGATGGAACTCTAAAGCTACGCTTGAATAGTGATTCATATATAATTTTTTGAAAATTATTTCTAAAAATTTTGTAATTAATTTTTTAAAAATTATGAAAACACATTTGGATATGATAATCTAAATTTTAAAAAAATTAGAAAATAAAATAAAATTAATAGTTTGTCAAACCCGTATCCCGCGTTTTGAAATTAAAAATTTATTTTTGAAAACGTAACCAAACGAAGCCACACTTTGTTTAAATTGAGAAATTTGGAAAGATATGAGGGAAAAGGAGAAGGAGTGAGATGTTATTTTATGTTTGGTTTAAAATTAAGGAAAGAAAAGAAAGAGGATGGAGGGCGGTAGAAGGAGATTTCTTAATCTTTATTTTATTCATTTTGCTCTTCTCCTGTAAGTGAATGGAGACGGTAACAAAAGAAAATGAGAATTTTTTAATGAAATTTTTATAATACTAATTATAATCTTAAAATTAAAATTAAAAAAAAATTTCTATCTTAGAACATAATAGTAAACAATATATTTATAATTTTTTTTTAAAATAAGATGAGAATATTAGAATCTCTTTTCTCTCATTTATTATCCAACCATAAATAAATAAATGAAACGTTACACATATTGTGTGTATCAAATCACAAGTATATCTAATGGGTGTTCCATCAATGTTCTCAAAGGCCAATAGCCGTGGTTTATCCAAATATCAGCAATGGCGATGAGTTTTTCTGTTAAACTCGGATTTCCTCGACCTGCTCTTCAACTTGAATTGCCAACGCCAATCTCAAATAACAAAGTAAGATGAAGTCTCTCTCTCTCTCTCTCTCTCTCTCTCTCTCTCTCACACACACACACACACACACAGTTGTGTTTTTGTCAAACTACTATTTGACTATTTGATTACAAGGTAAAAAAATTGTTGCAGACTAGGAGTTCAGCAGTAACTTTACCATCCCCGACCACCCAAAATATTAACGGAGTTTTCGGAAGCAAAATTTCCAAGTCAACTTCTAGTTATGAAACTTGCCAACATACTCAAATCCAAACGTTGGTTGATCTCCTACATGATTGTGCAGAAAGAAGGTTGGTAGGAGAAACAAAAGCTGTGCATGGTTATGTGTTGAAATCTAAATTTGCAGATGAAAAATTCTTGGTATTACTCAATCATGTAGCCCATGCATATTCAAAATGCTCTCATTTAAGGGCTGCTTGTGAAGTATTTGACAAAATGACTCAGAGAAATGTTTTCTCTTGGACTGTCATGATTGTAGGAGCAACAGAGAATGGGTTTTTTCATGATGGATTCAAGTACTTCTGTGAGATGCAGGAATATGGAATCTTGCCCGATGGATTCACATATTCTGCAATAATCCAATCATGTATTGGGCTAGATTGTGTTGATACGGGTAAAATGGTGCATGCCCATATTATTATTAGAGGCTTTACATCTCATATTTTTGTTAGCACATCTCTTCTTAACATGTACTCAAAGTTGGGGAAGGTTGAGGATTCATTTCAGGTATTTAACGCAATGACAGAACACAATGAAGCGTCTTGGAATGCAATGATATCGGGACTTACGTCAAATGGCCTTCACTTAGAAGCGTATAATCATTTTATCACAATGAAGAAGGAAGGATTTACTCCAAATATGTATACTCTTGTTAGTGTTCTGAAGGCAATTGGGAAGTTAGGTGATGTTGGGAAGGGTAAAGAAGTTCACACGTATGTCTCTGAATTGGGTATGGAATCTAATGTCCCTGTGGGAACTGCACTCATTGATATGTACTCGAAATGTGGAGCTCTATGTGATGCAAGATCTGTTTTTGATATGAACTTTACTAATTGTGGAGTGAACATGCCATGGAATGCAATGATTTCAGGCTATTCACAGTGCAGATGTAGCCAGGAAGCTTTGGAACTTTATGTCATAATGTGTCAAAACAATATAACATCTGATATTTACACTTATTGTAGTGTGCTTAATGCAATTTCAGGTTTGAAGTGTTTGCAGTTTGGGAGGGAAGTTCATGGGATGGTTTTGAAGTCTGGTTATGATTTGATGGTCCTAAGTGTTAACAATGCAATTGCAGATGCATATTCCAAATGTGGGTCTCTTGAAGATGTCAGGAAAGTTTTTGGCAGGATGGAAGAAAAAGATGTAGTTTCTTGGACCACCATGTTGACTGCTTACTCTCAATACTCCAAGTGGGAGGAAGCACTAGCCATCTTCTCTTGGATGAGGGAAGAAGGCATTACACCCAATCAGTTTACCTTTTCTAGTGTGTTCGTCGCGTGTGCTGGCCTTTGTTTTCTTGAATATGGTCGGCAAGTCCATGGCCTTCTGTGCAAGGCTCGCTTGGACACTGACAAGTGCACAGAAAGTGCATTGATCGACATGTATGCTAAGTGTGGCAGTATAATAGAGGCAGGGAAGGTTTTTTCCAGCATATCTAACCATGATACTGTTTCATGGACAGCTATAATATCAGGTTATGCCCAACATGGTTTCGTGGGTGATGCCCTTCAACTCTTCAGGAGGATGGAGCAGTCTGGTGTTAAACCCAATGCTGTTACCTTCTTGTGTGTTCTTTTTGCTTGTAGCCATGGAGGTATGGTAGTAGAAGGCCTTCATTTTTTTCAATCAATGGAAGAAAGTTATGGTGTGGTTCCAGAGATGGAGCACTACGCTTGTATTGTTGACCTCTTAGGTCGTGTGGGCCGCTTAAATGATGCAGTGGAGTTTATAGAAAAAATGCCAATTGAACCAACTGAAATGGTCTGGCAGACACTATTAGGAGCATGCAGGATTCATGGTAATGTTGAGCTGGGAAAGAGAGTTGCAAAGAAGATCCTTTCCATTCGGCCAGAGTATTCGGCTACTTATGTTCTTCTGTCCAACACATACATGGAGACGGGGAGTTTCAGAGATGGAATTGGTTTGAGAAATGTGATGAAAGAGCGAGGTGTGAAGAAGGAGCCAGGGTGTAGTTGGATATCCGTGAAAGGTGGAGTCTATAAGTTTTATGCAGGAGATCAACAACACCCACAAAAAGATGACATTTATATCATTTTAGAAGAGTTGAGAGAGAAGATTAAGTCCGTGGGTTATGTACCAGATTTGAGATACGTCTTCCAAGATGTGGATTGAGAGGGATGGAAGGTCACAAGAAAATATATATTTTATAAAGGGAAACTCACAAGAAGATAAATATTCGAGCATTTCTTGATGGCTAGTCTCTTTATACAAGCACAAATGGATAAACGAGCAAATATTTATGTTTACATGCTACAATTACTTGGAGTGAAACTTTGGTGTTTCATAGATGCAAAACGAAGCTTAGAACTGTTCCCACATAGCAAATGGATCCCTAGATGATGAAAGTCTTGCTATGGCATGCCGGCCCCATGCACATGCTGTTATTCACACCATCTTTTCTATCTTTATTGAGAGCAGCCACATACCCTAAAAGCAGGAAACTGATGGGAATATTTGCGTGAACATTGTCGTGGATAATGACCCAGTTCTGGTGGCTGAACTGTTTGGAAGTCGTGGATGTGGCCCTAGAATGCATGTGCTAATTGACAACCGTGCGTGGCTGTCCCTTGTGAGCAAGAAGAGTGACACAAGGAGCAAGAAGAGCGACACAAGCATGGGAATCATCACAAGGACCACCACCGGTGTTGGTCTTGATAATTTATGTTTTTCTCTGAAAAAAGAAAATTTTGTAAATATTAAATTCATCCATGAATGATATGCAGGAGTATTTAAATAAGTATATGTTGGTTCTTACACAAAGATCATTTTTTGTTTCTTCTGCAGTGATTTTTTTTTTTTTTTGGGTTTTTCCTGAGATTATTTGGCTACAGAAGTTTATTGGCATTGAGCTTGCTCAACCAGGTTCAGGAAACTCCCCTTCTTCCCAGCAGTTAAAGTTGAAGACCAAAAATGACTGAATATGCACAAAAAGACAGGTCACTCAGCATCAAGAACATATAACCTGGTGGGGTGTAGAGAACATAAATATGCTGGATTGAACAAGTTATCTGGGTGGGATTAGCTTGGTTCTCTCATTTCTCTGATCTTTGTTCTGTAATCAATCCTTCCCATATTACACGAAATCTGGTTCACTAAAATTTGTTTTCATGGAGATAGAAACATCCACTTCTTGTTGAGCAGCAATTTATGGACTGACCTTTATGCATTTCATGGGACTCACAATCAACTCAGGTATGTCTTTTCACTATCATCACTTCATTATTGTTGCTATTGATGTTTCCTTTTGCCATTTAGGAGATCTCTTAAAAATTCAGAAATCATAACACTTGAGAGTATTTTTTCTCAACAGTTACAACATTGTGTGAGGATAAAATATTCAAGCCTTGTGTGTGTACCAATCAAAACAGACTGAGAAAACCCTCTTGAAGAAACGAAATGTATAGAGGATATTGTCAGTAGAAGCAAAACTTCATTCTTGCCACAAGATTCAGATATTCTCCCAAAGTTTTTTACTAAACCATTCCCACCAAATGATTAAGAAATAATACATCGCAAAATTGAGCTTGCTGAAATAATAATATTGAGAAGATGAGAAAGGATATAACAAAAAATGAAGAAACTAGTGATAAGTACATCACTTGAAGACCAGTTTGAAGAAAGTTAATTAAGATTGTTCATGAGCTAAGAAGTACGGATACGGATACAACATCATATGAACACGTAGACACGTCATTTCTAAAAAAAGTAGGACATTGACACGTCAGGGACATGTTGAATATATATTTTATATTTTTATATGACCATATAATAAAAATCTAATGTTATTTAATTAAAATTGGCATAAAAACACACAAATTACAAAATATTATTAAGATATTAAAATAACAAAGCCATTAAATAAAAATTCAAGAACTTCTTCATTTAATCATCAACATTTATGATTCAAGTTTCAAAACAAATTTATTAACTATTACATAAAACACATATGTAAATAGATACATATGTATATATATAACCAAAAAAATAACTAAGGAGAAGAGGAGAAAAAGAGCGGGAAAAAAAAGGTTTCTAAAACATGTCCCAAATTCGGAAAAAAAAAAAAGTGGATACTTTTTTTTACATGTCCGAGAAGTGTCTGAGAGTGTTAGTATCCAACACGGACACGTGAGTCAAAGTAGAGTGTCCATGCTTCATAGTTCATGAGCAATGAAAAACAATGACTACAATAATAAAGAATGACTTGGTTCAAGTTGTACCATTATGAGGACAAAAGGAAGGCACAAAAAAACTTGGACGGGGAGTGTGATAAATTTTTTAGAATTGTCCAGCTTCTACTTGGGGAATCATCCAATCTTGCAATAAGCTTAAAGTGCTGAAGAAGCTCCATCAAAGTCAAGACTTCCCCTAAGTCTCATTGTTGAGAGTTCCTTCTAAAACAAGGATTTCAGACCATTCCACCCTCTGAGAAAGACACAATCTGCCACAAAAGTATCCCAATTTGGAGAAATCTGGAATAAAAAAGGAAACTTGTCCTTCAAATCTGTCTCCACTCTACACATCCATCCAAAATCTCAGTCTTATGCCACCACAAACCTCAAAACTAGTACAACAAAAGAAATCCTCCATCCCTTTTCTAATGGAGTTCCACAATCCCATCCCATAGAGGCTTTTTTTGTAACTAAGGTAATTGTATTGCAATAAAGTGCCCGAAGGGAGCACATCCATATATACAAGTTGAAGGCCTTACAAATTATAGTTTTAGATCCCCCAAAAAAATCCACAAAAGAAGGGAAAACCTCTTTGACCCAAAAATATAACAAATGCAAAAAACTATTTTTGAAAGTAAAGCCTTTTTGACCAAAAACTATAACAAACACACAAAAAAAAACACTATCTTTGAAAGTAACGGATTTACCTCCTTAATAACCCATCCACTTGTCTCACGTCCAAAATTAGTTTCTATAGCACTTACGTATTGATGGGGATCAAGAAAGACTTCATGGGCCAATAATATTTGATCCAGCGTGATATTTATTTAATTATGTGATTTTTATTTTTATTTTATGAATTGGTTAATTTTGATATATTTTAGTTCCATGTTTTTAGGTTAGGATGAAATTTTCTTATTATTGGGTTTTATCTTGAATTTGCCTATATAAAGGCATAGGGCATATTGAATTACTTAGACTTTGATTATTGATATTGAATACAGAATATTTCTCGTGAATCTTTGTAATACCCTGACCTAATTAAATAAGTAAATTATGATAATAACGTTTTTAGAATTAAATATATATATATATATATATATGATGCTGCACTTTTCGACTCGCAATAAGTGTGGGCTCCGTGACCTGTAGAACACTCAGAAAGATGATCAGAGGACCATCGGATTGGCTCCGGCGGTAGCCGCTCCGATGCTTAAGTAAGTAAATGGAATTGAAAGACTGTATTGAAAGCCAAAGAATGAGCATAAAAATATAGCGTACCTTTAGGGTTTAATTTATAGGTCGTGGCCTTGCCTAAGTTGATTAGGATTCGATGCCATGAATATAGGGATTTGATCATCGGAGATCGCAGTTACCTTGTGGAGTATTGAGTCGTAGATGGAGGTAATCATAGATAGTAGTTTCCTTGTTGAAGATTGTTTCCGTGTTGAAGACTGTTTCCTTACTCCCTGCTTGGCAGTTGTTAAGGAAGCCATAAGGTCGGAACCATATGAAATGCTGAATGAATATTACCCAGATCATAAGGTCTAGAAGATATGTGCATGAGAATGCCCTGGAGGCTCCGCCTGCACTGCATGACCGAGTTTATCGGCTCTGTAGGATATATATATGAGAATGCCCTGAAGGCTGTGAATGCTCTGTATGACCGAGTTTATCGGCTCTGTGTGATGTATATATGAGAATGCCCTGAAGGCTTGTGGCTGCTCTGTATGATCGAGATTATCAGTTCTGTATGATCGAGATTATTAACTCTGTAAGCTACACGTGTTTCAAGGTGATTGGTGTGTCTGTTTGTGGTATATCAATATATATATATATATATATATTAAATTATCCAGTGTATTAAAATGATAACCATAAGCCAAGAATAAAAAATAAAGCAAAAACTAATATGACGAAGTTCAAAGAAATAAAAAAGCCAAAAATAGAAAATGGGACAAGCGATATTAAAATTGTCCAAGAAGTCACTGAAAATTGAAAAATAACCAAAAGGATTCGAATCCTAAACCGAAATTGTAAATAAATAAAAATAAAAATAAAAATAATAATAAAAATATAAATACATATTTTAGGCCCGAAATGAATGGTATGGGATGATAGGCATTTTAAAAAAATAATAATCAATAAAATAAATAAATAAAATAAATATATATACATGTATATGTGTGGATATATGTATATATATGTATAAATATATATGCAAATTAAGTAAACTAAAATATATGTATGCATGTATATATGTGGTGCTGTGTAATTAAGTGTGTGTGATTGTAGTCGAGAGTGAGTGGGGTGTGTGTGTATACCATATGCATGTGAGTGAAGTAACATGTGGAAGGAAGAAAAAAAAAAAGAGGTCGTGTGGCAAGCACCACCGACCTGAGGTCGGTTAAAAGAGAGAGAGAGAGAGAGAAAGTTGAAGTGTGAGGAAGGAAGAAGAAGGAGAAAAGCTAAGGAACCTAGAGAGAGAAAATGGTGGTTGGTGGGAGAGGGCAAAACTGAACCGAGGTAAGGCTAATCTAACTCTTTCATTCAACTTATATATTTATTTTGAATAGGTTGAACGTAGAAAGATGGCCCAAGGAGGCCAGAAACCTTTGCCTGCAAAATAACCCACCATGAGTGAGCTTGAAATAAATTTTCAAAATACTTGGAATAAAACAAGCCTTGAGTGTCAAGATTTGATAACAACAAAAACACGAGGTGAAAATGGCAAAAAAATAAAAAATATTTGTTAACAAACCTACGAGAACAGTAAGTTATGGTCTAGAGAGAGAGAACTTAAAATGCGAAGTTTTGGATGGTTTCCTTCTGTTTTAAGCTCGGGAAGATGTTTCTTAAAGTTTTAGGAATCCAAAGAAACAAAAAGGAGGCAAAAACCGTACCTGTAGCCCCTCGAAATAGAAAAAAACTGTGGTCGCGGGAAAATCGAGCCTCGTCGGAGCTCCTGATGCGAACCTCGCCAAAAATTACGAGACCCGACAACGAAGAGGAACCCAAGATCGTTCCACAATCAGATCTGAATGACAGACCTCGACCCGTTGTTTACAACAAACAAGAACCTCGGTATATATGACCTCAACCCGTTGTTTAGTGCGAAACAAGAATCTCGGTATAAGGAAGATGCCACAAACGGTGATAGGAAATCCGTTTGATAAGTCGTTGGTGAACGCCACAGGAAATCCCGATAAGTTCAGATAGTTCTTCAAAGAACCGTAGAGAAAATACTCTCACAATCTTACTGAATAATCATCTTCTCCAAGTGCGGCTACAAGTTCTTTTTAAAACACTCTAGGAAACCCTAGGGCCAAATAAGGCCTACATTAAATAAAAGATATGGGCTGAACATCTTCAGGCCCAAAACATCCTAAACTACGGACTAAAACTAATTAACAGAAATCCACTAAATAAGTAAAATTTCGCGACGCCAAAACGCCATCAATGCAAGTGTAGCAACTGCAAGCCCGATTTCGACCTTGATTCATCCTGAATCTAGGAAAACTCAAAACATGAAAGTTGTAGAACTATTTCTTGGCTTTCCATAGCATCTTGAATCATCTCAATCGGAGCTCGGATGAGAGAGTTATGCACAGATTACGAAGCGACGTTGAAACTGTCCGAATTTGCCAATTTAAGCTTAGCCTTGGCCAGATTCTTCTCGAACTTGAATCATGTTGATGAATCTTTGTTGATCACATGGTTCATGCTCAATGGGCCTCCACGAATTTGCTTGGGTCCATGCCTCTTGAATCAATCTGTTGAGTACATCTTTAAACTTCTTTGCTTGTGCTCTCGTAACCGGCCCAATTGGGACTTAAACTAGATCCCTTGAAGTTGTGCTATGATTTGCATCAGCTCCGACTGCAACACCCTTCTAAATGGCCTAAACCTAACCCAAATTAAAAACCGACCTTGAATATGAAATTCCCCAGGAAAACCAAATCGAACCATATTAGGTTAGTCGCCGAACTTCGTCGTCGCTGGAGAAGGCGATCGGCGCCGGTGGGGATTCTGTTGACCAAGTCAACTGTGGACTCGGGTCAGTTAACAGGTCAAGTCGGGCAGGGTACCGAGTCTGGGTTGACCCTGCGTGTAATTGGATTAAGTGGTTGATGACATCATGATTGCGTCATAATGATGCACTGAACCGGCTGATTCTTGACTAAGGCAAACCGGTTCAGTCCCTAATTCTTCAAACAGAGCCGTTTAGGTTAAATAAGTTTCTGGAATTTACATTTTGACCCCCAGACTTTTGTTAATTATGAAAAGGCCCAAAAATTAATTAAATATTAATTTTAATCATTTCTTTAAATATTTAAAGAATTACTAAAATGCCTTTAGACCAAAAATAGACCAAATAAAATAAAAGAATAGTGTAATCTAATATTTTTGGGCATTCTGAACTCAACGGCAGAGTCCGATTTGTGAAATTAAGTCTGAAAAATTTAGACATGTGAAACATAAAATTTTCATTTTACCCCTAATGATACCCAGAGCCAATTAAATACAAAAGGTAGTCTATCTTAACTATTTTGGGCGTTTTGGACTCAATGGTGGAGTCCGTTTCAGCAAATAAGGTACCAAAAAATATGACACGTAAAGTGTAAGATTACGAAAACGTCCCTAGACTTAATTTAAGACACAAATAAGCTAAACTAAACCCGGGAAAGACAAAAAATAATTATAATAAATATTTTGAACTAAATAGTGTTATTTTTTAAGGAAAACAGAGCCAGTAATTAATTAGAAAATGATAAATAAATACTTAAAAATTAATAAAGTTATCAAAAGTACAAAATAAATAAAATGGGTACTGATTTAATGTGGATTCATGATTATAGAATCTTCTAAAGGAAAGGAGAAGGAAATCTAGTACCGAGTAGCAAGGAGGAAAGTTAGAATAAGGTAAGTAAACTCAAACTCTATCATGTGGTACTCCTAGCCATGTCACAGTCATTTCTTGATGCTGCCAATTGTAATCTATACATACCTGATGATGTTGATCTCCATGATTTGATACTTGTTCTTGTTGTTGACTCGTTGAGATTTTGATTATTTACATCCTTATTTGATTGCATGTCATTTCCATACAAGCTTGTATGCTTTTCCATAAATATGTACATCGTTTGTGGAAACATGATGATCATGATATTATTGAGTACCTGGAGTTGTGATTTATCATAACATCTGTCTGATTCACACATGCTTGAGGACCTACGGGTCGATGTTTGGGAGTGAGCCTAACACCTAGTCCATGGAGGACATGTTACATGTACAGAGCGCTGATGTTATCCAGTGATTTGGGCTATGCTGGACCTGGGCACGTAAGGGCGCTGTCAGACCAGCAAACCCTAGATAGGCACTCATAAGGGTATGTTGTACACTATATGTATGTCAGCATCTGTTCTGTTAGTATCTTATATCATTTATTGATATTCTGATGATGCACTCATGACTCATTGATATGATTGCAAGCCCATGTTGATGATATACTTCTAATTCAGATACTCCTTGCGAGCTTGTTCATGGTTTATCTGTTGATGTGTTATTTGTTGATAACGTACCTGCCAATCGTTGGATTCAGATTGATATTTTGTTATTGCGGCAGCTATATGTTGTTCAGGTCATTCCCTATATTTGATTTGTTGATCTACCATGGGATGTGCCCTTGAGATTTATTCATTTATTTAGTGACTGGCTACTGTGACATTTTTACTCTTCATATCTCGTTGTGATATTATTCCTATTCACTATTGTTCTTATCCATCTTTTGAATTGACTTTGACCCATGGCAAAGTGAGGAGTTTACTTACTGAGCTAATTTAGCTCACTCTAGATATATTACTTTTTTTTTCTGGTCATCAGGCTATTGAAAGACCTATAGTTACAAGTTGATCTTCTGCTAGTACAATGGACTCTCTCTTTTGTTAGTAGTGTAATAGACTATGTATAAAGTTGTTCTAGTTCTCCCATGTCTCCACGTCTTGAGGATGTTTTGAAGTTTTGTAAACTTAAATACTTAACTTAATGTGTGGTTGTACAGGATCACTCTGATGATGGTAATAGTTTAGTTATGACATGCTTTACATTTTTATTCATGTTATATAATAATGTTAAAATTTAGACTGGGGAACGACCTATGGCCGCTGTCTCCGGTCACGGATCCCTAATCCACACAGGATAAGTTACGAGTTGTGACAATCTCTCTCTTTTCTTCTCTCGTATTCCTCCCTTCTTTCTTCTATACCCTCTTCTCTTATTCTTCTCTCTTCTTCCTATTCTCTTTCCCTTTCTCCTTTTGCATCACTTATTAAAAAAAAAAGCTACTATAACATTTCTTCACCTAGTATTAAGCTCCAAGGAAAATCTCCATAACCACTTCCCCCAAAGGGCCTAATTAAAGACCCTCAATTCCTTTATCCCCAATTCGCTCTCTTTTGAAGGACATCTGATTCTATCCCAATTTAACAAGTTAATCTTCTTCTCTTCTTCTTTGTCTTTCCCCTTTCACCCACAAAAAGGCCCCTTTAAAGCCTATCCAACCTCTTCTCCACTGACGCTGGTATAGGAAACAAAAACATGAAGTAGGAAGATTCGCAAGTGTGCTCTTCATCAGCTTCATCTTCCCCTTAGTTGAGAGAGTCTCTTCCATCGTACTAGCCTTCTTTCGAATCTGTTCACCATTAGATCCCAGACCGTTGTTGCCTTTAAAGAAGAATCTAAAGGTAAACCTAAGAAAACTTAAGGAAAGGAGCCAACTTTACACTCCAGGTTCTCCACTAGAATAAGCTCCCCTTTGCTTAAGTTTGACCGAAGTCTCAAAATAGAAAATAACCTTGAAGCATTGAAGAACTCATCTTAGAAATCTAAATTGACTCTCCTCCGTTTTGCAGAAAATGATTGTGTCATCAGTAGATATGAGATGTGAGATTTCAATTCTACCTCCTAAATTGTCCCTTACTCCAAACCCTCTCATAAGACCACCTCCACTGCACAAGACATCATCCTGCTCAAAACTTCCATGGCAACACCAAAAAGAAAAGCCGAGAGAGGATCTCGTTGCCTCAGTCCTTAGAGGTCTGATAAACCCATTGAAGTACCATTCACCAACACTGAAAAAGTACACCAATTCTACCTTCTAATCTGTCCCTTTCCCTGAATCCTCTTATAAGACCACCTCCATTGCCCAAGACATCATCTTGCTCAAAACCTCCATGACATCGACAAAAAGAAAAGGCAAGAGAAGATATCCTTGCCTCAGAGGTCTGAAAGAAACCCATCGAAGAACCATTCGCCTACACTGGAAATGCACCTGATGACACAACTCTATCCATCTTCTCCACCTATTCCCAAACCCCATCTTGCTTGGCATAAAGGAAAGAAAACTCCAATTCATTGTGATCTTAGGCCTTCTCAATGTCCAACTTACACACTAACTCCTTCTCAAGGCTCTTCCTAAAATTTATACACTCATTAGCAATCAGCACAACATCAAGAACCCGCAAAAACATTCTGTCTAAAATTAGATTACGTAAAACCAATCTCTTCCATAGAGAAAGAACCTTTGCCAACAATTTACATATACCTCTTACCAAACTGATTGACCTAAAATCTCAAATATTCTTCGCACTCATTTTCTTAGCACCAAGGCAATAAATGTACCATTAAAACTTTTTTCAAAAGTAATGTTCTCGAGGAAATAGTCAAAATAGCAATAAACAAAGCATTAAGACTTCTTGAGCTTAGGAAGGTAGGTGCATGATATAAGAAACTGACTCCAAATAGTTGTGATATGGCTTTGTTGAGTTGAGGTGCTTGCTATAAGAGAGGAAGAACATGATTTTTGTTCACTTTGAGCCTGCCTTTTCTAGTAGGCAAGAGAGCATATTGATTGAATGAATCATATTTTATGTGATTCATATTTAAATAAAAAAAGGGGGTAGTCCCAGTACACGAGACTCCCACCACTGCGGGATTTAGGAAGGGTAAGATGTATGCCTTACCCTAGCAAGTGAAAATGCTATTTCCGCAACTCGAACTCGTGATCACTGGGTCATAATGGAGCAACCTTACTATTGCGCAAGGCCTATTGTTTAGGATCCATATTTAAATAGTTTTCAAATTTTGTTTGCAATATGATCTGGGATTTTAATAGTTAACCCCCTTATAATGTTGAAAGTTCTTCTTTGAAGTTGAGCAAGGATATATATAACATAATCTTTTTGTAGCACCAAACATTGGCTTGAAGCCCTGAACATTACCTCTTTCACCCTCCGCAGAGGAGGTTGAAGGTTCAAGTTTCAATTAAGACTAAATAGGTGTGTGTCTTATCTATTAAATAATAATAATATAACTCCTTTATAAGCAGTCTATTTAAAATCCTACCAATCAAGAAAAAAATTGCTTTTGGTTTCTATTGAAGTCATCTCTGTAGCTCCTCTTAGTCAAAACTTCTATCCTTTGTCTGATCATAATAAGGTTTTTTTCATGCAATGCTTTATTGAAAAGATCTGTGCTTCATTAACATGTGTTTTCTTCCCCAGATCAGTTTTAATACTCAGAGAATTGAAGCAATTTTATTATAGGACACAAATAAATTGTTCTAAGTGTGCATCCAACATTTTCTTTGGTTGAGAGAGCCCACAATTTACACCTGTAAAACATTGGAAAAAGGACATATATGCCAAATAGTTCAATGGATTTTATTTCCTCCCAAGAGTCTGGTGGCCTATCTTTCTCTCGCTATCATTCAAGATTGTATATTTTTCCATTGTAGCCTCATGCATTAGACAACTGAGACCCTATCTAAGAAACACTACTCGAGAATACATCATATGCTCTAAGAAAATCAACTAAGAGACGCAGCAGTTGAGAAAACATTCTGAAATGTCTTGTGGAGTTGGCCTTGACACTTTGGTAGGGTGACCCCTTGTGTCATTGTATGGTTTGATTGTTTCTGCTTGCGGATTTTTCTGGTTGTGTGACATGTGAAAAAGAAGGAACAAGGACACTTTGTGCCATCAAAGAATGGCCACCATGAAACTTTGTATTTTTGTGTATGGACAGAACTCAAAATCAAAATTGAAATTGAACCATTTGAACTGTGGGATGAAACCGGCTTCATGTTGGCTGGCTAGGTATTCCATATTTGTTTGGTTTTATAACACTTGTATCTTCAACCATATTATCAGGTACTGCAGGCAAGCTGATTGGGACGTTTAAAGTAATGAGAGAACGCGCTGCGGGTGTGGGGTGTGATGGAACCTGTGTTTTTGGAGAGCTGCTTTTCTTGTCTACCACTGTGAGAGTCATCTTTGTGTTTCTTTAGCGTCTTTTCAAATTTGATGGGAAGCTGCTGAAATTTTCAAACAGACAGGTAACCTTTGTGTTTCCTCCCAAGTTGTTATGCCTAATACTTGTGAGAGAGGTTTTTTTTTGTTTTTTACAAAAAAAAAATCCTTAAAAAGCTTAGTTTTCTTATATTGTTGCATTTTCCTTGAGGAGATGATATTTCCATTGGATTTTTTTTGCCAAAATAGAAAGTGACGCACGATTCAAGTTCCCGTGGGGACAAGGGTGAGAAGGTTAGTACTTAGTAGGAATTTAATATTATAAACTCTAGCAAATGATTAGGCTTTGAAAAAAAAAAAAAAATTTCACATTAAAAGTGAAATTACTTAATCATCCTTGTATAAAAAGTGTTTGCATTCATTTTTAATTAAAGACATTATATAATTTTATTTTAAAGAAGAAAACAAATGGTGCCCTTAGGCGCTCTCTTTCCTTAGGTGCCCTGTTATGTACTCTATTACTGTGCTTGTGATTGGAAAAACTGTTTTGAAAAATATTTGTGAAAATTTTGTAATTAATTTTTTAAAAATTGTGAAAATGCATTTGGATATAATAATCTAAATTATAAAAAAATTAAAAGTAATAGCTTGTCAAACGCGTATTCCACGTTTTAAAATTAAAAAACTGTTTTTAAAAACCTAAACAAACATAGCGTGTTTTGCTTGGATTGATTGTTGAATTCTTCACATATTATCAGCAAGTTAGGTGTTTTTACGTGACGAATACACACAGACACACATCAGTAGTGTTTGTTGATTCACATACACAGAAGTTTGGGACGTGCTTTACCCCAACGTGGTTCATATGTTCTTAACATGACACATCAGTAGTGTTTGTTGATTCACATACACCGAAGTTTGGGACGTGCTTTACCCCTAACGTGGTTCATATGTTCTTAACATGACTAGTTGTGGTGCACATTTGCACGTGAATCTTTCACGTGGGTCACTTTGTGGGGTTATACATAGATATTCTTTGGGGTATATATACCTGTATACATATGCATATATAAGTTCTGATTATGAGCAGCTTGATTTCGCTTCGCATAGTGGGATCAAGGTTTGAACCTCTAGTGTTTTTTTTTTTTTTTGATAAATTTTATCTAAGGGAAAGTAATGTGTAGTTGATTAGAGGGAACATATGGGGAGATAAATTTAGGCTTATGGGGAGATAAGAAGTGTTTGATTAATCTTTTAAAATTACTTTTATTTTTTTAAAACCATTTCTTTTGCATTTTGAGAAAGTTAAAAAAAAAAAAAAAAAAAAAGGGAGGGGGGGGGGGGGGGGCAAAACCCCAAAGGAAACTCCTCGGAGGTCTGACCCCAAGGAAATCCTCTTTGATGGGTCTTGCACGCACAAGTTATTCAACACGTGGAAGAATCAATCACGGATTTGTATATTTACAAGAATTCAACTCCACACTCAATTATGGGTATGATTCCTTCAATCACGAGAGAGTCGTCTTATTAACTTTTGCAGTTGTGTGCACTTGAAGTGGGACCTGAGAGAATACACCCTCAAGCATATATGTATGGAACTCACCGTTGATACCATTAATTGTGTTATTTACATCATTGCCTACAACACCATCTTCGAGCATTGCACTAAACTTGAAGAGAATTATCAAAATCGTACACAAGTTAACTAGGTATGTTTAATCTATCCATCTATTGTTATTATTAATTTATGGACCGATTGAACTAGATTGATGTCCAGCTTAATCCTTATAACTATGTTTATTATTCATTATTTTAATATCTATAATATAATAGAATTCAGTTAGTTTATTTGTGAATAGGGTTATAAAACGAATCAAGCTAGGTGAGCTCACTTTGTGCACAGACTCATGAGATGAACAAATTAAGTTTGAACATATATTATAATTCGTTAATTTATTGAGTTTGACTTAATAAGTTAAATAAATACAAGAATATTAGACAAAAAATAAAGTTAGTAGAGTTTAGATTGACTAGTGACTTGATCGAGACATAAATAAGTTAATTTAACAATTTAGAATTAATTAATTTTATTAAGTGAAACTTGAAAATTTCAATACTTAACTTGAGTTAACTCAACTCATTTATGATCCTACTTGTTAGTGCGCATCAAGAAGAATGACTACCAACATACAAAAGTACGTTTTCACCAAAATGAAAAGAGAAAAAGAAAGAAAGTAAAGGGAGATAGTGCGACTCTGACTCTGCCAATAATGCATGCTCCTTCAATCTTTAAGGTTTCCATAAACCATACAGATGATAAGGTGGGAGACAAGGTGACCACAACCACATTTCGGCTGGCTTGAGTGAGAGGTGTTAGTGTTGGCATGCACATTTCAATACAAACAAAAAAGTAAAAACACACTACTAGATTGTAGATGGGAAGGTCATCAATCCCCTTCAAGTTTCACTTATAAAAAATAAATTGGAAGATAAATGGAGCTGCTTGGCCTTTGGTGTAGCCTTTTATAGAGTTTCTTCTTCATTCAAGTTTGCTCGCAGTTGCAGATCCTGTTCATTCCAGTTATAAAGTATTCATTGTTGTCATTCAGTCAGCTATCCAACTATTTTGATTGTCTTTTAGGTTGTTTTAGTTCATCCCTTTTTACACTATCTCTGTACGTAAAAGGGGACTATAGATGAAGAAATCTCTCTCAAAGGCTTCTAGGTTTTACCGCCTCTTTTTCTCTGTGTCATTAATGAATAATAGAACATTGTTTATATAGGCTAATGTTAACCCTATTCAAATTAAAGAGTGATTAGCCAATCATATTCTCGCGATACAAGGCTCGTGTTCGAAGGAGAGATAGGACTTTGTCATGTAAGAACAACGCTTTCTTTAATTTTTAATCACATATAGAAAGTCACTCATTCAAATGAATGAGGTGCACGTTTGAACGAGACAACCACTATTTAGCTATCTAATTTGAAACATTTCATGTTACAAACTATCGAACTAAAGGTATGATCCTGTGAGAATCATTAATGAAAAACCCTGTCTTCCGTGTGCAATGCATGTTTTATCTATTTATACATTTTCTTGGGAGAGTGAGTTTGAAATTTTCATAATAATGTTGAAATAACTTTGTGTTTAGAATTCAATTTGAATTTTTTATAAACTCAAATAAGTACAATTTTCTTTAGAGAACCCTTGCATTAATTTATCCATTTTAGGTGACATACTAGCATTTGAAGCATTGTGTTCAAAGGACTTTGGTTAAAATAGAAAGGAAAAAGAAAAAAGAAGAAGAAGCATGAAACACCTCTTATGACTCCACCATTCACATATAATCCAAAGATCGCCCTTTTCAGTCGTATCACATTCCCAATCCTACTGCCCTTCCAGATCATTGCCATTAACCACTATCAAGTAAATAAATCTCATAAAAAGAGTCATGCCGCCTTGGCCTTGTGTGGATGTTTTCCTTTTTACCTTTTAAACTTGAACCATATCATGGTCATGCACGCACCTTCATTAATAAAAAAAAAAAAAAAGTACTTAACATGATCTGTAGTACGCACTGCCACGTGTGATATCAGTATTGCTTATAGGGGTCATGGTCCAACAACCCTTGATCGCTTATTGGTTCATATATATAACTAATTTATGGTCTTTGACATTGCACCAAGCTACCAACTCTACTTGCTCTAATTAGGTCACCTGACCATGGCTCTTCAACAAGAAAACATAAATCTCCACTCTCTCTCTCTCTCTCTCTCTCTCTCTCTCTCTCTTCTCTCTCATTATATATATATATATATATATATATATCTATAAGATCACCTAATTTATGTATACATAAAATGACCAAACCACCCTTGCTCAGTTTGGAAGCATCTGGTACGACAGGTCGGTTTCAGTACATATGTAATAATATAATATAAAAAAAAAAATTATTGTGTGGAATATGGACATGGCAAATGAAGGATGTTTGTTAATCATTTCTTTGGAAATAAAAAGAGTAACGCCAGGATGTTTGATTAATACCTTCCTGTATTATGGACATACCAAATGAAGGATGTTTGATTAATATGTTCATGTATATATTATGTTTGACACTATCTCTTGATATGAAGTGAATCTTATTATCATGATTCATGACACACATTTTATATAAAAGAGTATTGTTCGACATAATACACAAGGTAATGTTTCTAACAATATTATATCAAAAGAAAACATTAATTAATATGATATCGTTTGATCAGTCTAAATGACCCTCTTCCAAATGTAGGCTTGTTTGATATTATTTTTATTTTAATGCCATTGAATTCTCAAAACTGCAAAAGCCTTTTTTTTTAAAATAATTTCTTGAAAACACATCATTTTTATTTTCTCTTTAAAAAAGAAGAAACCATTTTTGAAAATGGTCCACAAAATGTATTTTCTATATCAAATTTTAAAATAAAAACAATTATTACAAAGTCAGGCCTAAAAAAAGAGAAAGATTCATATATAAACTAGATCGAGTAGCGCTTTTAGTATAATAAATAAGCTATATAAATATAATAGCATATTATGTAATTTATTACAAAGTTCAAAAAAAATATCTTATTATGTGTTTAATCCACTTATAACTTCAGTTCTTTATGTTGAAAAAAAAAAAAAAAAGTATTTTTTATCTGCCAATTATTGTACTTTTGGCTAGTGTGTAGTGAAATATACTGTATTTGGAAGGCAAAAATGAAATATAATTAGTGGGAGATATGTTTTTTACTTTGTTCAGATTAGTGGAAACGAAGTCATGTTTCCAACAAGGTCTAGTCACTCCGGTCCCACCGAAATGGTTTGCTTTTACCAAATCTGCATTCCCTTTTCCCAGTCTTTTTTCTGTATGGACATTTTTACCCCTATTGTTAAACTTGGGACAAATGGTTTTTTTATTTTCTAATTTGATATATATATATTAGCATTCTTTTATTATTGAATTTATTTATTATTTTTTTCAAATGTGAAACAAGTATTTTTTTTAAAGAAAGAAAATTGTATGTTAGGACAGTTTGATTAGCATAGCACCATTTGTTGCCAAAATTGTTTTAGGTTTCCTTGGATGAATTGACATTTTCTCATTGGTTTGAAGGTCTTTCATATTTATGGAGTTTCCAAGTCAATTTGTACTCCTCCTCTTCTTCTATATTCGAGTACGGGGCACCTCTAACTTTACATCCAAACAGATTCAATGTGGAAAGTTTCCTTTGCAAGCAGCGTAGTTGGAATGGTTGGTCAACCAAGCCTGTGACGCTTGCCGTGTCTGCCACCGCCAAACAGCGCACGCCGAAGACCTTACCAAGAATACCATAATTCCAAAAATACCCTTTCTTAAAAACTAGGCATTAACTAACACGTCATCCTGTCCAAAGTCGTCAAGAAGAGGAGGTGCCCAAACAGACTTTTAGATGTCTAAGAACAGTTTGGAAGTTGTACCAATCGGAACCGTAACACATGGGACGCACGTGCACAGAAAGGAGAGCAACTAACTCACCCAATTCGGACCCACCGTTGTACCATCTGGGGGCCTCCCTGCCTCTGAATATACTACTAATTGGAATATACATATATATATATATATAAATTCAGTTTCAAGTTAACCCAGACATCTATCCACATCCCTTTTAAGTAACAGACAATTTTGGTTTAATGAGTCATTTTTGTCTTCCAAAATATTTCTAGGAAAAATTGTTCTTTAACATGAACTCTCGAAGTTAATTATAAGTAAGTTTAATTGTTTTTAAAAAATATACTTAAATTAATATAAAATATATAAATAAATAATTAAAATTGATATAACATGAGCTCTCCAAGTTTAATAGTTTAATGTTAGATGCTTCTAATTTACGTTTCTTAAGATCAGAGCTGAAAAAATTCAATTTTATTTTATTAACTTAATTAGATATCTAAGGCTCAAATCTATCATCATATGTTTATAAACACACCCAAACTTGTTTATTTGTTAATTCTTAAAATATAAGCTTTTTGTCATTTAATATAATATAAGCAAGTTGGTTGATAAACACACATTGCAAGCTGTAAAAACTCATATTGAATATTTATCATAAATATAAAATGTGATTATATTCCCACTCACAAATTTACATAGGGGTCTCCAATCCAATGATATATGGGAAAGCTTTATTACTCCACTTGGGTTTTGAGTAATTTTCTTTTTTTTCATTTCACTTACTAAATCTAAAAATAAATTTTAATTTTAATTTTATTTAATCACAAGAGAAATATAAAGAACAAAAAAAATTATTTTACTTTTCCCTTTCTCATCACAAAATTGGCAAAACCAAACAAAGCCAATGCCAAAAATATATAATAATAATAATTATTATTATTATAAATCTGAAAAGTTTATTAAGAAAAAAAAATTGAAGGTAAGTCCAATTATTTTAAAAACTACTGAAAATTTTAAAATTTGACCATAAACTTAAAAACTTACCTCAATTCAATTTAATTAATTTAATTTGATTTTCCAGCTAACAAAAAAGATGCGATTCTGAAACCATGCATACAAATAGAAAAATTGATCAAAGTCAAACTTAATTTAAAACAAATTCCCAATTTAATAATTAAAACTATGATGAACAAAATTGACATGATTTACATTGAAAATTATAGGGTAAATTACACTAATTTTTTTTTAAAGTTTTTGACAATTACATTGCTTTCTCATATTTTACTTGACAAATTATAAATATTTTTTATTATTATTTTTTTTAAATGACAAAAGTGTCTCCCTTTTTTAATATATATTTTTTTAAAAATTATTTTTAAATAAATATTAATTAAAACCTTAAATTTATTTTTATATAAAATGAAAACAAGTTATTTAGCTTCAATTTGTTTTTATATAAAATAAAAATTCTTTAAAAAAATTAGTCAACATTTTTAAAAAAAAATACAAAAAATAAAGAAAAATAAAAGAGACAATTTTGTTATTTTGGAAAAAATTTGACTGAATGAAAGTATTTATTTATAATAATTTTGACTTCAATTATATAGAATTAATAAATATAAGTAACAAAACATGTCATAAATGAGATATATATATATATATATATATATATAACTATTTTATTGATCTCTAATAATTAATATTATAAAGAGTTTTTATGAAAATGTATTAATTATTAAATAATAGAATTATTAAATATACACCATGGAATGAAGTTGGTTCCTTAAAAATTTATTAATTATTAGAGATTATTAACTTATTTAATATTAATTATAAGATGATCAATTGTATTTCCTAGTTAAAAAAATAAGAATATAATCTATGTGATCGGTGTAAAACTGTAAGTGCACAGTATCGTAATTTTATAGTAAAGTGATAAGAAGAGTATCGTCCTCAGGAATTGGTAACTTACTTTTGACAAATACCGAAATTATACTAATCTCGATTTTATCTAGAAAAGTCACTAAAATTTTTGTAATTGCAATTTAAAATAAAATCAATTCAAAGAAAGTACTCAAAGAAAAAGAAAGATGTTGTTCAAAAATTAAATTAATGGGAAAGAAAACTTCTAGGTAATCGATTTCACCTAATCTCTCACTATGCTTTACTCATCTAACTAATTGAATTTAATTCTCTATATTTGTTAGCAAATCTCCAATTCATCCAAAAGCCTCTTTCAATAGTCAATTAAAAATTATTCTTACTCATCATTTTACACAAGAGTATGCAAATTAATAAAGAAAGAAAGCAATAAGACCAGTGATTTTAATACTGCATATGTTCATACAAGTCTTTCGATCTCTATATTTACCTATGTCGAAATATTCAATATCTATCTTGTAATTCCCTCTTTCGATAGCAAATCACAAGATTAAAATCATCTAATTAATGGCCAGTTAATTAGGAGCGATAAGCTCAGAATAAATCAGACAAATATGAAGAGAATTACTTCAAATTAGCATAGAAAAGCAAGTATAATTCGAAACTAGATTACATCATTTTCCTAGAATAAAAAAATTTAGTTCATGCTAAAAATTAAATTTAACATAAACGAATTTATCATAATTTTTTTTTCTAAGAGGAATGGAAGAAAATGAACACTAAAAAAAGTACTCTTCCTACCGCAACAGTGTCCTTCAAGTTGCAGCCTCCCTCTGTTTACTCTCCTTCTTGTCGTTTTTCTTTAAAACACCGAACCCCTTTCTTTTTCTCTCCCTGATGCTCCCTAAGCCGCAGCCTCTATCTTTTTCTGCTTTTTTCTCTTCCCAGCCGCAGCATCTCTTTTTTCCAAATCTCTTCCTACTGTAGCTTCTTAAAAACAGGACCCCTTAAAGCCCTACACGATGGATGAAGCTTCTAGGGCTAGCATTTTTTCAAGGTTTTTTTTTTTTGGTTGGACGAACTAAGTAGTCATGGATCGAGCTCATAATTTACAAAGTGTCTTTTCATTGAATGAGAAATGAGTCCATAGACGATGAACTGTTTCAATTTTTTCAAATCTGAAATAAAATTTAAATGATGACAATGAAGCCTAAAATCAACCAGAAAATAAATAAAATTAGACTAAAATTTAAAATTAAAAGTAATAAAATATTTTAAATTATGCAAGTCATCACTATGAAAAAAGTTACAAGTCACTAACTAAACTAACTCCAATTAACAAAATTAACTTTGCATTGAAATAAAATATATATATATATATATATATATAAATATAAAATAAGGTATGATTGAACTAAGAAAATGATATTGAATAGAGTAGAAAATCAATTCTAAATAACAAAATAAAATTTTGTTGACTTAAAGTTTATAATAATATATACTTGATCATATTTGGGATTATAAAAGCAATGGTAAATATTACAAAAAAAGATTTATAAAATTACAATTTTGTCCTCCACAAACTCAGTTTACTAATTAAAATTTAATCAAAACGCTATTAGAATTTTTAAAACAATGTCGAAACGAGCTATAGCCTAGTCGTGGTACTTACCTATTCTTTGAGAAGGGAGATCGCGTGTGGTTCGGTTTATTGTGTGGCAAATTTATTTAATTTATTGAATGTTTAGTTTGACACTTAATTTAAAATAAATTTTTCAAAAGTTATGCACACTTATTAATGACTGCTTTAAATATTTATTAAATATATTTTTTAAATATTTAGATTATATTTGATTCAATTTATAGACCCCACTTCATAATTTTTTTGAATTCAAAATAAATTTTTTTAATTTGTTAGGTATTTGGTACGATTTATTGATTACACTTAACTTAAAAATAAATTTTTTTAAATAATAGTTATAGTAGAACGTTTTTGAAAAGTAATATAATAACAGCTTATTAATAATTGAATTAAATATTACAATATTATTTAAAAACTTATCAAATATATTTATCTAAATATTAAGTAACTTAACTTCAAACAATACTTTTTTATAATTACTTATTCGAATCATAACTTAATTCAAACTACACTTTTTTTTTTTTTAACTTATTCAAACAAACACAAAATAAGATTCAAGTTCGTCTCATAAAAATATATTGAAATGAGTTGGTTAAAATTTTTAAAATTTGAGTCTTATATTGCGCCTGTATACACTTAAAATAATTATTTTTCTCGACCGTACCAGAAAAAAAAATGAAAAGAAAAGAAAAGAAAAAAAGAAAAAAAAGGAAAGGGGAGGTTCGCTCTGGTATAAATTTAATACTATAGACTCATTTTAAACAAAAAAAAAAAAATAGAATTTCCAAAACGATGGTTCTCTCAGCTCAAGTGTGTAGTACAACAATAGAAAGTACAAAGGACATCGTCGGAATTTAAAAATATCTCAAGCCCACACTTGTAATTTACAAGTCACTCTCTACCTGCCCTTCCTTCGCCAGCTCTACCTTTTTATTTTATTTTATTTAGTTACAATATTATTGCTGTCTTCACCACGTACCTCGGAGACGCCTCCTCCCCGTTCCCCCTTTCCCTTTCCCCTTTCCCTTTCTGGTTTTTTCTCTCTCTGTACAACTCTATTTCTTCCTTTACATCTCTTTCTTTGGTCTCTACTTCTCGGTTCCTTCAATGGCGCCGAGTTTCAGAGACCTCCAGCTGACGGCCACCACAGCCAGCGGCCGGCCGGAAACAGTGGGCGGACGTCGCCGACGAGGAAGCCGGCGACCTTGAAGACGTACGACTTCTTGATGCTTATGAAGATGCGAATTCGGATAAATTTTCGGTTATGGAGGAAGGTATGAAAATAATTCAATTTAGAGTCTCGGGGATGACCTGTGCGGCATGTTCGAATTCGGTCGAAGGAGCTCTAATGAGCGTCGATGGGGTTTTACGAGCTTCGGTGGCTTTGCTTCAGAACAAGGCCGACGTAGTTTTCAATCCCAATTTGGTCAAGGTTAGTCTTTGTTTGCTCTGATTCATGTATATCTTGTAATTATGACTTGGTTTTAGTTGAAATTGATAAAGATGGTGAATTGGATCTTGGGTTAGTGTTAGTTATTGGAAATTCATTGATTCAAAGCTACGTGTTGTTTTGGTGTGTCGGACTCTGTGAATGCTCGGTCTTTGTTTTGGACTTGTGATTCATATGTCATAATCGTGGCTCAGTATTAGTTTTGCTTCTCTTCAGTTTATTATAGATGAATAATTGGATCATGGGTCTTTATTGTATAATAATTGAATTAGAGTTGCCTTTTGTTACCTTTTTTGGTGTTCTGATACTTTCTTGTTTCTGTTGTCACTGGTAGTTTTATGTTTATGCAGCGTGCTTTTAGTTATTGGTTGGAATGTTGTCGTATTATAACTCATTAATTTTGGATTAAATTGAAGGGTGTTATAGCAAGTGTTAGTTTGGCAAAATTTTGGACTGCAAGGTTTGAAAGACTATTTCAGTGATCTTTGGCGTCCGACAATCTCTCTCTCTCTCTCTCTCTTCCTCTCCACTCCCTTTCTCACAGGTGTCTCTGTTTTAGTTTGTTTTCTGTTTGGATTTGGGGAGATAGACTCCTGCTAAGCATTGGGCTTAAGGTGTAGCATTCTGCCACATCTATCCACTGGCCACTGCCACCACCTTCTTGGACACCATCTCTCTCTCTCTCTCTCTGTCTCTCCCTCCCTCCCTCTTCTCACAGGTGTTGTGTTAGTACTTTGAAGATAAGAGTCCTGCTTAGCATTAGGCTTAAAGTATAGCTAGACTCGTGGTTAGCATCAGGCTTAAAGTATAGCTAGACTCGTGGTTAGCATCAGGCTTAAAGTGTAGCTAGACTCGTGGTTAGCATTAGGCTTGAAGGCTTGAAGTGTTGCATTATGCTACCTCCAGCCACTGGCCACTGCCACTGCCACCACATTCTTTCTATCAAATTCATAAATTCAACTAATGATGTTCTGGATTTGGAAAGATCTCTCTCTCTCTCTCTCTCTCTCTCGCTCGCTTGCTTGCTCTCATGCACACACTTCACAGTTCACACGTATGCACCCACACACACTCTCGCAATGGTTTTCTCTATGTGCATGCTATCATCCTAATAGATATTCATGACCGTTCTTGTTTACTTGCCAACATGATTAGGGTGTCGGAGATACTCAAGACTCCTATTGTATTGATGGAAAGTATTTAGTCTAGCAAAATTCTCTTCATCTAGAGAAAGAAAAGGAAATATGTTAGAACAATGGCAGGTAGCTTTATAAAGATCTCTAAGCTCCTATGTCTCTTGTGTAGCTTGGCTCTTGATGTTCTCAGGAATGTATCTCTCCTAGTCATGTTCTTGTAAACCTATAAGGTGGTTTTTTATCCTAAGATGAGTTTCCATAGTAGGCAATAGCCATTCCCACCCCCCTCCCCATCTCCCTCCCCCTTCTCCCCACTCTACTATGTGTCATTCAAATAGGCAATCTTACATGGCACCCTCTTAACCACGTCAATTTCCTTTTACAGATGGTCTCTAAGTGCACCCATCTTTGCCACACATGAGGGACATGTGGTCTCCTTATCCTAGAGCCCATGTTTTAGGAGAGGATATAGCTTAGGACAAAGGGTGAGCCTTGGGACAATCAAGGATTTAAATTGCGATTGTGGGATACGACACAATCATGATTGCGCTGTAACGGTATTGGGCCTTTTGTAACGAGAATTGGAAATCACGATCGTTTAGTGTAATTAATTATGAAATAAAAAAGTTTAAAAGATTGAGGCCAAAATGCCTTTTTCAAAGTTGTTTTGGCCCAAATCTTTTGGCAACTCATTTCAAAATTTCTAATTATTTTGTTAGGTATCTCTTTAGTTTTTAAATTTCATAAATACAAGGATCACAAGGATTTAACAAAAAAATTAAACAAAAAAATAAAAAATAAAAAGGAAGGAAATAAAAGGAAAGAAAAAACTCAAAATAGTTGTATTAGTTTGTAACAACCATAATGCTCTTGTAATGGTCTGTAATGGCTATATCGACTTATACGTAATGGTATGATAGGATTGATATATCGGCGTGTATCGATATTGGAGGGTAAAATAACTGACACAAAGTAGCTGATATGATACATAACAACCATCATTTAAATCCTTTGGGGGCAACGGTGAAGTTACTCCATTGTGACTTGAAGGCCACGAGTTCGAGTTACAGAAATAACATCGCGAGGGCAAGATTGCGTACATTTAACACATCATAATGGTGAGAGTCTCGTATATTGGGTGTGCCCTTATCATATATAGCTCAAGATAGAGCCGAATGGTGTACTTATAAAAAAGATAGAGCTGAACGGTGTAAAATAATTTGCATAGTGGGTCCCTAGTGGTTGGAATTTATGATTTTCTTGAGATTAGTTTCTGGATGACATGTTGTGTTGACATCAAAGATTAGGTCTATCTCCACAATACCTCTCCCAGCTCTCCACTTAAGCAGGGCAGGTGAATAATGACCTATATTTTTTTATTAAAAGTAAAGAACATACATTTAAATGGTATTGAAAATGGTTTGTTTAACTAAAAGATATTTTTTCCAGATTGTTATTGCCTACTATTTTTCGCAAAAGTTCTTATCTTCACTTGAATTAATTACTTGGTTCATTAGTTGAACTGACTTGTTTCAGCTAAAGTTAATAGAGCAGTCTTTCTTGTTGGACATTTCTAATTTCCCTTCTGTTTGCTGCTATGAACTTGTACATAGAAAGCTAATTTGATATTTTCAGCCAAATTCATTTATATCTAAAAGTGGGTATATTGTTCTAGCATTTTTAATAATGGTGGGTGTTAGTATCTTCTATCTTTTATAGTGTTTTTGGCTAGGTTTTGAAATTCTTGATTGATTTTCTTTATGCACTGTGTCAGATTGATACATTTCAGAGATTTTATTTTTATCTTCTTGTTAGTATGGATTTGCTGTAAGTGCCACTCACCAACTTGTTAGCTTTTTGAATACTTGGTGCTAGCATTTTTGACCTTCTCTGGTTTTAGCATTTCTGTTATTGTGGCTGCCAGTATCTTCCATCTTCTATGCTTGGAAAAGTTTTTGAAGTTTTTAATTGGTTTCTGTTCACACTATGGTAGGTCGATACATTTCAGAGATGTTTTCTTATCCTTCATAGTATGGACTTGCTTTGGGTGCTGCATGCCAACTAGTTAATGCGAACACAGGGTTTACTCCAACTGAAGTACATAGTAACTGTTTATTGTTTCAGGAAGAAGATATCCAGAATGCAATAGAAGATGCGGGGTTTGAGGCAGAAATTCTACCTGAACCCAGTATATCTCGAACTAAGCCACACGGAACCCTGGTGGGACAGTTCACGATAGGAGGTATGACATGTGCAGCTTGTGTAAATTCTGTTGAAGGCATCTTAATAAAGCTCCCTGGAGTCAGAAGGGCAGTAGTTGCCTTGGCAACTTCATTAGGGGAAGTTGAATATGATCCTACTGTAATCAGTAAGGATGATATAGTTATCGCAATTGAAGATGCTGGTTTTGAAGCTTCACTCGTACAGAGCAGTGAGCAGGATAAAATCATATTAGGGGTTTCTGGGATATCTACTGAGATGGATATACAACTGTTGGAAGGCATACTTTGCAATTTGAAAGGAGTGAAGCAATTTTGTTTTGACAGGGCATCAAGAGAACTAGATGTTCTCTTTGATCCTGAAATTATTGGTTCTAGATCCTTGGTTGATGGGATTGAGGGAAGAAGCATTGGGAAGTTTAAATTACATGTCAAGAACCCTTACACGAGAATGGCTTCTAAAGATCTGGAAGAATCCTCAAAAATGTTTCGGCTCTTTGCTGCCAGTCTCTTTCTAAGTGTGAGTTATTTTCTTTTATCTGCATCTAGCTTTGGTAAATTGTTCATTTCCCCCTTTCTCTGCTAAATCTTGTGTCCTAATTCATATTCTTCAACAAATTGTCCTGTTGGTTTGGTTTTATTTGGATGAATGATTTAGAAGCCATTATGGATGTTTTCTGTGGTATTCAAAATAAGGCCCAACAAATGCTTTGCTAATTTTTTTCTTATGGAACATGTTTTTTTTCTTAAAATATCCATTTAGGAATGGACCCACAAAGATCTCTCTTGTCTGAAAGGAGATATATCCGGCATTCTAGCATTTTAGTATGTAAAATTTAAGAATAGAATGCAGTTTATAATTACGGACTTTACCGGACATGTTGTACTACCAATTCAAAGACGCACCAGTCAGCTACACTTTATTGTCTTTATCTTTTAAAGTACTCAATTATTGATTCCTTAAAAATTGGTGCCAGGTTCCTGTCTTTCTAATGCGAGTAGTCTGTCCTCACATACCTATGGTGTATTCTTTATTGCTTTGGCGATGTGGGCCGTTCCAAATGGGTGATTGGTTGAAATGGGCATTGGTGAGTCTTGTTCAATTTGTTATTGGGAAGCGTTTCTATGTTGCTGCTGGCAGAGCGCTTCGAAATGGTTCTACAAACATGGATGTCTTGGTTGCATTGGGTACTTCGGCCTCTTACTTCTACTCTGTTGGTGCACTTCTATATGGTGCAGTCACAGGGTTCTGGTCTCCAACATACTTTGAAACAAGCGCAATGCTAATAACATTTGTTTTGTTGGGGAAGTACTTGGAGACTCTTGCCAAGGGAAAGACGTCAGATGCTATAAAGAAGTTAGTAGAACTTGCGCCTGCAACAGCTTTGTTGCTTGACAAAGACAAAGGTATGGTTGCCTTAATGTAATTTGGGGGATGGGTTTTTAGAGGATTTAATTATAAAATTTTTAGGTTTTAACTCATTTTCTTGTTTATTCAAATTACAATATATCAGTGAAACTAAAAAAACCAAAAATCAAAATTCTGATAATTTTTTTTTTCCTGGATCACCACTAATTGATGTTGAAAATGATATTTGAAACCTTGACAATGAGTGTTTGATTTTACTGGTTTCCTAGATGGGAAGAGTATTGGAGAAAGGGAAATAGATGCTTTGTTGATTCAGCCTGGTGACATATTAAAAGTTATTCCTGGTACAAAGGTTCCTGTTGATGGTGTGGTTGTGTGGGGTTCAAGTTATGTTAATGAGAGCATGGTTACTGGTGAATCTGCACCTGTTTTGAAGGAGGCCAGTTCATCAGTCATTGGAGGTACAATGAATTTACATGGTTCCCTTCACGTACAAGCCACCAAAGTAGGATCTAACACGGTTTTGAGCCAGATAATTTGTCTGGTTGAGACAGCACAGATGTCCAAAGCTCCTATTCAGAAGTTCGCTGATTTTGTAAGTAGTAATTTCTAACTATTTTGTACTTGTGCTTTATTTAGTTTTATTTTCAGCATCAGTGATTAATACTTTGAATTACGTACTTGCTGCTGGAAACAAATATTTCTGTAGTTACTGCTCTCATAAGCAAAATAATTAAACAATTTCTAACCAAACAATACCTTCAGTAAGCAATATATCTAATTTCAGCTTGGATTTTTGGATCTATAAATGGTAATTTCTCTGCTTGGTTTGTTACCTATCTATATTTGTTTTTGTTCCTAGCCAGTTTTTAATGTATGTTGGGTCGATCCTTTTATTCTGATATGGTGAACTTGAAATTGAATAATTTTTTAATGTATCAGATTACTTCAATTTTATTAGATGGCCATTTACCAATGCTTTTTGATGCACGACAGTCTTAGGAATCCACACCTAAGGAGACTAAAACCCTAGGTATCCACACCTAGGAAAAGTAATGGAATCTGCGCCAATACCAAAATAAGAAATTTTCATCTAAAAACTGAGTATTCAATTACAACCAACCTTTTTATATAGACAACCTATGTGAAAGAGAAATTACAAAAAATACCCAAAATAAAATGACTAATAAACAAATCCTAAAATAGGATAATATATAAAATTACATATATAACATCCTCCAGGATAAACAGATAAAAAAATAACATCCTCCAGGATAAAAAATGATTGGCCCGTGTGATCCTTCCCGTGCCCTGTCACTTTCTAAATCATGTTATGGAATTTGTTTGGGGCTGAAGAAACCTTTTCCTTTTTAATGAGAACTCTTATGTTTTGAACTAAAGATACGTATTCCTTTATAAAAGGAAACATAAAAATAATTGGATCTAGAACAAGAGATGATATGAGGTGGCATTGAATTGCGAAAGAAGTATATAAAATAATCCTCTTTTGGCAGCCAAAAGAGGAATTTCAGTCCTTTTGAGGTATTAAGAGACTGGAGAGTTTCTAAGGACCCCCACCTCCTGCAACAATTTTAATGATACTTGAACCATCACCTTCCACAACTTCACTCTAGATGCGAAAATCAAATGCTTTACTTGAACCCAGCAAAGATCTCCATCTCATCTTTGGTTGTCTCTTGTATCTAAAAGGCTTGGAGATAGTAAGAATGATGCTGCCTTCACAGTTCCCTAGGATGCCACAAGCTCCTTATTGATGCAGGTTGTTTAAGAAACGCACATTAGTTTGGCTTACTTTGGAAAAGCAGCTAGTCACACATTGCTGGGGATAAATGATGACAATTATTGGTCTTCATATGATTGACTTTGAGTATTGCTTGGTTTTATCCAAATTGCTAGTGGCATTTATTTTGTCATTTTGTCTTTAATTGGTTAAGGTTTTGGGAATTCCTAGCTGCATGCAGGGTGTTGAGTTTCCCAAAACTGAACCAAAAGCAAGCATATTGAGTATTAGTCATCCATTACCCCTGTGCTTCAGTGAAAAAAAATCTGCATTTTCATCATCATTCTTCTCCAGATTTATTTCAGCATATTGGTTCTTGTTCCATCATTGCACTCAATCAGAACTATGTATCTTCAAAGTACTCCCAAATCTAGGAAATCAAAATATGAACAGAACTTAATAATGAAATATGACTACTTTGGATGGATGGAGGACTTATTCTCTTCAAGGCATTAAAATAACTACTGTAATGATATTGGCGAAAATTTCAAAAAGATTAGTCAAGGATCATTGTTACTACATTTGCATATTATCAACTCACTGCTTGTTCCGTTTTTAATGGGGTTTTACATTTTTTTACCTGTTCATTATTTTATGGTATGGAATATTTTATTGCTCTGGCAATACACAAGTTATGAAGTCAAGTGGTATCCTTACCCTAGTTATGTTTATGACTGACAGGTGGCGAGCATATTTGTCCCTACAGTAGTTTCCATTTCATTGTTAACATTATTAGGATGGTAAGTTCACAATTACTTTAGTCGGCATGGTTATGTGGCTGGTAAATTGACGACGTCAGTTGAAGGTTGATATTACCTCTTTATTTTTATTTCTTTATCTTTTTATGTTGATTGTCTAAAGGTATATTGGTGGGGCTCTTGGAGCTTACCCGGAGCAGTGGCTACCCAAAAATGGCAATTATTTTGTTTTCGCCCTCATGTTTTCAATATCAGTTGTGGTGATTGCTTGTCCATGTGCACTTGGCTTGGCCACCCCAACCGCTATCATGGTTGCAACAGGGGTTGGAGCTAATAATGGTGTGCTAATAAAAGGAGGAGATGCATTGGAGAGGGCTCAGAAGGTTAAGTATGTGGTATTTGATAAAACAGGCACCCTAACCCAGGGAAATGCCAAAGTTACAACTGCAAGAGTTTTTACTGAAATGGATCGCGGAGAATTTCTGACATTGGTAGCTTCTGCGGAGGTAACTTCCAATTTCCTTACTAGTTTCAAACCTCCCCCGCCCCTTTTTTATAATTTTATTTTATATATTATATTACTTTCCAAGGCTATGCGTATACTGTTTGGCTCTGGTAACCATTTGCAGAAAAAATGTGGGAACATCTCTATGATTGTACTACAAAAATGAATTTATTGAATTACTGTAGCTTTGTTGGCAAGAGGACAACATGCCATGTGGGAACATCTCTATGATTGTACTACAAAAATGAATTTATTGAATTACTGTAGCTTTTTTGGCAAGAGGACAGCATGCCATCCATGCATTGTAATACCAAGCTGTGATTGGGAACTGAAGGAGATTTGAAACTTTTACTCTCTATTCTTCATTTATTTATTTTTGGGGATAGGCAGGGGGAGGAGCTGTACTTACTTCGATTAATTATTCTGGTCACTTTACCATGGATCAGGCTAGCAGTGAACACCCTGTGGCGAAAGCGATACTGGATTATGCCCGCCACTTCCATTTCTTTGATGATCCTTCTGACACCGGGGATGCCCAAACCCACAACAGAGACTCTGAATGGCTTCTTGATGTCTCGGAGTTCTCTGCCCTGCCTGGAAGAGGTGTCCAGTGCTTTATAGACGGAAAACAAATTTTGGTGAGTGACGCAACATAGTACTTTTCAATACCGTTGACACTAATGAATGTGTCATTATTTTTGAAAAATGTTAGTAATAGTAGATTATGCATGACAGGTTGGTAATCGGAAGTTGCTGACTGAAAATGGGGTCACCATTCCAACCGATGCAGAAAATTTCATTGTAGAGTTGGAAGATAGTGCCAACACGGGCATACTTGTTGCACATAATAATGCCCTCATTGGTGTTATGGGGGTAGCAGATCCACTGAAGAGAGAAGCTGCTGTAGTTGTAGAGGGCCTTGGGAAAATGGGTGTCAAACCTGTCATGGTTACGGGGGATAATTGGAGGACGGCTCGGTCTGTTGCTAGGGAGGTCTGTATTTATATTTTTATACACCTATCTGTTATCTTAGAAATTTGGATTGCAGTTTCTTCTTTTTTTTTTTTTTTTGTGACACCTCATTTTGATTTCAAGTTCTATATGTCATTCTTTGTAACTTTAATTGGCTTTTGGTCTTACCTCATTCCATCTTTCCTATATTTCACAAATTTAGTTGTCCTTTTTTTTTTTTTAATGTATTACATATGTATTTCTTCAAAAACTCACTTTCATTTAGATTTTCATCTTTGCAACTTTCCTTGGTCGAAAACTATGGATTTTTTGAGAATGGAACCGTTAGGTCATTCTTGATTTTGAATATACGCAAATTTTTGAAACTGCTGATTTATTTTTCTGTGAATTTTCTGGAAATACCCCCCTTTTGGAAAGTATTTCAAAAACTTTCTAATAAACAATCCTCAAATGTATTTTTTATGCCATTTTCATTTTTTCTGTCATTTAAAAGTGAGAACAGCATTTTTTTAGTACAAAAACATACAGGGCCCCGAATTCAGCATCTTGTGATTTTGTCTTGAATTCTTCCAGGTCCAGCATTGATTTTGATATTGAAATTTTTAGCCAATCCTTAACAATGAACCATATAGTTCCTTAGTGAATACCGGTTTATGGTAGACCTGTCATACCCTGATTTGGATTGAATATGGTTGTCTCAATTTATTGTTATTATTATATTAAATATTGCAAAAAAAAAAGTTGGATTCTATAAGATATCAAATCTGGAAAAAAAAAGTTTCAAATTGATTTTTCGTTAGCATGTGATATGATAATTATTGGTTGGATAACAGAATTGAAATATGTTGCTGAGCAGGTCGGCATCGAAGATGTAAGGGCAGAGGTGATGCCAGCAGGAAAAGCTGAGGTCATCCGTTCTTTTCAGAAAGATGGAAGTGTAGTAGCGATGGTGGGTGATGGTATCAATGACTCACCTGCCTTAGCTGCGGCAGATGTCGGTATGGCAATTGGGGCAGGGACGGATATCGCCATAGAAGCTGCTGATTATGTGTTGATGAGGAATAATTTAGAAGATGTTATCACAGCCATTGATCTATCAAGAAAGACCTTCATCCGCATTCGTTGGAATTATGTTTTTGCCATGGGTTACAACGTGATTGCAATCCCTGTTGCTGCCGGGGTTTTCTTTCCTTGGGTAAGGATTGAGTTACCGCCATGGGCAGCTGGTGCATGCATGGCTCTCTCGTCCGTAAGTGTTGTGTGCTCTTCTTTACTTCTTAGGAGATACAAAAAACCCAGACTTACCACTATATTAGAAATAACTGTAGAGTAGAAAGCGTGAGGATGAAAAAGGAAAAAAAAAGAAATAGTTTGGCTTCATTTAAAAGGAAATGAAATGGATAAAATGGGTCAGAATGCTACCTACTATCTTAATTTTTGTCCATTATTTGTACCACCCATTTTTCAATGTAAATGCTGCTGCTTGTATCAATTCTTTTTGTTTTTTTTTTCTTTTCACCTCTCTTTTCTTGAGTGAATGATGAGAATCAGTGGTGTAGTGCAATCACTCTCTCTCTCTCTCTCTAAGTTTGTTCCTAAATAATAATACTTCAACTGGAGGGGTGCAAGAATTATGCATGGCTGGACAATCAAATCCCATGCAAGGTAGGAGATTATCAACCCATTACATGAAATATTGTTATAGTTTTTACACAATATTGAGAACTTACTGCTGGGGTTAAGGCATCCCATTGAAATAGGGAAGTGAGCACCTCTCTTAACTTTGTAACTTTTCTTCAAATTTACGGTTTGTCCTTTGTTAGTTAAGCAATCTGCAAGTGTGTTATTACATGTATTGGATTTGGAGGTATTGGGTTACTAGGGAGCCTTCTCTTTCTTCTCTCCATACCCGCATTTTTATCTTTCAACCGTAACTAGATGTTCTATTATCTCCATCGTACTCTGCTAGTCATCCTGATCATCGTCCACAATCGAACAACACTCCCTCTCGTTAAACATTTGCTGCATGCTCGTTTGGATAATGTATTTGAAACGAGTTTAAATGATATTATCGTATTTGAATGAACTGTTTAAACTATTGAATATATTATATAAATAGAAAAAAAGCATTTTTGAAACGAGAGTTTGGAACACCCTCACTTGTGTATTTAAATATTAAAGAAGTCATTTGGACTCTGAAAATGTCTGTTTTGAAAATGGCATCATCTATCCAAACATGCGTAGGTTACCTGGGCATCAATGGAAGCTTGTATGGCTTTGCTGGAGGTTGCCAGAACTTGGGTGGTTGAGGCCATTGCCTTGAAGTCTGTGTTATTGCATGAGTAGTAAGTAGTATTTGATAATTTAGCATTAAAGAATCCTAGTAAAAGAGAATACTATAATTGACATCTAATCAAACCCTAATAAAAATCTTCAATCTCTTGCCCCCACCCTGTAATTGTAATAATACGTGAATGTACAATCAAAGTCTATGAAATAATAGTATATTATTGTTAAAAAAGAAGAAGAAAGCATACCGGAAGTAAATAATGATATATATCATGAATAAAATAGGAGGAGATACAAACATGGCTTATGAGAATTCCAGTAGCCACTGTTCAGATGGAAACCCAAAACGGTAGTTGTACATTTGTGGTATATTTATATACAAGTACTAATATATTTTTGTACAAGTAGCCATACTATTTTTATTCGTCTGAGATGCATTTATGAAAAATTAAATCAGTGCTCATGTTTTGTAAGGTAATATATTTTTGATGAATTTTTCTCTTTTATTATTCAAAAGTAAGGCAAGCATATGGCCCATAAGGTGGTACATAATATACTTTTAAGTTGTTTGCTTTACAAAGAAGGATAAATGCACATCTCAATGAAGTAGTGAAGTTGTAATGAAGTCACAAACTGCATTCAATGTGTTAAATTTATTTGAAAACAAAAAAATTTACACAACACTTGGAAGCCTCTCTTTAAGTATTAATTCTCCAGTCTGACTGAACAAAATGGTAGTAATTTGTGAACAAAATGTATTACCTAATAAAATAACATTAGTATATTGTGAACCATATCCTTTTATACAATGAAAGTTTACTCTAGAATGAAACCAATTATAAATATGGGAAATATTTGAATTTCAGTTTGATATAAAAACTAATGAAAGAATTTCTCTACCAAGAGTATGGAAGAATTGCTCTACCAAGAGTGCGGAAAGATTCATATTAGATTTTAATTAATTAAAGCTCTAATTTAATTACCAAAGAATGTAGATTCAATAAACTTATTTAGATTTAAGATGGACTACTATCGAAGAAATCCTCTTATTAGATTACTAAGATCCTAAGTTTATACCTATATCAAGTTTACTATAATGATAATCAAGCGTGTATACGAAATAAATATGAGGCACAGATTTTACATGGAAATCCTCATGGAGGATAAAACCTACCAGTTGCAAAAGATGCACTACTTAATAATGAACACAATATAAGTCCACAAAGATAAATTCTAAACAACTAACATGCCATGAACTAGTGGATCACTGCTAGTTTGCTTGTCAAATATTCTTATAGTTGTCTACTTCTTGTAGATTAGCCTTTCGCAATCGAAGCATCATCCACCATCCTCAAATCCACCACTGCAGTTGCAAGCTAAAAAAATCACTCAATGTATGTTTCAAGAGGCTAGAGTTCCTTACATGAGAGACAATAAAGACTCATTTATAAAAATACTCAGAATAACCCGTAAACCAAAATGGAAAAGGAATCACACAACCAATTAGGGCGTGTTTTATTTGACACGTGTTTAGACGTAAATGTGACCTATGTTTTGACGCATTTCCAAGTTTGAATGCGGTTCTCTTTCTTTCTGATGAACGAGGCTCTAGAAATCTTTTTCGGAAAAGAATGACTCCTTAGTTATGATTTTTCCAGTATATGAATTTGAAGGAAATACATAAAATATAAATGGGTGTTAACCCGATTACCTCTTCGGATTAAGAACAGTGGAAGCGAAAGAGGCAGCTTGTATCACAAGCTTTCTCGAAACACTACGAAGATCCTTGGAACGCTGCAAGAGATCCTCCTCGTCAAATATGACTGCTACAAGATCGAGTCGCCTATATATTTTCACGATCCAAGACTAATGGCACTAGTATGGTCACCCAAGAAGAATCTAAGAGAGAGTGATCACTCAAAACCTCACGTGATAATTATTTGGAAGACTACACATTGATGGAATATGTATTTATTAAAAGCATTTATTCAATACATATATATATATATATATATATTTATATCCCATGACCACAACTAATGAGATAACCACAAGTCTTACGTGATAATATTTAAGTTGGTCAAACCAACCAGAACAGATAAGAGTTTTGACCACATATAAACTCTTATTATAATTATCACGCACAATTCTTGTGGATGCCAAACGGGCTTAGGTCCACACGACCCAACGTCCAATAGAATTAAAAATACATAAATGGGTTTAGAAACATGTTTTTTGATAATGGCCATAGATAGATTTAGCCTATAATGATAATTAAACCATACCTATGGTCATTTTAACACCTTGTAAAGTTTATATCTAAACTTAAACATAACCCTAAGGTCAACTGCTTAAGTGTAATGCATAATATGCATGGAAACATTACCTTGAATTTCAAACTTCTTCAAACTTGATCGTACTTATGAGGCTTGTGGACTCTTTACTTTAAGACTAGAAATAACTCACACGACTCAATACGACTCTAAGACTACTAGTTTAAAGAATTATGTCTTTTGGAAAATAATTGCCAATACAAAATTGTATAATTTTTCTAAAAATCTCACCCTTTGAAAATTCTTGACAAAACATAAATAAGAAAATTACTATACATAAATTCATTACATTTTGTCAAATCAAAACCAAATAAAACTTGGCGAACTTAGATCACCTATAGAGATATACATACACACTGAAACTCAAACAAAACATTAAATGAACATGTGGTAGATAACCAATAAAGTAATCATATGGTGAAATAACTAAGCGTCAACAAAAACAATCTCCCCATTAAGACACAATATCTCCTTTAAACACCCATATTGCTCAACAAACAAAAGGAAATTTTTTTATCTTCCCCTTTATGTCAGAAATGGGAAAGACATAAGAAGTAAATGTAATGAACCACAATTATAAAGGAAAGACGAGAAGATTATTAAAAACAATCATTTATATAATTAATTAAACTTAAACATCTAAATTAAATATATCCAAAATAAAACCATCCAACCTTAAATAGTAAAATAAATCATCCTCCAAACCCTAATAAACCAAATTAAAACATTCTCATAATAATATTCATATAAAGAAAATCCTAATAATGAACTAATAACAATTTATTAAAATTTCTTTATTTTGATGGATTTTTCTCATCTTCGTCTTGTTCTCATGATCCTTTTTGGCTTGCTAAGCAAAACACTATGATCAAAAGGGTTTTTTTTTTGATTCCTCATGTAATCCTAGAGAGTCAAGTCTACTTCCCAATATAGTAACATCTTTGTCACCAAAATAGGAAAAGGCAGATAAGAGTGCTCATACACGTGACTCGAATTATACATGATCACACAAATTATTTTTGGTAGATTAATCAATATTTTAGTCCCTATAGTATAGAGTAGACATGCCATCTCATAACCAAAACCATTCAGATGACTAGTTTGATCAATGTTATGTGACACAATGATGTTTAGAGCTTGGTTTTCAAGCTTTAAGTATTGATGGCACAACCTTGCCATATGTGGCTTCGCCATATATCTTTTCATGAAAATAGTGTGAATCACTTCATGAATTCTAAGAGGTGCATCCTAAAATGGATAGAAAAGGTTTCAAACTAAAGGGAAAGAATGAGAAACACCCAACATGTGTGCATTTTTAAACTCAAATGGACCAAAGGGCTACAATTCATATAAAACAAGGACTCTAAAATTCATTTTCCATGCATACAAAAGCTTAAAATTTCAAATCTTAAGGAGAGGCATGACGATTTAAATTTCATATTCTTATATAAGCCTCCATAGGTGAAGAGTCTGTAAACCATTATTTTATTTCAATCTCTTGAACCTTTTATTGTGTTGTAAACTTTCTTATTCATCTTATCAAAAGGATCATTATGTATCTCTCATTGTATTGAGATTTGAACTTGTAAGAGGTGAATCAACACCGTATCAACTGAGGATTGTAAGAGGTATATAAATGAGGTGAATCGACACTGTATCAACCACATAGCGTAAAGAGGTGAAGCTAGCACCGGATCAACAATTATAGTGGATTTGAATATTTTGATCGAGGACCAATATTGAAGCATGGATGTAGGCAAACGTTATTGCCAAACTACTACAAATATTGTGTGTTTCATTCTTACTTTATCTCTCTCTTTCATTGTGTGCTTGTGATTGGAAGAAAAGGGTGAAGGAAGTTTCAAAATGCAATATTTCACAACATATATTTAGTGGAATCAACCTATTCTCCGCCCTCTAGGTTTTATTTTTATTTAGAACCAAACACTTATACACTATACACCATTTCTTAATTTAACAAGTTCAAAGAAATGTGGTTAAGTTAGAATATGTGAGAACCAAGGAATGATTAGTGGACATCTGCACGAAACCGTTAGGAGAAGCCCAATTTGTGAAAATTAGGAAAGAACTAGGAGTTGGAGAAATTCCAAACTAATTATTCTTAAAACTTTATAAAAAACATGCATATTTGTCTAAGTATAACAAAAGTATGCATTGGAAACTTAGGAAACCTAAGTAGTTGAGTTCTATAAAAAGGTCCAAAACTAGATTCTGAAAATGGAATCGGTCGATTGCCTATATAGTAACGATCAACCACCCAGCTAGAGAGAACCAATCGACTGGTTCACTTTTAACAGGTGACCGCGCCCAGGCTACAATGGACACCATATTAGAAGTTGAACGCTTTAATTCATACCTCTTTAAACTATCGTGTCCCTTTTTAAAAAACCCCATAACCTCTATTGTAACAGTTTTCCCTTTCATCATCTGTTTGTCTCATATCCTCAAACCCTAGCATTCCATCTTTGAAACCATATTTCTTTACTAATTTATTCACATTAAGGTTAGAAACTTCTTTATTCCCAAATGGATCGTGCTAAATACATTAGGGGCCCAAACCATAAGCATCATAGTAAACGCGAATCTTCATTTGCTCAACTACACCAAATGTTCCTTTATGATTCACATAGATGATGTTTGGAGAACAATGAGACTTTTAAATAGAAAGCTTTGTAGTGAAAAATCAAGTGACATGGAACCTAGACACGACTATCTTCTGAAGAATTACCTAAAGAAGTTTGGTTGGGAAGGGTTGATGGACATCTTATTAAAGGTATACCCAAACATCGCTCATCTATTGTATAGTAACATGGAATGTGTTATGGATGAATCAAAAAGTTTGGCCATTACCACATATGTGAAGGGATTAGACATCAAGTTCAAGTTCAATTCCAATGAGTTTGGTGAAATTTTGGGAGTGTCATTTGAAGGGCATGTAATATATTTCAGTTGAGAAACCAACTTGGGGGAAGTTGTGCCAAACATGCTGAATGTGTATGGATGGATTTTTGGGACAATAAATTCCAAAGGAAAACTTTGGCAAAAAGACTCACCCTTACTTGTCCCTTCTAAGTAAGTTTTTGATGCTCAATGTACTGCCAAAGAGTAATCATTTTGATGAAATTTTTGTTTCTTCATGCTATATTTCATTTTGCTTTAAAGAACACCAACCTATTTTCCTCTTATACATTATGATTGGAGAAATTATGGAGGCTATGAAAAAGACTAAGTTGGATAGGGGACTTCCTTATGGTTGTTTTTAACCAAAATCTTATAATATGTGAAAGTTGACTTTGAAGGGGAAGAGGTCATGTGCATAAGGGCCAAGTTTAATACGACCTCTATTAAGAAAAAGGTGTTGTGAGAAAAAGGAACCAAATTTAGAAATTGAGGAAATTAAGGGCAGTGGTGATGATGAAGATGGAGAGGAAGAAGAAAGAGGTAATGAAGCAAGGTCGAGTCCAATGCAATACATGAGGACTTCAACCCCTCGGATAGTGGATCCCTCTTTACATGAGTTGAGAACTAAGGCCTATCACAATGATCTCACTTGAAACATAGACACCATTTTAGAAGAGCAAGCATTTATTAAATATGACGTTTCAAGCTTAGAAAGTTAATGCTGTTCAAGCAATGGTGCAAGGGATTTATGATCATCTCATGATTGCTTCCTCCTCGTCGTCACAACCACCGGCTCCATGATTTTCATTTTACCTTAGAACTCTATTTCCTCTTTTGTGATGTATACTATTAAGAACCTTAAACTATTAATGGTTTTTTTTATGTATACAAATTATCTTCATCATCATACACACTTAAATCTTTTGGGAAACAAATTGTTATTATCTACACTTTTATGCTCTCTTATGAATAATTGTGGCCTATTATGCCTTTTTCTAATGATAAGGGAAGAAAATTAAGATGTTATGGATCACTGTTGATTGTGTATATGTGTGTGACTATTTGTAGATGTTTTAATGTTAATTATAAAATGGTCATTATAAAAATCCATGGACTTGGGGAGAGATTTTTTTGAAATATTTTCAAGATTTAAATTTTTTTTTTTTGACAATGGCTTCCACATTATCAAAAGGGAAGAATTAAGTCAAGATGTTTTGATAATGTTAACATATTTGTTTTAATCTCAAACTTTTGGATTTAAAGCATGAAAGTTCGTTGTAGGAGCCATTGTCAAAGAAATAATAGCTTGAGGCAACTATTTGATCAAGTAGACTATCAAACCGGTCGACTATTTAGGCTTATAGTAAAGATTTGAGTGGCATGAATTTGGTGGATGATGTTGCAGACATACAAACTATTGATTACTTGACTATGATTGGATTATATAACCAAACATTTAACTTAATTCCAAAAGGTGATTCTTAGCAAACGATACAATTAGTTGACTGCCTCAACCATGCCAAGTGGACTAATAAACAGATGACTCAAGCAGCTAAAGAGACTTGGAAGAGGCCTCACTTTGATCAACTCCAGAAGCCAAGACCAAGCGGTTGATTAACCAGACAAATGCTTTGCTTAGTGAATTGGCTCTAGAGGTTGGGAGCATATAAATTCTAGTAAAGGTGAATTGGCATATAATTAACCGATCGACTGCCAGCCAGTCAAATTAACTGTTGGGGCTAGTAGATCATTCGTTAGAGACAAAATTTGAGCTCCAAACTTGTAGATTTCTTAACCTCACTATATATAAAAGTCAAAGAAAATTTTTAGAGGTTTAAGGAATCATTTTAGTGTTATCAAAAGTCATCCCAACTCACTCTAAGTGCTTTAATTTTTATGCCTCTTGTTGTAGAGGCCTACATTTAATCTTTATAGTTATTAGCCACATTGTGAGTGTAAAAATGTGTGCTTATTTAATCATTTGTATTTATTAATAGCACTTATCCCTTTAGATATCATTCATTATCGTATTTACCCTACATACATATATATATATATATATCTATATATATATATATATATTTTTTCTCACTTGTAATCTTCCAAACTTGATGTAATTTCTTCGAGATAGGTTCTAGATCAACCGGTTGATAAAAGGATTATTGTGAAGAGGTAGGGAAAAGATTGTAAAAGATGAGCACTGTATCAATAACTATAATGGATTTTGGGTGATTGGATTAAGAGATCATCACCTATGAGTGAATGTAGGCTACTATAATAGTCAGACCACTATAAATCTTGTGTTTACAATCTTACATTTGTTGCTTACATTTCTCTCTTGCCATATAATCTCAAAATGTGATCAAAGCAAGGAAGAAATGTTAGATATTTTAGTCAACCTATTTTCCCATCCCCTTTGGGTTGGCTTTTCAACTTGCATTAAACTTACATGTAATCATATCTCAATTTAATGAAATAGTTTGTTTTGGTTGTAATTCTATCAGTATTAGGTCAAACAATTTGTATGACATTATATGGGCTTTTTTTGATAAATAAAAATTAAATTTCATTGAATATACTTTTATAGATGCTCTACATTCTAGGTCTTTAGAATAGGCCGTCAAGATATACTTCTGTTCAATCAATACTAGGTCAGATAGTTTTTATGGGCATTCCTTTGTTTGACTAGAGTTCTCCAAAGTTAATTTCTTGAGTGTTTGGGAACACCCTTCTAAAGATTAGATCTCCAATCTAGAATAAATTAGGCTTGAGGTTACAATTGTAATAACGGGTCATTTTTTGTTGGTAAGCTAACACTTTGATTAGATCTTCCTCTTGTTTCTCTTTTATGAAATTAAGATTAACTTATAGCTTGCATTTCATTCTGCTTAAGGTCAAAAAACTAAGTTTGAGCTGAGGGTAAGTTGATCTTTATTGGGATAACAACAACAGTTTATAGGCTAGGGTGAATGGATTCCTTTGTTAGAGTTCTTTTTGTAGTTCTGTATGCCCTTTGTACACTCAATAGCTCATCCACATTTTCATTTGCTTCCTGAAGTCTTTTCCTAAGGCCATAAAGAATAGTTTTAGTGATTTTTACTTCCCATAAGCTTGTGGATGATTTAGAGAAGAGAAGTGATGAAATATGTAATGATGAATTGAAATCTTTAAATATTTCTTTCTTCAAATTACTTCCCATTATCAATGTTTAATACTTTGGGAATTCCAAATTGGCACATACTATTCTTTTATAAATTGTTTTTGACTTATATCACCTCAATTTTAGTCAATGGCTCAACTTTTACCCATTTTGTAGAATACTCCACTACTATCATAAAAACATGAAATTATGGACTTTTCTTAGTAGAGGTTCCATGATATCCATTCCTCATAAAACAAAAGGAAAGGTGTAAGGATAGGAATCAACTTGTGTAAAGGTTTGAGGTTAGTGCTAATAGGGAAGATTTTTTTCGCATTTGTTACATTTTTTGGACAAAGTATTTGTTTGCATAGGGAGAAAATCACCCCAGGTAAAAGTTGTAGGAGTGATTAGTCACTCACCAAGATGATTTCCATAGATCCCTTATAGATTTCTCTCAACACATACTAGTCCTCTTATTGTCTAGGTAAAGATTGTTTGCAGAGTCTTCCTTCAAGTAGGACATACCAAATTAATTGAATTTTTAATATTTCTCATCATTTGTACCTTGTCATTGGAAAGGTTCCATTCTCAACAGACCAAATTCTTAAGTCCATTTGCATTGGAGATGACTTTTGGAAGACGCTGGGTTTTCTTGGAAATTAATTTTGACCAAGGATTCTATACTAACATTTAAACCTACGATAAATTGGAATGTGAATCTACCCAACCATTATCTATTCTTCGCAACTTTTATACTAAACTCTTGAAAAATATTCTTATGATGCTGAGCCAACTCATAATATGACATCATGTTTGAGTCTCAAACTGTATATTAACCACTCATTTAGTCTACCATGAGTTGGGAATCGCTATAAGCTTGGAAAAATATTTTCTATATAACTTAGCCATATGAAGTCCAAATATGAGGCCTTCATACTCTATCTTATTTTCTAAGGCTTTAAAGGGAAACCCAACTACTATATTTTCTCAAATATGACCCTATTTGGAGTTTGAAAGAGTTATTCCAATCCCACTACCTCTCTTATGGAAAGACACATTTGAATGCAAAATCTAGACGTGGCTTGTGAGTTCACGAATTGCCATGTTAAGATATCCTCATCTATTTGGGGTAGCTTTGGTTGTGAAATTTTGGAGGTCTTGTGATCTCAACTATAAATTTTGCCAAAGCTTCAGCCCTAGTTGTCACACCCCGAATTTTCAAAACCCGGGGAGTGAATGGAAATGAATTAAAAGAACACGAATAAATGATAATTAAATAGATTTGATTGATTACTCATCTATATTCCCATGTTCCCAAATATAAAAATGAAAACTCATTAACTAGACTCACCCAAGATAAGTTCCAAATGGTAGTCAAATATCTCCCCAGCAAATGATCAAAATTCGTCTAAGTCATGTTCAAGTGTGGCCTCCAAGATAGCCCAAAAAATGTCTCTAAATATGCCTTGGAATGATGGTCCAAATGGGCCCCAAATGCCCTAGGATATAGGCCAAGAATGGCTCAAGAAGTCCACAAAAAATTGTCTAAGGAAGAGGCCAAACATGGCCCATGTAAGTGGCTAAACATGGCCCTAAAACGTGGCCAACCATGGCCCAAAAGGGTGGCCAAAATTCTTCCAAAAGGGTGGCCAAACATGGCCCAAAGGTTGGCCAAACATGGCCTAATAGGGTGCCCAAACATGGTCCAAAAAGGTGCCCAAACATGGCTTAAAAAAGTGGCCAAAGGGGTAGGTGTCATGACAAGGCAGCAGGGCAAGCTGTAGCATGTGTAGGGTAAGGCAATGGCAGCAGGCGTGACATGGCTTGGCACGCGGGCACGGGGGGGCGCATGGTAGGCGGCTGGGCTGTTATGGGCTGATTTCTGCATTTTCACTGTAGCTGGCTGTAGCTAATTTTTTCATTTTTCTATAGAAACACTGTAGCAACTGTAGCTAATTTTTGCAAGTTTTGGCCTATTTCCTCAAGGCTTTTAACCCCCATTTTGTGACACTTTTTCCCACTTATTCATGGGCATTTTACACACCTAATGTGTAATATCCCGACCCGGGATATAGCATGTGCACCGGGCTGGACCGGGCTATAAATGTAATCCCGAATTATAAGCCGTGAAATGACATAAATAAAAGTGGATGCGTAATAGACTGTATTGTTTAATTACGATGCATAGGTACGAGAGGCAAACAGTCACGGGTGTCCGGGTGCCGTTGCACCGGAAGCCGAGTTTATTGAAAAACGTGCAAGTGAATGTCGACGCATAAATTTTTATTGTAAATCTAAATGATTATGAATATCATATATATATATATACGGTTGGATGATATATATATATATATATTATAATACAATATAATTAAATGAAAAGAAATAAAATGGAAAGAAAGGAACTGCATGTGGGTCATGTGTGGTGGCAACATGCGGTGCATGTGTGTGTGTTAGGTGGCAAGGCCACCGACTGAAAATCAGCCAAGAGAAAGCTATGTGTGTGAGGTGTCTTGTGTGCATGAGTGTGCTGCCACCGTGGCTACAAGTGGCAAGGGCCACCGACTGGGGGGTCGGTTAAGGGAAGAAAGGAAGAGGAGAAGAAGGGAGAGAGATTGGTTCAGAAACAGAAAGGTGGGAGAGTCACAGTGAGCTCAAAATCCGAAACCCAGGTAATTGATTTCAGTTTTGTTATTTCGATTTAAAGCATAAAGCTTGGATATAATTGTGGGGTCTGAACAAGCATGAAATATAGAAATTATTGCAAAAAGAATGAAGCTAAATGGTGTAGAAACCATAGAGAAAATTTGAGTTGCAGGTTCGGGAGGATAATCGGGTTCCATGAACTTTATGTTTAAAAACTTGTTTTGAGTTGTTAGAAATGACCTACACAAGTGTAGAAACACACTAGAAACATTTTTGAGCCAAAACCGTGATTTAAACGCCATGAAATAGAAGAATCCACATGGCCGGAAAATCGGCCGAAAATGTTAAACCCCTATTTCGTGATGATGGGGAGGGCTTCAATGGAAACCGAGGGTGGATTCGAGATCCTTGAAGTGAAGGGAATAAAACTGCATTGAAAATGGGTTTAAAAACCATCGGAAAGTGGTTGCCGTCACCGGAGAAGGTGACGGAACCCTACTGTTTGCTCACCGGAGCTTTGGGGGAGATGACCGGAAAAGCGTGGGGGGTTATCGGGTTAAGTCTAGACGGATCCGGGTTTGGATCGGGTCGGTACCCGACCGGATATGAATGGGGCATGATACTGTGTCGTTTTGGGTTTTGAAATTAAATGGGTTTTGGGCTGTTTGGTTGCAGGGACAATAAATAGAGATGGGGTTTGGGGGTTATCCAAACCATGGATAAGGTGGTTAGGGTGGATATGTTAATCCGGTTCTCTAAATTTAACTGAACCGTTTGGTTCAGTGAAGAACCGAACCGGTTAGGGTTTCTAGTCAGTGAACCCAATGGTTCAGACCGCAACTCTGGCTATTTACATTTTAACCCCAAAAGTTATAGATAATTCCACTAAGGCCCAATAGAGAAATGTAAATTTTACAAAAATACCCCTGACTCAAAAGTGGGTCAAACGAGGTCCAAATAGGGCAAATGAATAGTCAATTTTTATTATCTCGCATGCTCTGAGTCCAATGGTGAGGTCCGTTTCACGAGACGGAGTCCCGAAAAGTTACGACTTGTAAAAATGACCAAAATACCCCTGCTTCATAGGTGAGTCAAATGGACTCCGATTGAATTAAATAATTAGTGAATTTTTATTATTCTGAACCTTCCGAATCTATTGGTAATGTCAAAATTATGAAAAGAGGTTCTGAGAACAACGGACATATAAAAGTCTAAATAAGTATCAGAAATACTGATCATAGCAAGGCATAGTATTTGGTGAATAGAAATTATTCTGAAACGTACTTACTGATATATAGGGAACTCAACGGGAAAAGGCAAACCTACAGGAGACTGATTTAGCAACGCATTAGAGGTAAGTAGATACCCTTTCTCTTCCATGTGGTGTTATCAAGCCAAGTTCATTCTTTTACTGCCAAACTTGTACTCCTGAGCGTATCTGATGTTATTGTCTCCACAATATGATATTGTTCTATCTGGTGGACATTGATTTATTGTTGTACCATTGTTATCATGTTGAACCGTGCTTTAAAATGCCTATTGTTATGTTTCCATTGAGTTGATGATATTCCATTTTTATATACTTCTATGGAATCATTTATGATCATGAAATGTTTATGTATACTGGATTTGTGCTCAGTCACAATATCCATCCGATGCTTTTAAATTCACTGAAGACCTTCGGGTCGAGTCCGTGAACGGACATATGGCCATACACTGGAATGCACTGAAGGGGGTAAACCGGGCCCCCAAGGACCGAGGGCATATCAAGCCCTGACACAGAACAAAAGCATCTCTTATACGATTGCTCAACTATAATTATTGAATTACATTGTTCTTGTGATTATCTAGTATTGTGAGACATTCCTTTATTGATTTATTGTGATCAATTATAATGGCAGTACTTTCTTGTTATTGTATTATCGTCGAGAATTCCAGGACATTGTTATGCCATTCCTACTGATTACACATTGTGATCCCACTGTTCATTTGCCACTGTTCACATGTTAAGAGTTTCATGTTGATGTTATGTCCCTTACTCCTAATTGTACATTGTGTTCCATTGTTTATTGGCCTTTATGGCAACTGTTCCCATTGGCTATTATAGCATCTTATTTTTATGATTGGCTATCATAGTCTTATTCTTGGATTCATATTCTTTTATGATCCTCGATACCAGTGTCGGAGATCTGTATTTACTTGCTGGGCTCTTGTAGCTCATTCCACCCTCCTCACCCCCATTTCAGGTACTGATGCCACGAGACCCCGGTAGGAGTCTAAAGACGTAGAAGGACATTTGAGGAAATGCATCAGTTTATGTTTTAGTTCTCCCATGTATTCACCACCCTCGGGTGCTGGTCATGTTTGGTTCTTATTTTGTTTATGTAGAACCATATTATGTATTGTAAAGACTTTCGCTAACATTGTGTATTGAAAGACTTCCGCTGATGTATTATTACTGATAAGACTTCCGCTGTTATTGTTTTGAGGTTTTAGTACTTTGCATATTAGTACTATGATACAGGAATGGAAAAAGTAGGGACGGCTTTCGGGTCGGCCCCGCGACACGAGATCCGCATAGGGTGGATTTCGGGTCGTGACATAATGGTTCTTTTAATTTCACAAAATTTTGACATGGTTCCCTTTATTTTTCTAAGCATTTTTCCACCTAATATTTTGCAACAATTCATAGATATAATAATATCATAATCCATCCTCACTCGATGGCCACAATTCATGGGAATTAAACATACATTCATTTCCTTCAACATATATACATGTAAGGCACATTAAATAAATATATCCTACATGTTATTTGGACTTAAGCCCTTACATTACAAATTGGCCCAAGGCCTATAGTTCACCATTCTTCCAAGTTAAAACAAAAGTCTTTTGGGCTTATGCCCATACATACAAAATATACCCCAAGGGCCAAATATCCTTCCAAGTTCTTTTCCTCTCCTTTCTTCAAGACTTCATCAAGTCTCAAGTACCGGGAGCCTTATTTGCAATATGATATCCCACGAGGGGTCAGCGCAACTGCTGGTATGACATAATGCTAATGCAAGGAACAAAGTTAAGACGTGGCATGTGCAAGTGTACATTTATAATCTACATGCCTTCCAATTCATCAACACCATGCAATGGTAATATGCGTGACACACCCATGCAAACTCTATGCCACACCCATGTCTCCTTTCACGGATCGCTCCCGTTGGGTCAATCGAGTACCACTACCTGTTTCACGGATCGCTCCCGTTGGGTCAATTAGGCACCAATGCAATGGCCAATTTTGGGTTTTTCACCACAAGATCTACACCCTTATAATGCATAGCACCAAAGTGCTCAACCCACACTATGTTTTGAAAGAATCACAATATGTTAATATGACTTGATTTTTCTATGCAATTTCCAATGAATTATTTCATCAAACACATGGTATATGCCTTAAACAATGCAATGTACTTAAAGCAACTATAACTTTTATATCACAAAACTTTATCTACATGAACCTAACATGTAATCCAATCGATTTCACATATAAACACATTACATATTCACAACCTTAACAATTTCTCAAAGATCATAAAATACATAAAGTACCAATACATGGAATAAATCATAACTCTAAAATCACAAGAGTTTCTCTACATGAACATAAGTTATAATGCAATGAATCAAGCATATAAACAAGTTACATGTTCATCACTTTGAAAAATTCTCTAAGATTACAAAATACATAAAACACCAATACCTTGAATAAATCATAACTTTCCAACTACAAGGTTTTTTCTATATGAACATAAGATAGAATACAATGGATTATACATATAGTCATGGTTCATGTTTATCACTTTACTAAATTTCCAAAGGATACAAAGAACACACAAGTACATAAACAACCAACTCTAAGTTTTCAAAGCAACTATATCCTAAGTGATTTTCTAACAGCGAATAAACATATAAATCATTCAATCAACTTATAAAACACTCCTAAACTTAACCCTATTCCTTACTTAGCAAAATATCATACCTAAAAGGGTTTTCTCAACCCTTGGGAGTTGCATTCACTGTGCAGTCGAACTGATTAGTTAGAATATATCCCTTAACGTGGGGAACAATTTCCTAGAAGGAAGTTTTGTGAAAATCCAAGCCTAGAAGTGTGTTTTGGAAGCTTGAAGATTGGAAAACCTAGGTTTTCTCTTCACTTTTCTCCCATGCACGAGTTTTGCTCTTCCTCCAGACCAAAAATTATGATTTTAACTCTAAGGGGATGTATTTATACTAAAGGGGCAAAGGGGCAAAATGACCTTTTTGCCTTTAATGAATCTGGGACCCCGTTACACTACAACCAGTCCCGAAATGCCTCAATTTGACATTTTTATTTAGCCAAAGTTTTTAAAATTATTTTAAATAAAAATTTTCTAAAAAAATTATTTTCGCTTGTGGCCGGGTCCACCTAGGATGCCCTTTTGGTCTAATTTTTAAAACTGTATCCGATTAGTCTCAAATTTTCACAGGAGGTTTATTTTGACATATAAGCATGTTTCTCTTTTATGAAATACTCAAATTATGCTCCTAAACATGACTTATGTATAAATGATGCATGTATAGCGCCCTATCGGTAAACAGCGCATGAATAGTCTTACCGGCAAAAATGAAAAATTTACCCTGATTTTTCAGATCTTTACACTAGTGGTTGGTATAAGGGTATACTAAATCTTAAATTCACCTAGTTCTACCAACCGATTAACTAACTTGATGTCTTTGGTTTATGAAGAACTAAACTAATAGGATATGAAGTCAGTGCTATAATTTTGTGGGCTTGAAAATATGACCTGAAATTTTTAGTTGAAGTAACTAAAGAAAATGGAAACTTTTCAAAATCTAGATACTAAACCTCTATGTCTGACAGGAGCTGGCTGATCTAATATGGGCTTCTAAAATCATTCTTTCTTTTTAATCAATGCTCAACTCATGGCATGACCTCAGACTACCAAATAAAAGTAGAGCTTTCCTCTTAGAAAAGGCTTTTAAAATGAGCTCAAGTGAGCCAAAGTAAGACTTCAACTATTAGAATGCCTTCTCAGATTTTGGGGTCTATTCCAAGGACTTGTTTCCTTTAAGAACCTTAAATAAAGGTAGACAACTATTAAAATATTTGGAAATGGGTCTATTGAGAGAAGCTACTCTTATATTTTGAGCTCTAGAATTTTTTTTTTTTTTATACTTTGAGGGAATTTTATGTCAAAGAGTGCTTTGATCTGTAATAGATTTTCCTCATCTATTCCTCTTGGAATACCATGAAGCCCAAGAATTTTCCAGTTAAGACTCCAAAGATGCACTTGGAAAGGTTGAGCTTTACCTTATATCGAATTAGAATGTTAATATTTTGAAAGAGATGACTGATATGATCTTATTTGCTTTGAATCTTTACTAGCACATCACTCATTATAGTTTTAAGTTAATTTGGAATATCTTGTTAACCAACCTCTGATAGGTTGCCCCTATATTCTTTAACCGAAAAGTCATAAACTAATAGCAATAAATTCTTTGTTTAATTATAGAAAATTCCATTTCATAATATATATGATACAATTTGATTATAGCTCGAGTAAACATCTATGAAACTGAGCTGATCACTTTTAGTTGTGGCATCTCTGAGCTAATATATTTTGAGAACTAGGAAACTATCATTTGAGTAGGCCTTATTAAGATCTACATAGTATATAAAGACCTGGAATTTCCCTTTTTTTTTTTCTTCTCTAAAATTGTGTTGGCAAGGTAATTTGGATAGTAAACCTCTTTAAAGATATTAGCATTCAAGAGATGCTGGATTTTGTCATTGATAATCTTATTCCATTTTAAAGAAAAGAACCTTCTTTTCTATTGAAATAATGGGATAGGTTGGATCCACCATCAACTTATGTGAAGTCTCATGATTAATTCCATCCATATCATGTATATTTTAGAAAACACTACTTTGATTGTTGCACATAAAAATGGTGGGTTGATCTTAAAGAGAAGGATCTAATGATAAATTGTTTTGAATAATTTATGAGGGATTACAAGGACTGATTTGAATCTTGACTACCACCTTTTAGGTTGAATTATACTTAGCCGATCTTTGAGACTTAGAGATTCTTCTTCAAGTATAATGGGTCATCCCTTAGATGGTTCAATATTTGAGCTCAATATTACATCATCTGTAAGGTTTTTTTGTAATTTCTATTTAGGGGTTATAGATACAAACAATTTGATTGATCTTCTAGGGTAGCAAAGTTCCCCACTAAATCAAGTTATAAGGGTCTTGATCGGCCTGACATCCTTTCTGTCCATCTTCATCTAATTCAAAAGATATAAGAAGATCACATGGGTCGAACTACCGATGGTCACTAATACCCATCTGAACTAAAAACTTATACCTTTATATTGACAAACCAAAGCATCATCACGGGGGAGGTGGACTTAAGCAAGATCTTCATCAATAAAAGTGATCACTCGGGTTAACTTCAACATTTTCTTAGTTTTGTAGACTAGTTGAGGAAATGGTCTTAATGAGTTTTTTGGGCAAAATTTTTCTAGCCTTGTTGGACATGATAGTTTGAGATCTACATTGAAAGTTTAGATGACCTCTAGAGGTCATTAATTAGGTCCTCTATTCACCCTGTCCAAGGTTTTTGCTTGTCTATACTTTTTGATTTTATATTCTCTTAGGCCTTTCTAGCTTATGCACGAGCTATTTTAATCTACCTCGTTTGGTGATCTTTAATTTATTACTTAATAATTTATAATTTTGATGCTATATGGCCACAATTCGTGTGAAATACATGATATTTTGATTTATTCCTTTTTTGGGGTCTTGCTTCATCTTTTCAAGTTGTCACAACTCGAGTTCCAAAGACTTGAGAGGTGATGGAAAATTATAAAAGAATATCAATAGATGATATCCCAAGTTAACCAGGTCATTGAGAGTCAACTGGACTCCCAAACACTTAGGTTTGATCAATGTGTTGTCATAAGGCCTAAAAAATTAGTTATTTAAAACCCTTAGAATTAGCTTTGCAAAAGTTCCGGTAATTGTTCTTTAGGTATCCAATAGTCTAAAACTGATTTGTAATAAATTTTAGTTATAGGGTAACCCACCCAACTAACTATGGTCCAAGGCACAATTTTTAGAAATTTCAGAATTTTGTTGTTGGAAGAGGGAGTTGCTTTTTATTCTTAAGGAATTAGGCCGTGTGACTATTTTTATTGGTTCCAAATAAGGGTTACTTTCTTATCTACATTATAATATCTTAAGTAAATGAATTTATTTGCTTAAATGACATTTAATGTAAATAAGGTATTCAACAACAGTGTTGTCTAGACAGTAGAGTGCAACGCAGAATTGAGAGTTTGTGAGTTTTAGTTGACCTTCTAGTTGACTGAGTCTAGATATCAATCGATTGATTCATCTATTCAATCAACTAGAAGTTCTGGATTTTTGGTCTTCAGCTTCTGCTAGTTTCAGTCAACTTGTTCCAATTTCTAATTGACTTAAAGAGACTTTCAGTCGACTAAAATGGTCGCTAACTGCTTTAAACCTGTTACTTTGGAATCTTTTCATTCCCTATTGAGTTCATTCTTTAACAAACACCGACATAACTTATATAGGATGTTTACATTCACAAAACACATTATTTATACACATCCTTCCTTGATTAGTCGTGTAGAATGCTACTTTAATCATCTTTAGAAAAATCAAAAAATCTAATTATCAAATCTTTGTTAGAAAAGTACTTATAATTCATCTCCATACATATATTCATAAGTTCCATGATTTGAAATCTTACTACATATAATTTCCCATCAATTTTATACATAGATTAAGTCATTCATTGGAATGAGTTCAACTTTACATATCAAATATCAAGTTTTACAAAACATAGAGTCTAAACAACACTTCATGTCAAAATTCAAAATTCATGTAGCGTTGATCTTCAAAAGGGTATATCCAAAAGGAGATGCATCCAAAAATGCCTTCAAGTCATTGGCTCTACGCTATTTCGTGCATCTAGTAGGGGGTTAAAACAATGCGCCCATAGAGGAGTCTAACAAAAGGAAAAAATTATGTGGTGCCACATGGATGCTTGTGTTCGTGTAGTGACAAGTAATATATGACAATCCAATTTACACATTTATAATTCTCAATCTAAACTTTATAATTTATTCTTTAATAATCTCCACCCAAATAAGCATATACATATGTATTTGTCATAAAGCACTCACAATATAGTCCATTTATCAAGATTATACATCACAACCATGAAACATAACAAATAAATACATTTAAGTAAACATATGGTAGGCATAACATATATTAGGGTTCATATATACCAAGAAATCAAGATCTAATCATTATGTAGCCTTTAATGAACGATCCAAAAGGTTTTGAACACAAAGAAAAACACAAGAAGGTAGAAAATAAGACCAATCGCACATAAAAACACATCATTGATATGTTTACATCATTTCTACCACCATAAAATCTAATAAATGCAAACATCCATCCATGAGAAACATATACAACACACATTATGCACATTCACACCTTTATCTCATCATATTTTGTGAGTTTCTAGTGATGGATTTCTCTGCTTTCATCATCAGTCATTGTCCCTAAGCTTCTACTTCATTTTGGCATTGGTTTCATGTGTCAAAATAGGCTAGAAGCTTGATTTGAGCTTCGATAATGGCAATTATGAATTGCTTCATTCAGACTCATTTCTCCACTAAATCGTGTGAGGTTTGGACCATTGTGCTCCTCTGATAATGGGGTTCCATTCCCCTATTCATAAAAATAAGTTTAAGTCTTGATTTGAAAGATTGGGTTTCAAGGCCGAAACCTATAACTCGATTTTTCTTTCTTGTTTCTAATCTATTCGGGCTAATTTTTCTAGATTTAGGACCCTTGTAACGTCTAGTTCTGTTTTCAGACATCTAATTTTGATTTGGTTAAGGTCGAATCGGACCTAGTTTGACGCTCATGTTAATGGCAGTTAGATGTCGGTTCTGCCATTTTAGTGGCTTAAATTCACGCAAAACTACTCCATTATGCATAGAAAGCATTCAGAAATCTTAGGATTGTGATGTATTAGTTTACTAAGCCTCTTGACCTAGGTCAAGTTAGCCTTCATGTTATTAGGTTAAGTCTCATAACCTTAGTTCCTAATACCATGTATGTAGTGTCTAAATACATAACATCATGGTCACTAGTCTAGATGATCGTGGTCTTTTACAATTATTCCATTAATGATATAATTCGATTATAGGTTGATATTCCTAATTTGGGCTTACACTCTATTGATAATAGTTTACCCCGAATATTGTCTAATTATTAATATTTCATTGATTTCATGCCCATCATATTAAATCATCAATGTTAAATTTGGAAGCCTTAGTTTCTTTTATGTGAAATTGAGTATTATGTCACTCATTATTTCATATGTTAATTAATAGTCACATCTATTCATAATCGACCTTAATTCATAGTCATTATTATCATAGTCCTAGGTATGGAGTTATTGTTGCATTATTTGCTACCAAACAGTTGGCTTAGTTGTGAAATTTGCTTGCCAAATTTATCTAATCTATTATCCTAATAAAATACCCAAGGCAGTCAAGGTAAGTAACTTTTAATGGACGTTGTTAATTATGATTACCTAATAACACTGGGTCGGGGTATTACGTATGTAGTAAGATTTTAAATCATAGAACTTATGAATATATGTATGGAGATGAATTATAAGTACTTTTCTAACAAAGATTTGATAATTAGACCTTTTAGTTTTTTTGAAAATGATTAAAGTAGCATTATGTATGACTAATCATGGAAAGATGTGTATAAATAATGTGTTTTGTAAATGTAATCATCTTATATAAGTTATGTTAGTGTTTGTTAAAGAATGAACTCAATAGGGATTGAAAATATTCCAAAATAACATGTTTAAAGCATCTAACGACTATTTCAGTTGACTGAAAATCTCGTTAAGTCAACTAGAAATTAGGACAAGTCGGCTGAAACTAACAAAAGTTGAAAAGCTCAAAAATCCCAAACTTTTAGTCGACTAAATGGAAGAATCAGTCGATTGATATCCAGACTCAATCGACTGGAATGTCGACTAAAACTCACAGACTCCCAATTCTACTCTGCACTCTACTGTCCAAAAGAAATTACAATGTAAATAAGGAAGTACTCCTCATTTGGAACCAATAAAAATATTTCCAAGGCCTAATTCTTAAAAATAAAAAGTTAGAAATTTCTAAAAATAGTGCCTTGGACCATAGCTAGTTTGGTGGGTTACCCTATAGTTAAAATTTATTAAAATTATTTTTAGACTATTAGATATCTAAGGAACAATTACTGGGACTTTTGCAAGGCTAGTTTTAAGGATTTTAAATAACTAATTTTTTAGGCATTAGTACGACAGCACATTGATCAAACCTAAGTGTTTGGAAGTCTGGTTGACTCTCATTGACCTGATAAATTTGGGATACCATCTATTGGTATTCCTTGATAATTTCTCATCACTTCTCGAGTCATTGGAACTCAAGTCGTGACAAAATGGTATCAAAGCACTGAGTTGGAATACCTAGGGATGACAGGATTAAACTTAAAAATTTTTGGCCGCTTAAGTTGCAGGATTAAGATTAGTTAAGTGTTCTAAATACAAGTAGGATTCTGAAAATTGAATGTAATATTCAAAATGATCCTAGGGTTTGAATTATGATTATTTGAAACATAAATATATATATATATATATATTTGTATCATAGCATGTGTTGAGGGACAACCCTAATTTGTTGATTGCCTATCAAGCTTGATTATACTTGTTAAAGTAACCCAAGAAAGAAAAATTCAAGCGATGATTACTAATGCTTGTTAAATGAGGTTTAGGGGAATTGCTTGTGTGCCATGAAGGAATTTCTCATAATTATGTGAACAAATGTATATGTTTAAATGATACTTATTGCGTCTTGTTAGGGCATTATGTGAGGCACTATGGATATGATGCAAAATATTATGAATTGTTTGAGATTAAACTTGTTGTAATGTTTACCTTGTGTTAGCATGTGTGATTCGGTGCTTATTTGATAACAATACATGTAGTTGTTTAATAATGACATTCCTTTTGTATGTTTATGAAAAAAAAAAAAAAGGAAAAAAAATAAAGAGCATAATATACTCAAATTCTATGGATGCTTCTTAGATGATGATGTTAATTGCAATTGTTTAACAATGATATTTTTAGTGTACCTATAAATAGAATGGATGTTGTCACGCCCCGAATTTCCACGAACCCGGGGGTAAGTGATATAAAACAAGAAAGGTAAATAAAGGATAATTACATGCATTTTAATATCAACTCAATTTAGGTTCAGATACAATTCCATAAACCTTACTCATTGTTTCACGACATACAAATTAAACATGCATAGTTCAAGGCTTATGCCCTTGTACAATATCAACACATGCCCCAAAGGCCAAAATACTTCAAATTTTTTCTTTCACTAAGACATCACCGAATCTCATGTAGTCGGAGCGTCATCTGAAATATGGTATCCCACGAATGGATCAACTCAACTGCTGGTATAATATAATGCTAATGCAAGAAACAAAATTAAGGCGTGGCATGTGCAAGTGTACATTTATATCTAAATGTCATCCAATATCATCTATGCAGTACATGAACAGTATGCGTGACACACCCATGCAAACTCCATGCCACACTCATGTCTTGCTTTATGGTCCTTCCCCGCTGGCCTGCAAGTACCACAGTATGTCTCGCTTCACGGTTCGGACCCCGTTTGGCATGCGAGTACCAATTACCGATTTTGGGTTTTTCACCACAGGATCTGCACCCTCATAATGTACAGCACCACGTGCTCAACCCACACCATGTCCCAAGGAATCACATTATGCCAATATGCCCCGATTCCACCATGCCATAATGTAATCTCAATAAAGCATCTTACCCACGCATGAAGCATGCTTTAGATAATGTATCACACAATAACGTTCCAATCACAAAATCCCTTCATCAAGGGTACATGCCATACATGGTCCATTTAAACATATGTTTTAAGTCACATATTCCATAATCTCAACAATTCTCGAAAATATAATTCACACGTTATGCTAACACATGGAATATACATATAGTCATGATCCACATCCATCACTTAACCAAACTTTCAAAAAGATAACAAGAAACACATAAGCATATAAGCAATCGAACAAATATGTGAATCATCAAGTCAACATGGCAATTACTCCTAAACTTAATCCTATTTCTTACTTAGCACAATATATCATACCTGATGGGTTTGTCTCAACCCAAGAAGTCGTACTCGTAGTGTAGCGGAACTAACAACAGTAATGCAGAAGGTCAGACCACCTTCTCTTTGCCTTTCAGTGTCCCTAAAATCATGAAATATAACTCAATTCATTTGTTACTTGAATTATGCTATTCATCAAATTTTATGTATTTATTTTATGAGTTTCTATTTTGCCAAATAAACTCTACTATGGAGTCCAGAACGTCGACGAAGGTTAGTTTAGGCTTTCGTGGAACTCAATTTGGACATCCGAGCTAAAAAGGGCAAAACAATCATTTTGCACTTTTCGGGTCCTTACATCCCAAGGCCTCTTTTCTCAATTTGGACTCCACGGTTGAGTCCGGAAGGGTTGAAATAATAAAATTCCACTATTTGTTTACTTAAATCGGAGTTCGTTTGACTGCATTTTAATTTAGGGGTATTTTGGTAATTTTTTAACGTTATTACGGGTCTTTTACTTTTTGGGACCTCGTCTAGCATCACAGACCTCACCATTGGTCTTAGGAGGTCCAAGATAGTCATAATACACCTATGATTTGTCTAATTTGGGCTTCGGGCCATTTCGGGGTATTTAATTTAATTAATTAAATTAAATCAAAATGTAATATATATATATATATATATATTCTATGCCAAAATGGGCACGAGATTGTCCCATCCCAATTGGCTTACAAGTGTCCTTTTATCCATCCCGTTCCTAGATCGAAGCTCAAGGGCTGCGCCTTTGTGCGCGCCCCTTTATTTTTGTTAATTTTTTTGATTTCCAACCAGCAGTAAGGCTAATTTGAGAATAAGCTAACCCCATTTCCTATTCAATCCCCATTTCAATTTATTAACCTCACAACCAAATAGCCCGATTTTCACTTTTAAAATTTAAACCCTAACACCCCAAAACGGCAACGTTTCATTAATGTGGTGGCCAACCCCACCGCGTGACACGCGTCCTGAGTCGACACAGCCTTGGCATAACTCGATCAGGACTCGACTGAGTCAACCCATGAGTTGACTCAGCGGAGTCGTCTTCCTCCCCACGCTTGAACCATAGTTGCCCTAATTCTGCAAAATCAAAACTCTTTAATTTCGTGGGTTTTGAGAGATCGAATCTCTTTATTTTTGGGTGTCCTGAGTTCCTATGGGCTTTAGCAAAATTTTGGCATTCATTTGGAACCCTAGGTCTAGCTCAAACGCTCGGTTCATGGCTTGATGGCCGAACCTGCAACTTGGTCTTTCATGGTCATTTTTGGCCCAAAGTTCTAGGGGTTTGTTTTGTTGTGGTCCATTTATCACGGGGTTCAAGTCCCCATTCTCCTATTTAGGTTTTTCTCAAGGTTTGGAAGGTTGGGTTTTCAAAACTGTATCTGCAACTCAAATTTCTAGGGCTTCTCTTGGGTCTCAAGGTCAAAGCTGAGTGTTTTTAAAACACCGTGGGGGTCTATTCGTGGTCTTTACAAACCAAACTTGGTTTGGCTTTGGTCAATTCAGACCTGCTCTTATGGAGGTCATTCAATGGCTATTCTTCCTGGTTTAGGCATGCCAACCCCTCTTTTGACCTCCTAGCTTATTTCTAATCGTTTGAGACATCTAAATAAACTCATGCATGTCTAGGAAACTCGAAAACAATTTACATATAATCAAAAATTTTGTAGAGAGAGAAAATGGTGGGTTTGTGTTTACCTCTTTTAACAGTGCTTTTTCTCTCTTCTTCTCCTTTGTTTTTTCATTTTTGAATATCCCAGTGTCTCACAACTCTCTAACCCAGCCTCTTTCTTACTGATTTCCCTTCTCTCTAACCCAACGGATACCTATGTATATGTATGTATGTCACATCCCGAACCCCACCCTACGCGGATGTCGAGGACGTGATGCAAGTTAGCCGCCACGCGACCAACCGAAGGCAATTTCTGAACTTTCCAGTGAATTGCACTCCGACTGTAGGGTCAGATGCAGCGGAATTTAAAACTTTTTTTTTTCCTTTTATCACGGGAATGCAATTCATGTATCCATCATAGGATATGTATCACACAGAGCAAGTCTAAAATCCAACAACTAACAACTCAACCTCAGAGCATATCTATAATTCGACATATAACAACAGAGCAGAACTATAATCTCTAGAGTACCGTTTAAATCCATGAGCCATATCTATATTCAGTACATATCAGTCAAGTACATCACTCACCTGATTAAATAGATTCAATCCTCAATAATCCAGTCTCCACAGATCAGTGCCATCAGATCCAATAGATATCGTTCCTGAAAAATGTTAGAGAATGGGGTGAGCTTCGAAAAGCCCAATGAGTAACACAGGTTCCCTGTCAAGGGTTTCAAAACCATTTCTTGTTTATAAAGCACAAGGGTAGTTCAGTTGTTTCTGAAATAGCAGTTTTATAAATCTACTTTAAATGTAGTTCCAGTAGAATAAAGCAGGGCTGCACAAAATAAAATAACAGATCGGGACAGACAGAACATGACAGACTATATCAAGTATAACCGTACAGAACAGAACACAATAGGTTAGAACGGAGCAGGACCGAGCAGAGCAGGACATAACAAATCAGAACAGGATGAAGCAAAGCACAACAAATCAGAACAGAGCAGGTCAGAATGGAACGGGTCAGAATAAAACGGGTCGAAATAGAACAGGTCAGAACGGATCACAATAAAACATAATAGAACGGAACGGAACAGAACATAACAAGTCATAACCGAACAGAACGGAATAAGTCATAGCAAATCATAACCGAACAGAACGGAATAAAACTTGACAAATCAGAATAAAACAGAACGGAACATAACAGAACGGAGCGGAAACAATATGTCAACCAGAGATACAGGTATATCATCAACAAAACGGAACAAGACAAAACTTAGTAGAAACAGTATATCAATCAAGGATACAGGTATATCATCAACGGAACGAAATAAGACAGAACTGAGTGGAAACAGTATATCAATCAAGGATACAGGTATATCATCAACGGAACGAAACAAGAAAAAATTGAGCGGAAACAGTATGTCAGTCAGAGATACAGGTACATCATCAAAGAACATGATAGATCAGTAGTGAGCGGAACAGGACGGGATAGAACAGAACGGAACAGATCGAAACAGAGCAAACAGGTTAGGACGGAACAGATCAGACATAACAAATCAGATCAGACATAACAAATCAGGACGGAACAGATCAGACAGATCAAACGGAACAGGTCAGGACAAAACAGATCAAACAAAACAGGTCAGACAGATCAAACAGAACAGGTCAGGACAGATCAAACAGAACGGATCAGGACAGATCAGACAGAACAGGTCAGACAGATCAAACAGAACGGATCAGAACAGATCAACAGAACAGGTCAGGACAGATCCAACAGAACAGATCAGAACAGATTAGACATAACAGATAGTTAAACACGTTCATTTGAAACGGTATTAAAAACAGGAGTACAGTTAAAACATCAGAGTAACAGAACAGATCAGTTAAAACATCAGAGTAGCAGAACAGATCAGTTAAAACATCAGAGTATCAGAACAGTTCAGTTAAAACATCAGAGTAACAGAACAGATCAGTTAAAACATCAGAGTATCAGAACAGATCAGTTAAAACATCAGAGTAACAGAACAGATCAGTTAAAATATCAGAGTAACAGAACAGATCAGTAATGAGCAGAGCAGAACAGTATAACAGAATAAACAGTACAGTATGCACAGATTAAACAGTGCGGTATGCTCATGTAGTGCTCAAGACTGAAGTGGTACCAAGAGTCAGTTGTTCTTTCAGTAAAAACAGTGATAGGTTTATTGCAGTACAGAACAAAGGAATCAGACAGTAAAAATCATGCATTTGAATAAGGGCATGAAATCAGTGTATCAGGTAAAACAGTACAGTACAGTATTTAAAATACAGTAACTAGACGGTGTGCTTATACACCAATTCAGGAGTTAGGGTTACTCACAACTGTTACAGTCATCTCCTTGCATAAACAATCTGATAACCTCCAAGTACGTTAGGCATCACCATGTATATCCTGAACAATCATCATCAATCACAGACAGATCAGAATTTATTCATTCAGGTCTTATTCGTCATCTTAGGTGTCTATCGGATTACCTAAGATAACCTAGTAGCCTATCGCCCTCTCATCGGGTTTCATCCGGGGCTATTTTATTCTTAAATTAGGCTTAGCAGTCATCAGGATTATAACCTAAGTCATTGGACTTCAATCGTTATCAGTCAGTTACTTATTCAGTCTTAGGGGCAAAACGGTCATTTGTCACTTTTGCCCCGGACCCCTATCAAGGTCTTCAGAATGGTCTTTATATCTTAAATATAAAGTCATACGTCTTTTAGACTCCAATCAGTATCAGTTAGGTTCTTATTTTAACGATAGGGGCAAAATGGTAATTTTGCCATTCTTGTCCCGGACCCAGTCGTGGTCCTCGGAATATCCCATATATTCTATATATGAAGTTCTAAGTCTTTTAGACTTAAATTGCTATCAGTTAGGTGCTTATTTAGCCTTAGGGGTAAAATGGTAATTTTGCCATTCTTATCCCGGACCTTATCATGGTCCTCAGAATGTCCCAAATATCTTGTACATAATTTTCTAAGTCCTTTGGACTTCGTTTGGTATCCGCTTTTGGTCATCGGGACACATTGGTCATTTCTCATTTTACGCATTGACTGTCTCGGAGTCTTATTTAGCCCTTCAGTGTTCATAATTATCGCTATGATAATTTATCAGATCAGTTTGACCTTTATTTGACCTCTACTTTGCACTTATTGTGCTCAGGGGTATTTTGGTCATTTTACGTTTTGTAAGATTCTGAATCCGAATCATCGTTTAATCATGTTCACAGTTTCACCAGTATCTGGGCTTCTATTGGTATTAATTTCGTCCCAATCGGACTTCATTTGGGCTTCGTACAGTATCAGGGGTATTTTGGTAATTTCATGCGTCATATTTTTCGGCACCTCAGTTCATAAAATAGACCTCACCATTGGGTCCAGAGTGTACGACATAATTAAGTTGGACTATCTGTTATGTTTAATTGACCCTGGGAATCATTAGGGGCAGTACGGTCATTTACATTTTATGTGTCTGTATTTTTCGGGACTTCAGTTCATTAAACGGACCTCACCGTTGAGTCCGGAATGCCCGACATAGTCAAAATAGGCTGTCTTTTATTTTTAGTTGGCCTGGGTACCATCAGGGGCAGTACAGTAATTTACACCTACGTGTCTGTATTTTTCGGTACATAATTTCCCAATTTGGACTGTACCATTGAGTCCAGAATGCTTGAAATAGTGAAAATACACTATTTATTTGCTTTATTTAGACTCCGTTTGACATGATTAATGTCCAGGGGTAAAATCGAAATTTTACCTATTTAATAAAATAATTAAATAATTAATTTATTATTTAATTAATTTGTCAGGGGCTTGATTGCACAAAATTTCAGAAATCAGGGCCACTGTGCAATATTCAGAACTATCAGGGGTAATTCCGTAATTTTTAGAAACATTTGGGGGGTTAAATATAAATTCAGAAAATTAGGGTTCAGACCAGAGGGTTCAGGGGTTCAGAAATTGAACCGGTCCAAAACTCAGAAAACCAACCGGTTCAGTTACTTTCAGAAAACCGGAATAGCATATTCCAGTTAACCCTAAATTGCCCTTATCCGTGTTCAGGTTATCCTTATAACCTGATTTTAATTTCTTATCACTGCGTCCAAACAGGTGGAATTCAATTTTAAAATCAAAACAGTAAACTTCAAAACGGTGACGTGCCACTTATCCGGTTTTGCAACGGGTCGGGTCTCGACCCGAGTCCGATCCAGGACCCACCCGAGACCAAATGGTCTCTGTCTTCTCCGGTGAGCTGCAGGGGTCTTCTCCGGCGCCGGTGGGGCAATTCCGGTGACTTCGTGGGTTCGGTCCAACGGGGTTTGAAAGGGATTTCCGTGATCTTTCCATCCCCGGTGTCGGTTTCCGTCCCCGACCAGGTTTTAGCCATCGAACAGCGGATTACAGGTCGCGGCTCCGGTGAGGCCGGTTTTCCGGCGACGCTTCTAATTCCGTTTTTTCACCATTTCCAATCGGTTTCGACCCCTCTTTCGGATCAGAGAGACCATCTAGGACCCTTAGGGAGTATTTGGTGCATTCAAAACTCACGAATCAGTTGGGTTGGGGAGATTATCATTTCGGCCAACCGAACCTGCAACCGCCTCTTCCTCATTGGTTTTTGGACCATTTCGGTCCATTCAACTTGAAAATGAATCCCCTTGGTGTCTAGATTATGCCCCAAGGGTCAGAAGTCTATTTTATGACAGTTGTTTAAAACCTGCACGTTTGAGGTCATCCATGGGCTGTTCATGGGTTTTGGGTGTTTCTACCCTATTCGACACTCCCAATTAGCTCAGATCAGTCCCTAGGCCTCTCAGGAGATTGTATATATAGTTTATATGGCTCAAATTCTTAAAACAGTAGCAAAAGAATACAAACGAAATTCAGAACAGTTTGGTGTTTACCTCTTTGACGTTCACTGTTCCTCCCTCTCATAGTTCGGTGTGGCCAGTGTGTAGTCCAGTTCACCTCCTTCCTTTGTGCACCACCAATGGAGATGCCATTATCCCTCACATGCATGCACACACAAGCTCACTCTATGGTGTTTCTCACACTCCTCAATTCTCTCTTTCAATATCAGTTTATAGGATCCTTTGCAGGTCTGTTTTCCCTCCATTGCATATATGGAGATTTGTAAATGAAATCAGATCTTTCTTTGATGCTTCATCTCCCCAAGCTCATGATTAACTTGCATGGATTTTGGTTGGGAGAAGGTACAATCATAAGGTGTATAGGCATGATGATTTATGGGTGTAGGGTGATGCATGGCTGATGTGTTGCATGCTTGGCTATTGCTCACTTGGGAAGTGGTCTAATCAGATTTGTGTTTATATACATTTCTTGGTATATTTGTACACAAAGACAGTAGTAGCCCAGTTGGTAATTTTTTGGATGAGGTTTCTTTTCACTCAAAGGTCAAGGGTTCAATTCCCTTGGCCTCCCATTTGGCCATTTTTCCCATATTTTCGGTTAAGGCCACGTTTGGTTGCGCAGTAATTCAGTTTCAGTGTTTCCTTCGTAACTTTCATTTCGTAACTCATTTTTCGACGCGGTTTGTTCCGAGAGTTCCGTATTTCAGTATTCTTCAGTGTCAGAGGTTCCGTGTCATTTATTAATCATTCGGAATTTCCTGGGTTAGCTAATTCGGGTTCCGTTGGTGTTAAAACGGCATTATTTTATCGATTTACCAGTAATTGGGTTTGGGTATCATACCCTTTTCCCCCAGACATATTTGATTATTTAATCGGTCCATGGCGACCGTCGGGATCATAATTAATTCCCTAATCATTCTATAAATCGATTATTAATTAATAATTAACACTAATTATTAATTACGCAAAGTCGGGGTGTTACAATGTATACATCAACCCTCAGCCGCCCAGTCCAATACCCCTTTCTCTCTCGATTCTCCCATCTTCTCAGCCTTCTTTCTTGTCCCATGCAGCAATGCAGCTTTGCATTTAATGCATTGCTTGCATTGCTGGTTTTCCATATATATATATACATATATATATATATATTATATTATACACACAACACACACATACGGTCTGCAGCCTACACATACTCATTGCGGCCTACACACACACAATGGCTGTCATACATTCTCTTTTTAGCATATGTATGTATATATATATATATACACAACTCATTACACATACATACATACGATACATTAGATATATATATATATATATACCCACACACACACATGGACAGTACACATATCATACATGTATAATATATATATATATATATATACACATACAAGCATGCATATTCACATAAAAAGAAAAGAAAAAAAATTTCCATTTCAAAATTTTGAATATCTACATCCTTCCCTCCTTAAAGAAATTTCGTCCCAAAATTTTAAAAAAATACATCAATGAACAAACAAATTGGGATACCTAGCACAAACCTTAGCCTCATGCTCCCAAGTAGCCTCCTTAACCCCATGATGGTTCCAACGAACCTTGACCAAAGGGATGGTCCTGCCTCGTAAAACCTGGTCCCTCGAGTCCAATATCTCTACGGGTCTCTAATCATAAGAAGCGTAGCCCTCTAACTGAAGATCTACCCAATCTAGTACGTGTGAGGGGTCAGGCTCGTACTTCCTCAACATCGATACAAGGAAGACATCGTGAACCCCAAATAACTGTGGTGATAATGCTAGCTTATAGGCGACCTCACCAACCTTCCCAAGGATCTCAAATGGGCCTATAAACTGTGGCGACAGCTTCCCATTGCGTCCAAATCTCCTCAATCCTTGCCGTGGGGCTACTTTGATGAACACATGTCCCCCAACATCAAATGACAGAGGTCGTCGCCTCCTGTTTGCATAGCTCTTCTGGCAGCTCTGTGCTGTCAACAGACACTGTCAGATCACCTGTATCTTCTCCGTGGTCTCACGGACTAAGTCGGGTCCTAAAACAACTGTCTCCCCCACCTCAGTCCAACACACTGGTGAACGACACGGCGTACCATACAACGCCTCAAATGGTGCCATCTTAATGCTAGATTGATAGCTGTTATTGTAGGCAAACTCCACTAAGGCAAGGTGATCCTCCCAATTACCCCTGAAGTCCATAACACAGGCCCTAAGCATGTCCTCAAGGATCTGAATGGTACACTCTGACTGCCCGTCAGTCTGAAGGTGAATGGCAGTACTAAACTGTAGTTGAGTCCCTAAAGCTGTCTGAAGACTCTGCCAAAATCGTGCAGTGAAACGTGGGTCTCTGTCTGAAATAATGCATACAGGAACCCCATGTAGTCGTACTATCTCTTAGATATACAACCTACTAAGAACATCCGATGAATCGGTCGCTCGAATCGGCAAGAAATGGGTAGACTTCGTCAACTTGTCCACGATAACCCAAACTACATCGTGACCTCTAGGTGACTTCGGAAGACCCATCACAAAATCCATGGTAACATGTTCCCACTTCCACTTGGCCACTAGCAATGGCTGCAACAAACCTCTAGGCCTCTGGTGCTTAGCCTTTACCTGCTAGCATGTGAGACATCTAGACACAAACTGCACCACATCTGCCTTCATCCCTGTCTACCAATACTGACAGCGCAGATCATGATACATCTTAGTGCCCCCTGGGTGCACTGCTAGGCATGAATGATGGAAATCTCTAAGGACATCAGCCCTAACAGACTCAGGAACAAAGACTCTACCCATATATCTCAAGCCAAGGTTAGAATGAACAGTCCACCCCTCAAATCCCTCAGGACTAGCAACTCGTGCTCTAATCTACTCTGCCTCTGTGTCTTGTAGCTATGCCTCAATAACTCTACTCAACAGTGATGGTTGTGCACACACACTAAACAGTGTGGCATGTCCCTCTAACTCGGCAAGCTCTAAGTCAAACTCTCCTATGTCCCCCATCATCTCCCACTCTCTAATAGCAATGCTAGCCATAGTGCTCCTCGGCCTCCTACTGAGTGCATCTACTACGATGTTGGCCTTTCCAGGGTGGCACTGAAGGTCAAAGTTGTAGTCCTCGATGTACTCCATCCATCTCCTCTGCCGAAGGTTCAGGTCCTTCTGCGTGAAAATGTGTCTGAGGCTCTTGTGATCTGAGAACACCTTGAACCTCACCCCATATAAGTAGTGTCGCCAACTCTTAAGTGCAAAGATGATATCAGCTAACTCTAAATCATGTATGGGGTAGTTCTTCTCATGGTTCTTTAACTAACGAGAACCATAGGCTACCACTCTGCCCTCCTGCATCAGTACACAACCCAATCCCTCTCGGGAAGTATCACAATACACGGTGTAACCCAAACCTCCCTCAGGGATAATCAAGACGGGTGCTGAAGTCAGTCTCCTCTTCAGCTCTTGAAAGGACTGCTCCCAGTTGTCTGTCTACTCAAATCTAATGCCCTTGCGTGTCAGACGAGTCATCGGTGGTAGTATCCTGCCAATCCCAAGAAACTCCGTATCTCAAACACATTCTTTAGTCTCTCCCAACTCATCACGGAGTCAATCTTAGAAGGATCTACAGATACTCCACTCCCTGATACAACATGGCCCAAAAACTGTACCTCATGAACCCAGAACTCGCATTTCGAGAACTTAGCAAATAAACGGTGCTCCCTCAAAATTTGCAACACAGTCCGTAGGTGAAAGGCATGCTCATCCTCAGAAGGTGAGTAAATCAAAATATCATCCACAAACACCACTATGAACTGATCTATATACTGGCCAAAAATACGGTGCATCAAGTCCATGAATGCCGCCGGGGCATTCGTCACGCCGAATGGCATAACCACAAACTCGTAATGGCCATAGCGAGTGCGAAAGGCTGTCTTCACTATATCCTCCTCTCGTACCCTCAACTGATGATACCCCGATCGAAGATTAATCTTTGAGAAGCATCTCGAACCTCTCAGTTGATCAAATAAGTCATCGATCCTAGGCAACGGGTACTTGTTCTTGACAGTAACCCGATTCAGCCTCCTAAAGTCCACACATAACTGTAATGTCCCATCCTTCTTCTTCGTAAATAGTGCTGAAGTGCCCCACAGAGAAGTACTAGGATGGATAAACCCCTTACTCTGCAGGTCAGTCAACTGCTCATTTAGCTTTCTCAACTCAGCTGAAGCCATGCGGTAAGGTGGGATAGAAATGGGTACAGTGCCGGGGATGAGCTCTATCATGAACTCTATCTCTCATCTAAGGGGTAGACTAGTCAAGTCATCCGGGAAGACGTCAGGAAACTCATCCACTACTGGTAATAACGCACCCTCTGTAGTCCCACTATCCCCTGCAACCAAGCTAGCCAATATATAAGTATGACCTCCCCAACTCTTAGAGTCGTATAATGGTGGAACCAAGAAATCCCCATGATCTCCTGTGAAATAAAAATTATCTCCCGCTGGAGTGCATACTGTCACTCTCCCTCTGTAGCAATCTATACTAGCCCGGTAAACGAACAGCCAATCCATCCCCAAAATAACATCAAAGCCAGTCATATCAAGCACAATGATATCAAAGTAAAGGGTGCGATTTGCTATCACGAGCGAGCAATCTCTACAGATCCTCGTCAATACCACACTTCCCCCAACTAGTGTATCAACATGCAACGGTGGATCCAACCGATCTATATCCAACCCCAATGACATGGCAAGCATAATAGATATGAATGAATGTGATGCACTTGAGTCTATCAATACACTGGCCCATGAACTGAACATAAGGAATGTACCTTTAACTACCGATGGTCCAGATGTTGAGGCCTCTAGGGTGGCTACTGCATAAACACGGCCCTGGGTAGTCTGGCCCTGTCTGCCTCCCCCTCTCTGTCCCTACTGGCCTCCTCCCCTCTGGCGGGAGCTTTGACACTCAGTGTGGAGAGTGCAGCCTGGCGATATGGTGCCAGGGGTCCATAGCCTGGTTGTGGCTGTGGTAAAGGCACTTGGATATGCTGGTAGTACTGTGGCCTCTGTCAGCTCTGTGAGGTCTATCCCTGAGGACAGTTGGCCCTAACATGGCCTGGCTAGTGGCAAGTGTAGAAAATCTGTGGAGCTCTCTAGGCCTGACTTTGTGCTGGCGGTGGGAATAACCCCTGACTAGATCCGGCCTCCTGTACTAGGCTGGGGCCCCTCAGAGGGCAATCGGCCCTCTTGTGGCTGGGCTGTCCACACATATAACATGAAGAAGATCTCTGTGATCCCCCTCCTCTAGAAGTGGGTGGCAGAACGGGTTGGGGAGCTAATGACTAGAGGGGTCCTGGTGGTGTCTGTGTAGAAGAAGCACTAGCTCGGTACCTCTTCTGCGGTCTATAAATCGGAGCAGGTATAGGGGTCTGTGCTGGGGGTGTCCTGCCTTGTGCCCGGGACTCTCTAATCCTTCTGAGGTCGGCCAACTCTCTCTCAACTCTGGTGGCCCTGATCACTGCCTCCTCATAGGTCTCTATAATATGGCTTGCCAGCTTCTCTCTGATAGAGGTCTTCAGCCCCTTGAGAAAATAGAAAACCCTCAACTCCTCATCTCCAATGATATGTGGGGCAAACCTCCCTAATACAGTGAAACGGGACTCGTACTAGGTCACTGTCATGTCTCTCTGGAGAAGCGCCTCGAACGCCTCCCTAAATCCAACCTTGGCAACCCTTGGGAAATAGTGGTCATTGAACATGGCCACAAATGCGTCCCATCCCTCACCAAACCTATCGATCCTGTCGACAGCCAATCGCCACCACTGGCTGGCCAAGTTCGTAAACTGGAAAGCAGCACACCTGATCCGTAGATGTGGCTCGACTATCCCCTGTGAATCCAGAATACTAATGATCTGCCTCAGCCACTCCTCAGCGACTAACGGATCAGGCTGTCCGACAAATGTGGGAGGCCTCATCCTCTGGAACACCTTCATCACGAAGGTATCTCGTGTCTCCCCACTAGTAGGTCTCGCCTCCTGTATAGCATGAAAGCACTCTTGTAAAAGGGCTGCCATATCTCTGGCGCCGACGGTCTGCTCCACCTCCTTTACTGGAGCAGGTGTTGGAGCTGGTGCAGGAGCAACTGCCTCCTCAGCTGTACTACGGACAGGTGTATCAACCGGAGTAATAACCTCCTCAACAGTGTCATAAGCTGGAGCAGCAGCTCTGGGTCTGCCATGTCGGGGCTGGGTAGCGGCCCTAGGTCTACCCCGTCTAGGTGGCTCGGCTCTCGCAAGAGCTCGTCTCGGTGGCATGTCTACAAGTCCAAGGAAAAGAGAAAATTTAATACCCCTTTTTATATCCAGACATAAACATTTTAAATGAAATCTCAGTCATGTTTTTGTCAATGACTTGCACTAAACAGGTAGTACGTATAGCATGTCATAATGTACACGTTATCATTCCTCACACGTTACACATATCATGCATCTCACTACCTTAAACCACATAATCATGCATCATAACATAGCATCAATTAGCACGTAATCACAACAAGTCATGTTTCAAGTGTATATAATCACATAACACACAAGATCCTATCGCATGCTACTAACAATTCACACTAAGTCTCACTATTTCCTCTAGGGTCTCATGGTGTTCAAAAACACCCCACAATCTCTAGGTATTTGAACCTAGGCTCTGATACCATGTTGTCACGCCCCAAATTTCCACGAACCCGGGGGTGAGCGATATAAAACAAGAAAGGTAAATAAAGGATAATTACATACATTTCAATATCAACTCAATTCAAGTTTAGATACAATTCCATAAACCTTACTCATTGTTTCACGACATACAAATTAAACATGCATAGGTCAGGGCTTATGCCCTAGTACAATATCAACACATGCCCCAAGGGCCAAAATACTTCAAATTCTTTCTTTCACTAAGATATCACCGAATCTCATGTAGTCGAAGCGTCATCTGAAATATGGCATCCCACGAATGGGTAAGCTCAACTGCTGGTATAATATAATGCTAATGCAAGAAACAAAATTAAGGCGTGGCATGTGCAAGTGTACATTTATATCTAAATGTCATCCAATATCATCTATGCAGTACATGAACAGTATGCGTGACACACCCATGCAAACTCCATGCCACACTCATGTCTCGCTTTACGGTCTTTCCCCGCTGGCCTGCAAGTATCACAGTATGTCTCGCTTCACGGTCCGGACCCCGTCTGGCATGCGAGTACCAATGGCCGATTTTAGGTTTTTCACCACAGGATCTACACCCTCATAATGTACAGCACCACGTGCTCAACCCACACCATGTTCCAAGGAATCACACTATGCCAATATGCCCTGATTCCACCATCCCATAATGTAATCTCAATAAAGCATCTTATCCACGCATGAAGCATGCTTTAGATAATGTATCACACAATAACGTTCCAATCACAAAATCCCTTCATCAAGGGTACATGCCATACATGGTCCATTTAAACATATGTTTTAAGTCACATATTCCATAATCTCAACAATTCTCGAAAATATAATTCACACGTTATGCTAACACATGGAATATATATATAGTCATGATCCACATCCATCACTTAACCAAACTTTCAAAAAGATAACAAGAAATATATAAGCATATAAGCAATCAAACAAATATGTGAATCATCAAGTCAACATGGCAATTACTCCTAAACTTAATCCTATTTCTTACTTAACACAATATATCATACCTGATAAGTTTGTCTCAACCCAAGAAGTTGTACTCGTAGTGTAGCAGAACTAACAGCAAGAATGCAGAAGGTCAAACCACCTTCTCTTTGCTTTTCAGTGTCCCTAAAATCATGAAATATAACTCAGTTCATTTGCTACTTGAATTATGCTATTCATTAAATTTTATGTCTTTATTTTATGGGCATGGGATTGTCCCGTCCCAATTGGCTCACACGTGTCCTTCCATCCATCCCGTTCCTAGATCGAAACTCAGGGGCTGCGCCTCTGTGCGCGCCCCTTTATTTTTTTCAATTTTTTCAATTTCCAAACAACGGTAAGGCTAATTCGAGAATAAGCTAACCCCATTTCCTATTCAATCTCCATTTCAATTTATTAACCTCACAACCAAACAGCCCGATTTTCACTTTTAAAATTTCAACCCTAACACCCCAAAACGGCAGCGTTTCATTAATGCGGTGGCCAACCCCACCGCATGACACGCGTCCTGAGTTGACACAGCCTTGGCATAACTCGGTCAGGACTTCGGCTAAGTCAACCCATGAGTTGACTCCGCGGAGTCGTCTTCCTCCCCATGCCTGAACCATAGTTGCCCTAATTCTGTAAAATCCAAACTCTTTAATTTCGTGGGTCTTGAGAGATCGAATCTCTCTGTTTTTGGGTGTCCTTAGTTCCTGTGGGCTTTAGCAACATTTTGGCAATCATTTGGAACCCTAGGTCTTGCTCAAATGCTCGGTTCATGGCTTGATGGCTGAACCTGCAACTTGGCCTTTCATGGTCATTTTTGGCCCAAAGTTCTTGGGGTTTGTTTTGTTGTGGTCCATTTATCATGGGGTTCAAGTCCCTATTCTCCTATTTAGGTTTTTCTTAAGGTTTGGAAGGTTGGGTTTTGAAAGCCGTATTTGTAACTCAAATTTCTAGGGCTTCTCTTGGGTCTCAAGGTCAAAGCTCAGTGTTTTTAAAACACCGTGGGGGTCTATTCATGGTCTTTACAAACCAAACTTGGTTTGGCTTTGGTCGGTTCACACCTGCTCTCATGGAGGTCCTTTAATAGCTGTTCTTCTTGGTTTAGGCATGCCAACCTCTCTTTTGACCTCCTAGCTTATTTCTAATCATTTGAGACATCTAAATAAACTCATGCCTGTCTAGGAAACTCAAAAACAGTTTACATATATTCAAAATTTTTGTAGAGAGAGAAAATGGTGGGTTTGTGTTTACCTCTTTTAATAGTGCTTTTTCTCTCTTCTTCTCCTTTGCTTTTTCACTTCTGAATATCCCAGTGTCTCACAACTTTCTAACCCAGCCTCCTTCTTACTGATTTCCCTTTTCTCTAACCCAACAGATACCTATGTATATGTATACATCAACCCTCAGCCGCCCAGTCCAATCTCCCTTTCTCTCTCGGTTCTCCCATCTTCTCAGCCTTCTTTCTTGTCCTATGCAGCAATGCAGCTTTGCATTTAATGCATTGCTTGCATTGCTAGTTTTTCATATATATATATATATATACATATATATTATATTATACACACAACCCACACATACGGTCTGCAGCCTACACACATTCACTGCAGCCTACACACACACAGTGGCTGTCATGATCTCTCCTTTTAGCATATGTATGTATGTATATATATATATATATATATACACAACTCATTGCACATACATACATACAATACATTAGATATATATATACCTACACACACACATGGACAGTACACATATATATATCGTACATGTATAATATATATATATATATACATACGTACATACATGCATATTCACATAAAAAGAAAAGAACAAAAAAATTCCATTTCAAAATTTTGAATCTCTACAGATGTAGTTTGCCCTTAATCCTCGAAGCGCTAGTATTGTGTATAAAGAATAATGAGGTAATACTAATGAAGCTGAATCACGCTCTTACTGAACATAGTGATAAATTCTGAAGAGTAAGTTGTTGATATTATTCATGATAGGGAGAATGAGATAAATTGATAGCCTAGGGTCAAAGACTAGAATTGTAACTTGAGTTACATGATAAAGATACATGGTGATAACATAAATGATAATTACTAAAAAAAACTTGAAAAACCTGGGATTAGTTGCTTGCATAGAAAGTGAACTACAAGTCAAAATTGAAATAGGGATTTGTTATATCAAATGATATTTAAAATTTAAATAAGAGTTTCTATACTTTATGATATGAGAGTTGATTTTCTATATTTAAAATTGCGATTCTTAAAAACATATAGCTTTTATAGTTGCGAGAGATTAAAAAGTGTGGAAAGGAAAAACTATGAATCAAAGGTCAGACATGTAATGGATATATTGAATATGTTAAGTCTAATATAAAGTTGTATATTAATGTGTATAGTAAGTATACATGTAACACCCCGACCTAATTACTAGATAATTAGGGATGCTTAGTAAGCTTTAAGAGAACATTAATGTATAATTAGATCATGACAATATTGTCGCAATGATAATTCTTAAGTGAATTAAGATAAAAGAAATTGATATGAAAAATAACGAGGTAATTAAAGATTAATTATTAAAGCAATACATAAATATTAAGCCTAAATGTTTTAACTAGTATCATAACTATTCATGTCTAATTAATTTAACTACATAAAAAGAGAAATGTTCATGAACTTAAAATATACATCAATTGATTAAGAAATATAAAAATTAAGTATATTGAATGAATAAAATATTCAACGAAAGTCTAGAATTCTCCACCAACACAACAAAAGAAGAAGAAATGGTAGAGGGGCACTTTCCAAGTCTTAAACTCAAGACTATTAGGATGTGTGCCCTCATATCCAAGACATTTTATTATTATTTAATAGATTTGATTTATTATTGAGTTTCATATTATCATATGTTTGGATGTTGCTTTATATCATGAGATGATTAGTCTTTGAATTGTCATAAGGAGCAGTTCATGTGTATAAATGAGTTTTATACACAAGAGATATAAACTGCTTATATAGGCAATTCTAGAATTGTTCATGGCTATTGATAAGACTAGACATCTTATTTGTAAAGTTGTAATACAATTAACCTTTATGTGATAAGGTGGTTTATCTCAACCAACAGAGTAGTGGACTCTAGGTTATTGAATTGGTGTATTGGAAATACATTGAGCTGGATCACTATAAGAAACACATTATTTGGAATTGTCACCTTTAATAAGTTTCTTATTCACTATTCGCAGTAAGCTCTTAATCTTGAGAGGATAGTGAACTCAAGCTCTGAATAGTGATGACTTTAAGTTACCAATGAGTGAGATCTTTTAGATCAACACCTTGGTATCTTGGGAAGTCATTATTTAGACTATGGCAACACATATTCTCAAGATGGAATCTACACTCTATATATTAGAGAGATAGATATCACCTTTGTGCTAACTCAATTGGTTAATCACTAAAATCTAGATTCAGTCTTTTTAGTAAATTGTTTATTGAAATGATGACCAATTGCAAGGGATTGATAATTATTAAATTAGGTTCTTAAAATAATTAGAGAATTAATTTGATAGTATAATCCTAATTATTAATATCCATGTAGAGGGGTCAACTGCAAAAGTATAGTATATATGGGTTTACTCTATTCTACTAAGTTGGAGTGCAATTTCAATTTCAATTATATGGTGGAGTTAATTGAAATTAATTAGTCAATTAATTTAATTATGAGATAATTAAGATTTAATTGATTAATTGAAAGCTAACTTAGTGGGACCCACAAGATCCCTTCTTTTTTCCTAATTAGGAAAGCCCTATATATATATGATATATAGGGAGCTGTTCATAAAAAAATGTTTTTTGTGCTAGACAAAAATAAGAGGCAGCCTACTCTCCTGCAATACAATTTGCCTAAGGAAAAAGAGGAGAAGGCCTAGAAGAGAAAGAGAATCAATCTTTTCAAGAAGTTTTTTTCTATAGTCAAGATTATCAAGAACAAAGTAATTCTAACCCTCTTTTCAAGATTGTATGATTTATGTAAAGAAAAAGATCCAAATAGATTTTTAAAATCGCTTCCGTTGTGGTTACGAACCAACAAAGACCTTAAGTAAAAGCTACCAAAAAGTTACAATTGGATAATTAGCATTTTTGTTCTTTGATTTCCACAAGAAAAGTACTTAGAGGTCTTTTTGAAAAATGCCATACAAAAGTAAGGTGTCATCACTTTAATGGACCACACACACAACTAATTGAATTACGTGCAACCAAAATCCCTCATGATTCACATTCAGGCCATGAGTATCCCCCAAACTCATACTTGCGTAAGTGAGTTGAGCATTATGTTTCGGCTGGAGAGAGAGAGAGAGAGAGAGAGAGAGAGAGAGAGAGAGAGAGAAGAAAAAGAAAAGATGGAAAGAAGGATAGACACACATGAACTGAAAGCTAAAGGGATGTGCAAACAAGAGAAAGAACAATGTAAAGACTGAGGAGAAAATCGAAGAGAGATGAAGCAAAATAGGTAAACTTCTCTCTTAGATTTTCTAAATTTAACTTTGGTTTTATCAATTTAGAATGCATATATAAGTGTTACAGTTAATGTACAATACCTTAGAAGCTTGAACAATGTCTGAAAAACACAGAAATCATGAAAATTAAAAACAAATAGCCATTGATGTGGCAATCCAATTGGGTCTAAATCGGCCAAAAGAAAACTAATCCCTATCACTTGGGACTCAAAGTAGAAGTCATGACAGTCACAAAACCACAAAAATAACTTCGAATAGACCAAGGATAAGGGAGATAAACCCTATTACAGTTCATCAGTTCAACATTGAACCCCCCAAAATAAGGCCCTAAACTCACTTTTATAAATGGAAGATGAATCCCCATGTCCGTAGCGTCACAACACAACAAACCTCACCAAGTTTGGTGAAGTAACAAGCCTAAACCGAATTTAGAATTTTCGCCAATGTCAAACCTCAACAGAGGCTTTGAGCTTGATTTAATGCTCCAAACCAATGCCAAAATCTTTATTGGACTTCCAGAAACTCATAGCTATTGAAAACACGAAAGAAACGTAGCCAAAATGTCACGAAATAGAAGTTTTGAGTTTTAGGGTTTTCTGATGAATAATAACCTCAACCCTGAAGAAGACGATGAATAGTGCCTTAGTCAGGTCAGGTTACGTGTCAGGTCCTGACCGAATGGGTTATATGGGTTTGGGTTTAAATAGAAACAATGTCGTTTTATTTTGAATAAGTTGACCTCATTATGACGTCATGCTCACATAACAACCAACTAAACCGGTTGGTTCTTGACCCTTTTGAACCAGTTCAGTTGATTATGAACTGGACCGGACGGCTTTCTGCATATTTTCTTGAAATTACATTTTTAACCCCAAACTTTCTATATGTCACGCCCCAAATTTTTTGCCAACTCATGGCGCGAGGGAACGAAAACTAAAAGAAATAAATAAATAAGTTTGATTGAAATATCCCTCTTCATTCCTCAATTTTCCCCCAAGATTTAAAGTCTACACTTGTCATTTAACTTAACTCAAAAAGGTCCCCTAATGTTGCTCAAGCATCTCGCCCAATTAATATTTAAAATGGTTTAAGTCACATTTGAAAATGATTCCCAAAACGGTCCCAATTTCACCCAAACACATTTGGAGTCTTAAAGTATAAATATTATTAAACAATAGTACTCGTTGAGGCAATCAGTTTTGACTTTTGAATCACTCAATTCAGATTTAAAATGAATTTATACGAAAATCGGAAAGTTTGAAACAATCAAAAAAAAAAAAAATATTTTTTTCGGATGAACAGTAATGTGAGAAACCAGTAGCTAAAAGTGAACAGTAACCTTGAAGGTTACTGTTCACCTGGAGCAAAATTCCACTTCAGAAAATGCTGCTCCGAACCCCCTGATTCAAATAGATTTTTCTCTCAATCTACATATCCAAACGTAATAAAATCTGTGCCAAAATCTTCCTTATTGAGTCTAGTTTCTATACCATTTTGAATCACTCAAAAAGTCCAAGTAGAACCCAAGTTATAGTGAAAACACTACCCATAGGTCAGATTTTGCACACTTGAAGCAAAATCAATATAACTTTCTCATTTTAAAAGCTTTCAACGTCCGTGATATATAAAAAGAAAGCTAAGAAATTGACCTATCTAGAAATGTAAGACACTTTAATTAATTCAAAAGGACCAAAAAGTTATAGCCCCACGAAGTGGGCTGATCTGCCGAAATGATTTTGTAGAATCGAAATTTAGGCATATAGTATGCCGTTTGACATTCCTTCTAATTTTTCAAGCCATTTTAACCCCAAATTTTTCACTAAGTCTTTCAAGCCCTTTTCCCACCTAGTTTCAACCTACTTGTCCCTAGTTTCTAAGCCCCCATTTTAAGCATTTTTCTCACTCATTTCAAGGGTGTTTTACACACTTTTCTAGTGCTTTATTTTTTTTTTAAAAAAAATTGGACATAGTTACCTTTGTTTTTCTAAGTGTTTTCCACCTAATTTTTCACAAGATCAAAAGTATGATTTCATTACCAATCCACCCTCACTCGGTGGCCGCAAATCCATCAAACTAAGCATACACCCACTATTTCCAATATATCCATTTAGTATGCATTTAAACCATAAATATCATGCATTCTTTTGGGTTACAACCCATACAATTTAAAATGGCCCAAGGCCTAAAGTTTACAATTTGTTCAAGTCCAAGACACAATAAATTGGGCTTATGCCCATACATTCATAATATGCCCTAAGGGCCAAATCTTCAACATGATCTATTTCTTCCCATCCTTGAAGACTTAAACAAGTCTCAATTGCCCGAGGCCTCATCTGAAAAATGATATCCCACGAATGAGTCAGCTCAACAGCTGGTATAACATAATACTAAGACTAGGAACAAGTTTAAGGGCGTGGCATGTGCAAGTGTACATATATATCTAAATGTCATTCAAAGCATCGCAGTAATATATGAGTGGTATGCATGATGCACCTATGCACAACTCTATGCCACACCCATGTCTCGTTTACGGGTACTCCCCGATGGCAACGGAGTACCAATGCAATGGCCAATTTTGGGTTTTTCACCACAGGATCTACACCCTCATAATGCAAAGCACCACGTGCTTACCCACGCCATGTTCTCAAAGGATTCATCATATGCCAATATGCCAATGCGATCTCAATGAAACATGGTTTCCACAATATAGCATGCTCGAGACAATAATACATAAATCACCAGCTGATTCCACATGTAAGCATATCTCATATGATCAACATATACGCATATCATGATTCACATTCATCCTTCACTAAACATTCATAAAGTACAAGTAACATGTAAGCATGTGAACAATCAATTCTAATTCATCAAGTAAGCATATTCCATATAACACATAAGTCATTCTAGTCATTCACAGAACATTCCTAACTTAACTTCATTTCTAACATTAGCAAAACACCATACTTATCATATATATATTATCATGACTAAACACATCAACACATACTTAAACCACAATCTCACAATCCCAATGATTCACAAAGAACATAAAAATTTCATAAAGCACTAAGGCACCAATTCATCACATGGCCCGAACCACAAGGTGTGTCAACATGCATATAGGTTCAAAAAATGTAACAATACATTCCTACCAATGGAACACACCCAAATCAAGGCAACAAAGCATCCAACAACATCAAGAACACATATATCCCTAAACTACCAACTCTAGACTTTTCAAAGGAACTACCTTCTAGGTGGTTTCCTAACCTCAAATATACATCCTAAACAATCCATCAACAAGAAAAAATACAAGAAAACTTAAACCTATTGCTAGCTTAGTACCACATCATACCTAAATCAGTTTTTCACAAACTGCGGAGGCTGTGTTCGCTGGATGGCCGAACTGTTCCGTGATGTTACAGGTCTTGATGAGAGGAACAATTTCTCAGAAGGAAGCTCGGCAAAAATTCCACTCGAAGTGTGTGTTTCGGAGGCTTGAAGCTTGAAGAAACTAGGGCTTTTTCTCCTTTTCTCTCTATGGACGACCACTGCTCTAAAAAAACAGAATGAATTCTGTTTCTAATTCCTTCTAAGGGTTGTATTTATAGTGTAGGGGCAAAGGGCCAAGGAGTAAATGACCATTTTGCCCTTAATGAGCCCGGGGGCCCCGTTACTCTACAACCCGTCCCGAAACGCTTCAATTTGAAATTTTGTTTTAACCAATATTCATAAAATTATTTTAAATGAAAATTTTTAAAAAATAATTTTCCCCTGAGGCCGGGTTTGGCCGTTTCCACCCGGGCCACCCGGATGCCCTTTTGGTCCAATTCTAGAAACTGTTTCCGTTTTGGCTTAAATTCGTACAAAAGGTACATTTCAATATTCTAAGCATATTTCTCTTCTACGACACACTCCAAATATGCTTCTAAACATGTCAAACGGTGAAATAATGCATGTAGATGCTTTACTAACAAAACCGTGCTTCACCGACAAAACCGTGCATGCAAAAATGTCCTACTGGCAAAAATGAAAAATTTTCTCTCATTTTTTTTGAATCTCTATACTATAAATTATAGATTTACCCAAAAAAATTAATTAAAAGTTAATTTTAAATTATAAAAATTACCAAAATGCCCTTAAGCCTAAAATTGGTGAAACATAAGCCAATTAAAATGCAAGAAAAGCCTAACCCAATATTTTTAGGCATTCTCGACTTAACGGCAGAGTCGGATTTATGAAATTAGACCCCGAAAAATATGAATAGACAAATGCAATAATTCTAGTTGTTTCCTAAATGATTAATTAAGCTACTAATTGAGCACTGATACCTACCTTAGCATTTTTTAACCTTCCGAACCCAATAATGGGGTCCATTTTATGAAATGAGATCCCAAAAATTAAGACACGTAAAATGCTATAATTATCATTATGCCCTTAATAATGGCCAAAGCTTGAAGTGTCAGAGAATGCCTATTCTGACTTTCTTCCACATTTCGGAATCAATAGTGAGATCCATACTACCAAATTTAGTACCGAAAAATAGGACACGTGGAAATGTAAAATTATAAAAATGCCCCTAGACTTAATATAAGTCGCAGATAGACGAATCTAAGACTTAATAAGCTACCAGAAGAGTATAAATGAACTAGAAAGGAATTTAAGTTAACACTTTAAATTAGGTAATACTCTAAACAAATATTTAATAACATTTTGAATTGTGTTATAGGGATCTTCGACTAAAGAAAGGATTTTGGTATAAGCTTTTTAGACTTCATGTAAGTATTCCATGCCATGTTTAAGGTGGATTTTATTATAGATATAAATATCGAATTCCTTTATGACTTTGATAATAAATGCGTTTTACTTAATGTTGTTTTGAATGACTTATCAATATATTATTTATTCCTTTATGAATTTCGATAATAGATACATTGTACCCAATATATGTCTTAAATGATTCATCGATATACATTGTGTACTTTTTTAATTTAAGAAAATGTTTCATGAGATATTCAAAATACTATACGGTTTCTTATTCATCTTTGAATTGTTTTGACTAAATACTAGATATAGAACTCTTATTTGGATAACTGAGCTTGTGATTGATGATTATTGAATTTGGATATGATTTTAATGTTTTGAATGGACCAATCTTCTATGTATGGTCATTATCGAATAGATTATGACTTCATCAAACCTTAACCATGAGGTATATTGATGGCAAGCCGCACAGAACAGTGTTATCGAACTAGTTTTTTGAATGTCGATCTCAGTCAGCGAGATTCTAATTTGCTGACCATAAAAGAGGAACTTATAGGCTTGAACCCGTATGAATATCAAATCTGAGTCATAATTGAACTTTGAATCATCGAACTAAGAATTATTGAACTGTGATATTGATTATCGAACTATGACTATAATTGAACTATGATATTGATTATCGAATTATGACTATAACTGAACTATGATATTGATCATTGAACTATGACTATGATTGAACTATGATATTAATTATTGAATTATGACTATGATTGAACTAGAAACTATTGAAAATGAATTTGATATTGTTCGTTAAACTCTTGTACTTTGATTTAATTATAGACTTAGATAATTAATTTATTAAACTATGACTATGATTGAACTAAGAATTATTGAACTATGATTTTGATTAGATAATAAGGATTATTGAACTATGATATTGAATATTGAATTAAGATATTGACTTGAGACTTTTTATTTGAATTCTTCCTTTAGATTATTCGACATGCTTTGACAATAAATATAGCCATTTCAGTATAGAACTACATATTAGTTTTCAAATCCTTGGCATGTTATGGAATTCTCACAGAGCCGTGGAGCTCATTACAAATGCTTATCGTGTTTTTAGATAAAGGTTAGGTAGGTTTGTTTCAAGCAACGCAAATTGAGCGCTTAAAGGAGGAAGCAAGTTATTTTAATGGACCTTTAACTGAAGATGGATTATGAAATTTTTGCTATGTAAATCTAGAAGTGTTATTAGTGAGCTGGTTCAGTTATGTAATCTAAACCTACTCGCTATCTCCTTGTGTTATGGATAATATATTATTCGAAGACAATGGTTTAAATGACTAATCTGGTTGAATGGTTTATTTTACGAAATTTTATTCCACTATATTTCATTTATGGTAATGAGAAGTTGGTTTGATCATCGAAAGGCCTTGGTGGTCCGATCATAGACCCTAATCTATATAGGCCGGGTTTCGGGTCGTGATAATACGAGTGACATTAAGCATATGAAACTTGAACTCTTGCCTAGTATGATTGTGAAAAGCCAAGTGAATTTTCTTCACCTAATGTCCTTATTTTAATATAAGAAGATGGAACCCCAAGAGAACCAAAAGGGATTAGCTTCCTCACCTTATGGGCGAATGGAAAGGGCCTAAATCCTCGAAGACATGGCTAAAGCCATGGGACACCTAGCTAGAGTAGCAAAATAGGAAGCCTAACAATACCTTGAAGGAACAAAACCTTGAACCTTAATCATCGAGGAAGGAAAATAGAACTTGCCAAAAAGACATAGGATTGGACCTCAAATACGGTTAAGGAAGAGGCTGAAAAATAAACAAAGAGAGTTTATCAAAAACCTTTATAAGCAAACATCGATTAATTTTCCAGAACCAAGCGAACCTAGGTGGAAGACTACCTAAGGACAACTCATATGATATCATTGTCGTTAACTCGGACATCGTATAATATAATATCCATTAAGGGTATCAGTCTAGAGTAAGGTAGTAAAGATTGTAAAATGTTACCAATACGGCCAGTTAGGCCATCTCAAGAAATATCGTCCACAAAAAATGGTGTTCTCGACTGTAGTAGGACCACCCCAGCTTGTATCACTAGCCCAGGTTCATAGACACATCTAGGAAGCTACCATTACTCTAGCAAATGATCCATTGAAGGGTCAAGGGAGAAACTATAAGAACTATTACCACTACAAGGATGCTAATCCCATCATCATGAGGAAGGAACCATCAAGACCTTCTGACTCTAAAGGTATATCTCTAATAATCACTTTTTCATTTAATTGTGTAAGATTTGTGCTAGCTATCAGTATAAATGAAAATCACTTGTAAAATGAAAGCAAAGACTACACCATAATTGCATCGAATGAAAATTGGTAGAAGTTAAACATAAGTAAATGTAATAAAATAGGAAATATTTATTATTAGAAGCTACTTAAGAAAACTCATGTGATATGTTGAAAACATAGGGAGTAAAGAAAGTGATCATGGTGATCATAACGGAAAAATTGTGTGAGTTTTATAACTTTGAGAAGATTTATAAGAAATAAATTTGTATGTTATATTTTCTTTAAAAGGTAACCACCTTAATTTAATTATCCAGGATTAGTAAGGTTCTTTGAAATTATATAATGGATTTATTGGGTAGACTAAGTGGTGAAAACATGATTATGATTGTAGAATTATTGATTAGAATGAGGAGGGATATGGGGTTTTCTCTCTCATCTCAAAGGGAATGAGTGTAAACTAATGTAAAGAGTAAAAGAGATCCAGGTGGACGAAATTCCTATAGTACTATTTTACCCAAAGGTCTAAATACAGTGTATCAAAGGTTGATTAAAGTACAAGAAGTGTCTAACCCAATATTTTTTTACGTTTTGTTCTCAATAAAAAAGTCCGATTTGAGAAATTAGACCTTGAAATATATGAATGGACAAACTGGAAAAATTTCAAATGTGTCCTATTGTATTAGTTTGACTACCAAATGAATACCATTGACTAAGAAGGTACCTACCGTAAGGTTTTTTGACATTCCAGACTCAACGGTGAGGTTTGTTATGTCAAACGAGATACCAAAAATACAGATACATAGAAATATGTGATTCTTAGATTGCCTTAATGATACACGGGTTACCAAACTAAATAAGAAAAATTAGAATGGGCTAAACTTAACATTGTTAGACACTTTAGCCTAATAGTAAGGTTTAATTGAGTAACTGGGTACCCAAACATGCTCCTACATGAAGGAGTAAAATTATAAAAATGCCCTGGACCGAAAGTAAGCTATATGAAGGCTAATTAAGATATGGAAAACGCTAAATTTAGTATCTTCGACATTCCGGACCTAATAGTGATGTATGTTTAGAAAAAATAGAACATCGAAACAAACTAAGAAATGAAGAACACGTCCTTAAGACTTTATAAGAGCCTCCGAGTTCATAAATGAGCCCTGTTTACGATAATTGGGTACTGAATGCATGACATAAGAATGGTAAAATTACCAAACTACACCTAGAGCTTAATTAAACAATCAAATGAATTCAAAAAATCAAAGAGGAATATGTCTTATGATTACAAGACCCTTTAGTCTCAAAGATGAAGTCTGATAAGATAAATGAAGTATTGGATAGTACAAGACACATAAAGGGCAAATGACTAAAATGCCCCTAAAGGTTAAAGTATGCCACACGATGAATTAAGAAGTATTATAAACCCTAACTAAAGACCATACGAGAATCCTAAATAGTAAGACTAAGTCCAGAAAAGACTAAGTACATTAAGGAAAGATTAAGTCAAGTATCTATACTGATATAGTACCGATGTATTCTAGTATTTGCTTTAGGATCACTTGCAAAGAAATAGAGATACGAGGCATGTTAAGGCAAACTAAGTAAGCAAGTAACTGTGGGTTATGGACCACAGGTGAGTAACCCTGAACCTTGAAATGTAGATTTTCATTAAGTACAGTTCTTACAGTTTTAGGATATTACATGCAGTACATTTATAGTTTTATAATGTTATATCAAATGTTTTAACTACATGGCAATTTTTAGAATACAATGATTGATATTTGAATTGCATGCTCTTAAATAGCATCTTTTTAAATGCTTATTAGCATATCTTTAAATGATATATATGAGATGGATAACTTAATGAAAAGTTTTCTAAGCATGATTTAGCATGACACTATATGCCTTATAATATTTTCAGTTCATGACGAATAATCATGGCCTAGTTGGGGGGTTAAGTCAGGCTGTGTAGGCCAAGAGCTCTAGATTACACTTAGGTCGCCTAGGTGACCATACAAAACAAGATTGAATAGCCGCCCAGGTGGTTATACAAGATAAGATTAAAGAAAGAAAAATTGGCATATACATTGTTTTATCATTCAGTTTTCAACTATAGTTTTATGCTTACTATATTTTACCTTGTAAAACTAGCTTGCAAAAGAATCTGTATTTTCTTAGATGTCTTACAATTAGTTATACGTATTAAGAATGCCATTAGCTTTTAATACAAATCTTTTAACTGCTATCCAAGGATGTTTATAAAAGTCTTGAAGGCTTACGAAAGACATAAATATTTCTAAATATTTATGAAAATCCATGAAAGCCAAGAATGTTTATCAAAGCCATGAATGTTTACGAAAGTCATAAATGTTTCTAAATGTTTATGAAAGCCATGAATGTTTACGAAAGTCATAAATATTTATGAAAGTATATGAAAGCTTATACAAAGTCATGATAGGTTTTAAAAAGGGGTTTTTTCTAGAAACCCATGACAGGGAACTTGCGTTATTCACGAGCTTTTCATAAAGCTCACAAGATTCATCCTATGTATCTTCAAGAAGGACTTAGAAGCTACAAATCCTAGATGACAATGAGTTATGATGAATAGAGACTATAGCTAGAAGATGATTAGTATCCCAGTTATGGAAATACCAACCTGAGGTGGCGAATACCAGATTTTTGTGATAGCTTAAAGTAAGACTAGAATGTGAATGATGTAATAGTTTAGACACTTATGTGTAATGTAATATTGGGCTCATATTATTACAACATTGATGTAACGTTGCTTATGCTTACTATTCTGGAAGAAAGGTCTGTACCCTTCTAATCAAGGAACGTTTAGATCCTGGGGGTTGTTAGATATGAGTAGTTTTGTGTCATTTCTTGACCTGCACATGAAAGAGCTTATATACACGTGTCAAGTTTGGGTTAGGCTGTCATTTTATGGTATGTTCAGTTACTCCTCCCTGAGCCTTAGTTCTATGGGACCTATACAAAACTGAGGCTCGGGTTTCTGAAGGGTCACGTGTATTCCCATTAATGCGTCGTTCTACATTCTAAAAAAATAGCCATTAGTGGAGCAGTTATGGCTCCATCATTATTTAAGCTGGCGATTCATGAATCGAGGCTATCATTAGCTAACCGTCGATTGGGATTTAGGGCATTAAATGGCACCCTTTGATACATTATAAATAATGACATTTCCCCCTTGGGATTCTTTTACGAATCCTACACTGCTTTGAAGCGTGAGAGAGAGAGAAAAGATTTTTGTGCAATTTTTGGTGCATTTGAGGACTTCTTCGTCACTTGAACTTCCTTCTCCGATCAGCGAGGGGTAACCTTCATCTCCTTTTCTTCTGTTTTCCCATCGTTCTTCCTCTATTTTTTTCTTTTCTGTATTTTTTTCTATCTTACTATTTTTACCATAATGTCATCCTGCGACACATATTCTGGTAGTGTAAGAAATAGGGAAATCGTTGAAATGGGTAGTCATAGGGAATTTCTAGTTGAGGAAATGAGTGATTCCTCTAGTAGTGATTCAGGGGTACTGTTTCTTGAAACACATCTTGAATCTAGGAATAGGGAGGTCGGCACGTCGGGCCGATCTCAAAGAAGAGAGAAAGCTGAGAGTGCCATGATTGAGGGCATACTAGATGCCCTCAATATACATTTTGATTTCCCCATAAATGTGTACTGCAGGGTCCTTAGGAAAGTCGATCGCCCATCAGACATAGAAAGAGGGGAGATCTGTGCTTACCTCGAATGGTTCGAGGTCCGTGTACATTTCCCTTTTCACCCCCCATAAACAAGTTTTTCAGTTGGTTTAAGGTCTGTTGTAACACCCCGACCCAAATTGTAACACCCCAACCTAATTAATTAATAATTAGTCTACTAATTATTAATTATACACAACATAAAGATTAATTAAGAAAACTAATCGTAAATTTCTAGATGGTCACGATAGACCAATAAAATAATTTAATACGTCAAGAAAGGAGGGCTTAATTTAGCTATTTTAGCCTTATTTTAACATTATTGAAACTCGAATTAGCTAACTACGAAAAACACAAGGAAATAATAATCAACACGGGGCATGGGACAATGAAGCTAACTTAAATAGGGAGTGACTGGAAGAAACCGTTTCATAAAATGAGCAATAGAAAATAAAATATTAAGGAAATAGCCGAAATAAAAATCTGCGACAGCCAAACTGAGGCATAAGCCCAAAATAGGAGAAAAATGCCAAAATGTGAGGCCAAGGGGATTTGAACCCTTGACCAAGTAAGGCAAGTAATTCCATCCAAAAATCTTACCAAGTTGGCTGCCAGCACTTTTGTGCTTAATTATGCAACAAAAATGTATATATCCTCAAATTACCCAAGCCCACCTCCCAAATTGGCCAATGGCCATTCATGCAACACCTTACCATCTACATCACCCTATGTCTTAGCTAAATCATTATGCTTGCCCTTGCTATCATCATCACAGCTGCACACCATGATGTGCATGCATAGATAAATGTATAGGTATGCAATTATATATGTAAGCCTTACCATTTTTGAAACACACCAAATGTGAGTGTGCTGTGTATTCAGATGTGTGTGTGTGTGAGAGACCAATAATGTATGGGTGTGAGTGATTGTGGGAGAGAGAGAAGAGAGAGGTAGAGAGAGAGACCTTGTGTGTGTGCATGCATGGTGTATGTGTGTCTCACATAGAAGTGCACAAGAGCAAGGAGGTTGAGGAACCTTGAAGGGGACTAAGAGGGCCAAAGCTGAGCCACGAATAGGGAGAGAAGTTCACTGTCTGAAAGGTATAGAGCTTCAAAACTATTTTGAATTTTTAGGATTTTTGGTACTATTTTAGTATTGATTTAGCCTTGTGACTGCATGCATGCATGTATCCAAAATGTTGAGGGTAAGAAATAGGGGTAAGATTGGACCCTAGATGACTCAAAACAGTAAGGTCGTACACCCAACCTCCATGGATGACCACCTTAGAGCTTGGGTCTGAATCGACAGAAGTAGAACTCATTTTTGAAGTCTTAAAGTCAAAATAAACCTCAATAGGGTTTCAAAAACCCTAAGACAGCGACCCAAACCCTCAAAGGAAGACCATTGAAAATGGACTTGCAGGTCTCAGGTTTTGAAGCTCAACCCCATAAACGATCCCAAAATGTAATTTCACGAATGGGGAATGAAACCCCATGATTAAAGGATCACAACTAAAGAAATCTCACAAGATTTGGGCCAAAAACAAGCATGTATAGATCAGTTGCAGGTTCGGTTATCCAACTATAGACCGAACGTTTGAGCTCGTTCCAATCCACAAAACAAATGCCAAAGTGTTTATTGAGTTTCTAGAAACACTTTGGAATAAAAAATAGTGGAAATCCATGGCCAAAACCTTACGAATCTAGCTTTTAAAATTTTTCATTTTTAGGGTTCCTGTTCATCGTCCTAAAGAAGACGATGAACAGTACACGGGTCGAGTATCGGGTCAATAAACGATTCGGGTCCCGACCGTATAATATGTGGGTTTGAATGTGATCAACACGACGTCGTTTGGGAGCGTTTCATTAATTGACGTGGCAGATCGGCTTGAGCCGGTTGGCTCCTGATGGTTTGGGGCCGGTTCACTTAAAGATGGGGCAAACTAGTTGGTTTTTAGAATAAATTTTAAAGGAAATTCAAAAGTAACTACTAAACCAGTTGGTTCAATCAAAACTTGGACCGGTCTAGGGTTTCCATCCTTAAACCCTTAGGTTCAAAAAACTTAATAAACCGGAACTGTCATAAATTCTGGTTTGACCCCCAAACTTTTAATAAATTTGTTATGGCCTAAATTTTGAAAAATTAATTTAAAAAAGCCCCTGAAAAAAATAAATAAAGAATAAAATAATTTATTTAATTATTTTATTAATTGGGCAAAATGATCATTTTGCCCCTTGGATACCAAACAAGTCAAACGAAGCCCAACTTAAATAAATGAATAGTGTATTTTTACTATTTCGGGCATTCCGGACTCAATGGTAGGAGTCCAATTGATGAAATTAAGTCCCGAAAAATACAGACACGTAAATCATAAATGATTGTATTGCCCCTAACGATACCCAAGGCTAATTAGACATAAAAGATAGTCTATTTTAATTATGTCGGACGCTCTGGACTCAACGGTGGAGTTCGTAATAGCAAACTAAGTACCGAGAAATGCGACGCATGAAAGAAGTAAAATTACCAAAATGCCCCTGGTACAGTATGAAGCCGAATAAAGTCCAAATTGGACGAAATTGATACCGATGGAAGCCCAAATAATTATGAACTCACATATATGACTAAATAATAATTTAGGGTCAGGATATCATCAAATAAGGAAATGACCAAAATACCCCTAAGAATAGAAACTACAAATTAAAGGCCGAATAAGGGCCAATCTGCCATGATTAATTGTAGTAAGTATAACGAGGTAAACTAAGGGGTTGAATAAGACTCCGAAACAGTCAAAGTATAAAATGAGAAATGACCGATGTGTCCCAATGATCAAAAACAGATACCAAATAAAGTCCGAAAGACTTAAAAATTTATGCAAAAGACATGACGAATATTCTGAGGACCACGATAGGGTCCGGGACAAAAATGAAAAAATTATCATTTTGCCCCTAAGATTAAATAAGTGCTTAATTGATAACGAATGAGGTCCAAATGACTTAAAAGATGATTCTGAATGTTACTAAGCTCATTTAAGGAATATAATAACATAAATTGAAACCTTGAAATGCGGAATTAAAAACACTTAACTAAATAAACTGAGTTTAAAGGAACTCAAAGCATTGCATAACCATGTTAGGGGACTAGAATGGGTACTAATTCATTGTGCAATATTTTGGAACCATGATTATAGGAACCTCCAAAGGGAAGGAGAAGGAGACTTGAATTAATAGAACTACTAAAAGTTATTTTGAGGTAAGTAAATCCCGGACTTTGTTATATGGTCTTTCCTTAGTCATGTCACATTTCTTTCTTCATGCTGCCACCTTGTACTCCATTATCTGATATTTCTTGATCTCCTACAATTGATATTGTTCTATCTTGTGGACTTGATGAGTGATTGCATGTCGATACCTTGATATGATTTATACGTATTTCTTGGATGCTCGAATACTGAACAGTACATGTTATATGATAAGAAAAGTATTACTCCACAACTTGTGAAATTATCTATGCATGACCTGATTTTCTCATAGTAGTACTTGACTCGTTACACACTTCAGCCCTTAGGGGCAAGATGCTGACAGTCTACACGTGGTTATGAGCGTCACATAGCACGACCGGGCTACACGTGGGTGTGAGCGTCATTTCGCACGATCGACACGTAGTCATGCAAGGCATGACGTATAACTTGAGTCCTAGAGGACACAAAAAGTTGATAGCGCTGTGTTGTAAGCACGAAAGGGTATGTCGGGCCCTAACAGATAGCATCTAACAGATAGTTTCCTTTTATCTCTCATATGATATGCTTTTGGTTTTCAATGTGTTATATACCTTTGAGCATCGTTGACATCGTATTCCTTGGATTCTTGATATGCTTGAGAGCTTTTCCTTGGAATACTCCTTGTTGTACTATTTGACATGATGACATGTCTATGTAGACGTTTTCTGATTTCGGCAGCACATTATTTGGCTATTCCTTGTTGTGGTTTGGTGCACTCACCTTGGGATATGCCCATAGGACCTGATGGTCATTTCTATCGATTTGTACATTGGTGACTGGCTATTGTGACTTCCATCATATCTTTTGTTCCGAACTGCATTGATTGGTATTCGTTCATTGCTTACCTTTTTGAACTGATTTTGACCCTATAACAGAGGAGAGGGCTTTACTTACCTAGAATTGTTAGCTCACCCCTCCTTTAATATTTTTCAGGACAACAAGATCTTGAAGGACCCTCAGCCACGTAGGAGGTTTAGACGCGCACAAGCTACTGGTAGCCCTTTTTGGCGAGTTGTGTACTAAATACTAGAAGGTCTTAATATCTCCCATGTCACCATGGTCCTGTCGGTTGTGTTGTTGGAGGATCTGTACTTATAAACACTTATGTTCTTTTGGCATATATTAAATGATGACCTGACTATGCTACCAGATGTTTTAATGATTATAAAAATTGAGTCTCCGGCGAGACTCAATTTTTCGACCACTAACATTTTTCTTATTTCGTGGCTTTTGAGCCACTATTTCAACCCAAATTCTTCATATAACTTTATTTAAACTAATTTGGAACAGTTCTAATCCGCATACCCGATCACGAACCCCTAATCCGCACAGGGTGGGTTTTGGGTCGTGACACAAATAAATTAGAATAATTCCATTTATGTCCTAAGGATCGAATAATAATACCAAGATTAGACTAGGCTAATAAGCATAGTACCAAAATGTAAACTAAGACAAACCCTAGACCAATGACAATAGACCCCAAATATACCCGAGCTATCATGGTGATGCCAAAATAAAGAGATTTGTGTACAGTAATGGGTACACAATTCGAGACAAACTATACGGTTTAGGAAACCTTGAGACACGAGAAATCTACGTACAAACAAGTGGACTGTACGAGAATACGTAAATACAAATATATACGCTTGTATACAAATTAGTACATATATATATATAGAAACATATATATGTATATATATTGACAATACATATATATATGTATGTATACTTGAAGTAGTATATATATATATATATGTGTATACGTATGAGTAAATGTGTATGTATAAATAAATGTATATATATGTATAGGTAAGGATAGACATATACAACAACTATAATATAGATGTATACATACATGATTACATTATGTATATATATATATATATATTAAGATATTGTGTCGGTAGGGTAGTGTGTGCAAGGTGGTGGTGTGTGAGTGTGCATGTCATATATATACATATAATATTAAAATATCAAGAATTTAATTCATGCTGGGAAAACAAAAAGAATTTAGAACCCAAGAGATCAAAGAAAAGGTCAGAAAATGGAGGAAGAAGATAGGAAAGAGAGAGAGAGAGAAAATGGCGTAGTGGAATTTGCTTATATATAAGAGAGTCACACTTAGAGAAATTCAGAAAAAAAAACAGAGAAACTGAGAGTGAGAAATCAAAGTCTAAACTTTTAGAGGTGAAGCAAGGGAGAAAAGAAAAGAAAAGAAAAGGAGGGGGAAACTACGAGCCTAAAGCTCATAGAGGTGAGTGAAATTCAGAGTTATGTTTTTTGAATTTCAAAGCATAAAAACATATTTAGTTTAAGATTCTTAAAGAGCATGATAAGAGGATCATTTTTCAAAAAGAATAAAAAAAAATGGTTGAAAAATGAGAGAGAAATAACTAGTTACAGGTTTTGAATATAGAGTTTGAGGTTGTGATTTTATGCATGAATCTTAGTTTAATAAACGTAGAACTGTTCCAAATTAGTTTAAATAAATTTATATGAAGAATTTGGGTTGAAATAGTGGCTCAAAAGCCACGAAATAAGAAAAATGTTAGTGGTCGAAAAATTGAGTCTCGCCGGAGACCCACTATTTTCCTCTAGTTCGTGAAGTTTGAATGATTGAATTGAAAAACTAAGGTTAGGGTTGGGATCCTCATGGGAAGAGGAAGAGAATCTCGTTGGTTTGATGTTGAAATGTGATAAAAAATTAGTCACCGGTGCAGAAAGGGATAACCGAAATCTCACCGGAGAAGGAGACCCATTTGAGTTTTGGGTCAGGATTGATTTAGGTTCAGGTTTAGGTTTGGGTTCAAGGTCGAGACCTGACCTATCTACAAATGCGAGTTGTTGAAACTGTGTCATTTTATTTAGAGTATTAAGTGAGATTGGGAATGTTTGTCTAAAAGTATAAGAAATTGATTTGAAAAACCTAAATCAGAATAGGGAAAGCCTATCCCTATTTTAATGACCTATTCATTGTTTGGTTATTCCTATTGAGGATATTAAATGTTGTAATTTCAAATTTGGCCCAAAGGTTTGAGAAATTAGAAAAGGGCCCTAGACTTATGAATAATTATGATATGACCCAAAGTAAATAAAAATAAAATAATGATTTAATTATTTTAAAAGGGGAAAAATTACCAAAAATGCCCCTAAGTCAAATATAAGTCAAACAGGCTCCGATTAAAATAAATAAAGTGAATTTTTATTATTTCGGGCATTCTAGAATCAACGGTGAAGTCCAATTTATGAAAATAGGCCCCAAGAAATAAAGAAATGTAAAAGTGTAAAATGACCATTTTGTCCTTTTAGTACTAAAGTCCAAATTGAAGTCCGTAAAAGCCCTAAACCTACTTTCTTCGACGTTCTAGACTCAATAATGCAGTCGATTTTAGCAAATGAGATACTGATAGCAATGATATATAAAATTTGATGAATAACATAGACTATGTAAAAATAGATTGAGATGTATTTCCTGAATAATAGGAACGTCGAAAAGGAAATGAGAAAGAGGTCTGACTTTCTAAGTAATATAGTAAGAGGTAAGTAAAATTCGATCCCTGCATGTGGTAAAGTTCTAGCCATGTCACACAATTATTTCTTGTTATTGCCAAAACTTGTATTCCCTTATACATTCATATGTTATTGATTCCACATTTCGATGTTTATTCTAGCTTGTGAATATTGTCAAGTTGAATTCTATATCTTGATCATGTGATTATTATACATCTTTATATTCGGCCTAAATAGGAAATAGTTTTTTGTGTGAGAACGAAAATATTCCACATTTTTATATTCTAGATGGAATATTGATCTTGATATATTATTCATACACGGAGTTGTGATCAGATCACAATGTCCATCATATTCTGGATGAAGCGTCCAAGTGGGACGATATATGAAATTGAGCTCCAATGTTATTCATACGTCCGTAAGTTGGCGTACCTACAGGCGTCAAGGCACTCGAAAGGGGGTGTTGAATATGCACAATGATAGGGCATGTCGGGCCCTATTGAATTCCATCCACCTAATTCGAGGCTCAAATTTATTATTGTATTCATTTGGATGATCATATTACATTCCAGTCAATGATCATATATTTGCCAGAGCATCTCTTATATTGAACAGTTATCTATTATTGTGGCAGTACATTTATTGGTTAGGCCAGATCCCTATTGATGATTTATATACTTGATATCGTTGGATATTATATATTTTTGTTATCATGGGATGTGCCTTAGGCCCAAGGGGTCAGTTCAGTTGGTTCACATTTTGTGACTTGCTATTATGACATCTTATTTTATTAATTGGATATCATATTGGTGATGTAAATATTTGAAAAATCGGGGTGAATTTTCCATTTTTGCTGATAGGGCACTATTCATGCGTTGTTTACCGGTAGGACGCTATACATGCATCATTTGGACATAAGTCATATTTAGGAGCATAATCTGAGTATTCCATAGAAGAGAAACATGTTTATAATGTTAAAATACACCTCCTATGAAAATTTGAGGACTAATCGGAGATAGTTTCAAAAATTAGACCAAAAGGGCATCCCGGGTGGACCCGGCCAAACCCGGCTACAGGCGAAAATAAATTTTTTGGAAAATTTTCATTTAAAATAATTTTAAGAAATTTGGCTAAAGCAAAATTTCAAATTGAGGCGTTTCAGGATAGGTTGTAGTGTAACGGGGTCTTGGATTCATTAAGGGCAAAAAGGTCATTTTGCCCCTTTAGTATAAATATAGCTCCTTAGAGTTAAAATCATAATTTTTGGTCTGGAGAAAAAGCAGGACTCGTGCATGGCAGAAAAGTGAAGAGAAAACCTAGGTTTTCCAATCTTTAAGCTTCTAAAACACACTTCTAGGCTTGGATTTTCACAAGACTTCCTTCTAGGAAGTTGTTCCCCACATCAAGGGATACATTCTCACTGATCGGTTCGGCTGCACAGATAACACAACTCCCAAGGGTTGAGAAAAACCCTTTTAGGTTTGATATTTTGCTAAGTAAGGAATAGGGTTAAGTTTAAGAGTGTTTTATAAGTTGCTTGAATGATTTATATGTTTATTTTCTGTTAGAAAATGACTTAGGATATAGTTGCTTTGAAAACCTAGAGTTGGTTGTTTATGTACTTGTGTGTTCTTTGTATTCTTTGGAAATTTAGTAAAGTGATAAACATGAACCATGACTATATGTATAATCCATTGTATTTTGGCTTTTGTTCGTGTAGACAAAACCTTGTAATTGGAAAGTTATGATTTATTCAAGGTGTTGGTGCTTTATGTATTTTTTAATCTTAGAGAATTTGTCAAAGTGATGAACATGTAACTTGTTTATATGTTTGATTCATTGCATTCTAGCTTATGTTCATGTAGAGAAACTCTTGTGGTTTGAGAGTTATGATTTATTCCATGTGTTGGTACTTTGTGTATTTACGATCTTTGAGAAATTGTTAAAGTTGTGAATATGTAATGTGTCTATATGTGAAATTGATTGGATTACATGTTAGGTTCATGTAGACAAAGTTCTGTGATATAAAAGTTATAGTTGCTTTAAGTACATTGCATTGTTTAAGGCATATACCATGTGTTTGATGAAATACTTCATTGAAAATTGCATAGAAAAATTAAGGCATATTGGCATATTGTGATTCTTTGAAAACATAGTGTGGGTTGAGCACTTTGGTGCTATGCATTATAAGGGTATAGATCTTGTGGTGAAAAACCCAACATTGGCCATTGTATTGGTGCCTGACTGGCCCAATGGGAGCGATCCGTGATACAGGTAGTGATACTCGATTGAACCAACGGGAGCGATCCGTGAAAGGAGACATGGGTGTGGTTTGCATGGGTGTGTCACATATATTACCATTGCATGGTGTTGATGAAGTTGGAAGGCATGTAGATTATAAATGTACACTTGCACATGCCACGCCTTAATTTTATTCCTTGCATTAGCATTATGTCATACTAGCAGTTGAGCTGACCCCTCGTGAGATATCATATTACAGATGAAGCTCTTGGTACTTGAGACTTGATGAAGTCTTGAAGGAAGGAAGGGAAAAAAATTTGGAAGGATATTTGGCCCTTGGGGCATATTTTTTATGTATCGGCATAAGCCCTAAAGGACTTGTATTTTAATTTGGGAAAATGGCGAACTATAGGCCTTAGACTATTTTGAATGTAAGGGCTTAAGCCCAAATGATATGTAAGATATATTTATTTAATGTGCCTTACATGTATATATGTTGAAGGAAATGAATGTATGTTTAATTTCCATGAATTGTGGCCATTGAGTGAGATTGGATTATGATGTGTTTATATTTATGAACAGGTTGTAAAATATTAGGGGAAAAAATGCTTAGAAAATAAAGGAGGTTATGTCAAAAATTTTATGAAATTAAGTGTGTAAAACACCATATATATAGGTGAGAAAAGTGCCCAAAAGGGGAGGTTAAAAGTCTTGAGGAAATGGGCTAAAAATGGGAAAAAGTAGCCTTCAAAACTTTGGGAAAAAAATTAGGGAAATGGAGAAATTCAGCTGTAGTTACTACAGTGTTTCTGCTAGAAAAATGAAAAAATCAGCCTCAATTGCTACAGTGAAAATGCAGAAAAACAGAGCAGGCCAGCCCCCAGCCACGCCCACGCCCGCAAGCGCGAGCGCGCCCCACGTCTGCCTACTGCCTGCCCCTTGCGCGCACACGCCCTGCGTGCCCATGCGCGTGCTGCCACCTGCTGCTTGACAGCCCTGATACCCCTCTATGACACCTGCCCTTTGGCCACCTTTTTGAGCCATGTTTGGCCACCTCATTAGGCCATGTTTGGCCACTCTTTTGGGCTATGTTTGGCCATCTTATTGGACCGTGTTTGGCCACTCTCATGGGACATGTTTGGTCACTTCCTTAGACCAATTTTGGTAGACCTTTTGACTTATTCTTGGCCCATGGCTTAGGACATTTAGGGCCCATTTGGGCCATTATTCCAAGGCATTTTTAGAGATGTTTTGAGGTTGTTTTGAGAGCCATTTTTTAACATGAGTTAGATTATTTTGAATATTAATTGGAAAGGATAATTGGGTGACATTAGGAGACCATTTTAGTTAAGTCAAATAACAAGTCTTCATGTTTAATTTTGGGAAACATAGGGGAATGAATGCATGATCAACTAAATCAACCTTAATGGCCTTTCATTTACTTTTCTTATTTCATTTCACTCACTCCTTGGGTTTGTGAGAATTCGGGGCGTGACAACCGAAACCTTATTTATCTTGGTTTATGAATTTTCTTATACTGACTTTGACCCATGGCAGAGTAAAGAGATTTACTTACTGGGCTAAGTTAGCTCATTACATATTTATTCTGACTATTTCAGGTAAGGATGTCGTAGTTTGAGAATAGGGATTGAGATCCCGAACAGGCATAGAGTTGCTGCAGATACATATACTGTAAGGATATTTTGATAGTGAAGTATAGTGCTTGTCCTGTATTCTCCCACCACCTCACATCTTGGGAATAGTTATATTTTAGAGTTTTTGAGCTTATATATTTAAAAACTGTAGTATTATAAAGTAAAAATTTTATAAGTCTTCCGCTGTGTGTTTAATTATTGATTGCATGTTAATAACACTCATACATTCATGTTAAGTTAAGATTGGGTCGGGCCGGGGTTGCAATGCCAAATTCGCACAGGGTGGGTTTCGGGTCGTGACATCTGTCCTGCCGAGCTGAATATTAATAGTTGGAGGCAGCTTATGACTTTTCTAGTGTTGGGTCAACAAAATGGGGTCGAGGTAGATCTGGACCTCATCTAGAGCAACATGGACATGAAATACCTCAGGTTAGAGGGGCTGTATTACATATCCTTTGACAAGAGGTTCAAGACTCTAACCTTGATACCCACTTCCAACAAGACATGGAAGAAGTTTTCATGACCTGAAACCCACCCTGTGCGGATCTCGAATCGCGACTGCCATCGTTCGGCCCAGGGGCCATCGGGTAAGGCTCATATAAGCGACGGTATCGAACGACGGTGCGGCTTGTGTTTGCAAAAGCGTGAAATTTTTTTTCTTTTCTTTTCTTCTTTTAAATTTCCCACACATCCGCCCAGTACTACCGCTCTTCAGAACGGTACACATGAGTATACATTTAGAGCATAATAAAAAAACTTTAAGTCTTTATAAATAATACGTATTCAGTTGTCCCTCGGGACTTAGTTACATAACATTTAAATAGCTTCTATAACAAAATTGACTAACTATAATTCCTTAGTGCTTCCCAAAGCTGCTAATCTTGTAAGGAGCTTCCTACGTCCTTCCATAAAATGGCAAAGCTCTACCCATCATCATCAAAAGTGAGGACTTCTTTCAGTTACCTGTAATGTGGGTCAGGATAAAATCTGAGTAAGCTAATCTAAGCTTGTGAGTAATTCCAACATTTTTTATGGGTTTTCAATTGGCAGTGGTTAGAATAAGAGAGTTTATAAAACATTCATTACCAATTGTTCGCATACTTCAAATAAGAATATAGGAATTCTTTTAAACAGATAGCTTTGAAACATTCAAGGTATTCAAGCTAAACATGTACTTCTTCAAATAACATATAGGAAGCTTCAAAACACGTAACACGAAAAAATTTAAAGCATTCGAGTAAAACAGATATTTCACGTATAAAAAATGTAAGAATCTTTAAAACATATAACACGGGGTGTTTAAAGCACTCGAGTGGGATATGCAATATGAAATGTAAACTTGTAAACATGTATATGGTGGCCAATGAGACCAAAATAGTGTAAATCTTTTGCTTCTCAATAGGATGAATAAAAATCTTTCTTCTTGTAAACATGAAGGTATGATCCTTTCTTTTAAAACCGAGTCATTTCCTTTAAAACAAATACTTCTTCATGTGAAAAGGTTTGAAAACCTTTTGCCATTTCTTATGAAAATATGAAAACATTACTTCATGAAATCAACATATATAGTACATTTAGGAATGAAGGGATTAACCTGCTCCCATTTCTAAACGTCTCATCTTTTCACTTTGATTAGGTGGAAACCTGTTTCGAACCAGAATCTAGTCTTACTTCATAGAGAGAATCTCATGCCTAGGGGATTAGATCCTGCTACCTGGCCTTTCTTCATGTCATGATTGAGTTCTAAAGGAACCCAACGTCACAAATAGTGCTTATGCATAGTTTATCTTGCATTACTTATGGCAACATGAGGTATATAAAATAGTTACAAGTAGATGCTATTTAAAAGCATTAAACTTTGCCTCCCTGAAGGTGCATTTAAATACATTTAACACATGACTTCTTCAAATAGATGCTTTATGAGCATTTAAAATATGACTTCTTCAAATATATGCATTTAAGAACATTTGAAATATGACTTCTTCAAATAGATGTTTGTATGAGCATTCAAAACATGATGTTCATGACTTCATGATTGAATCTTCAAATACTTGGAATATGAAAATTCAGAATATTTAAAGAGATTTGGAATTTTAAACTTAGACATGCTGAAACATATTTTTAAGGAAAACTGTAGTAGAAACCATTCATTGAGTATGTCACAATAGGGATTATAAGAACAGAAATATTTTAAAACAGGAATCATGTAAATACTGAATTTGATATTCAAATGCTTCATATATTTTGAACTTAAAACTCCTTCAAATCTATGGAGTTAAATCTCCACTTCAAATACATGATTACTCACCTTTGTCCTTAGGGTCAGTGCTACTAATGCGCTTTCCCTTTTCCCCTGTAGTTCCTAAGAACAAATATAAAGAATCTATTAACTTCATATTCACTTCAAACATCACCTATTGATGCTCTTAACTTATGCTTTAGATCGTGTTAAATCCTAATTTTCATCTTAGGGCTTTATACCTTTTAAGTATACTCTTCTGGTAGTTTCATTAAATTTTAGGTTTGATTCTATAACTTCACATGTTTACTTGTCATGTTTTTTCGTACTTTATTTCATAATATGGCCTCACCATTAGGTCTAGAATGTCGAAGAAAGTCAATGTAGACCCTCTCGAATTTCTATTTGGCTCTAGGGCACTAGGGGCAAAATGATCATTTTACACTTTTAAGTGTCTTTATTTTTTGGGGTCCTTGTCTCACAAAACTGGATCTCACCATTGGATTCGGATTGTTCGAAATAGTTAAAATACACTATTCATATTTTAATTTGGACATCGGATCAATTTACTATTATTAAAGTAATTAAATATTACTTTTATATATATATATATATATATATTTTATGCCCAAAACTCCCACGGGCTTGCCTGTCATAGTGGGTTTAGGGTTCTGCGTGTTTGCAAAGGTTGGCTTGTTCGATTCCCAATGGGCGCAACCCTTTTTATTTTTTCTGATTTTGATCAGGCCAAATAACGGATAGACCCAATTCAGGGATAAGATATCCCAGTCCAGTTTTTAATTCGATTTCAATTTCTTACCCTTATGACCAAACAAGCTCAATTAGGATTTAATTTAAAACCCTCATTGCAAAATGATGTAGTATAGCCTATATATATATATATATATATATATCAAACGACGCCGTGTCCCCAACCCTACTACTCATCGTCACCCCCGACATTCCGGTAGGGTTTCAGTGGGTCTCCGGCGTCTTTTCCAGCGCCGACGACCCTTCTCCGATTGATTTTTAACTGTTTTTGAATGTTATTTTCTTCCATTTTTCGGAAGGATCACATATTTAACATTAGTTTTTTATTTATGTCACGACCCGAAACCCATCCTATGCAGATCTCGTGTCACGGGACCGACCCTAAGGTCGTCCCTACTTTTTCCATTCCTGTATCATGGTACTAATATGCAAGGTACTAAAATTTCAAACAATGATCAGCAGAAGTCTTATCAATACAGTAGTCAGCGGAAATCTATAACATACATCATATGGTTTTACAACGTCGAGTCAAAACTAAACATAACCAGCACCCATGGGTGGTGAATACATGGGGAACTGAAACATAAACTGGTACAATTCGTCAAAATGTCCTCCTACGCTTTCAGACTCCTACTGGGGTCTTGCAGCGTCATTACTTGAAAAGGGGTAAGTAGGGTGGAATGAGCTATAAAAGCCCAGCAAGTAAATACAGATCTCTGACACTAGTATCAGTAATCATAAAAGAATATGAATCCATAAATAAGAATATGATAGCCAATCATAAGAAGGAAGATGCTATGATAGCCAATAAGAACAGTTGCCATAACAGCTAATGGACAGTGGGTCACAATGTACAATCAGAAATATTGGTTATAACATTGTCATGGAATTCTCATTGATAATATAACAACAAGAGTGTACTGCCTACAATAAACCGATCACAACAAATCAATAAGGGAATATGTCTCAATACAAGATATTCACAAGAATAGTGTAATTCAATAGTTGTAGTCGAACAATCATATAAGAGATGCTTTTATTCTGTGTCAGGGCTTGGCACACCCTCGGTCTTTGGGGCTCGGCATACCCTCCCAGTGAATTCCAGTGTATGGCCATATGTCCGTTCACGGAACTCGACCTGTAGGTCTCCTAGTGTATCAAAAAACATTAGATGGATATTGTGACTGAGCACAAATCCGGTATACATAAACATATCATGATCATAAGTGATTCCACAAGAGTATAAAAATGGAATATCATATATACAGTGGAATATAATAGTAGGCTTTTCAAAGCATGGTTCAATACGATATCAATGATATAACAGTCAATTAATGTCCACAAGATAGAACAATATCACATTATGGAAACAATAACATCAGGTACGTTCAAGAGTACAAGTTTGGCAGTAAAAGAATAAACTTGGCTTGGAAACACCACATGGAAGAGAAATTGAATTTACTTACCTCTAAAGCGATCCTAAATCAGAAGTTCGTGAGTTTGCCTTTCCCTTTCGAGCTTCTTATATATCAATAAATGTGTCTCAGAATTAATGCTATTCATAAAATTTTATGTCTTGCTATCTTAAGTATCTCTAATACTAATTTAGACCTTATCATTGAGTCCTGGAATGATGAAGAAATTCGATTTAGGCTTTCGCGGAATTCCATTTGGACTTCGGAATTGAAAAGGGCAAAACTGTCATTTTGCATTTTTATGGGTATTTTATTTTTTGGGACCCCATCTTGTGAAACGGATTTCACCATTGAATTCAGAATGTCTAAGATAATAAAAATTGACTAATCATTTGCCTTGTTTGGACTTCGTTTGACTCATATTTGAGTTAGGGATATTTTTGTAAAAATTAATATTTTTATTAATTTTTCTGTTTGGGCCTTAGTGGAATTTCCTAAAATTTTTGGTGTCAAAATGGAATTTCTCTAAGTATCGGTTTGAACCAATGGGTTCACAATCAGAAACCCTAACTCGGTTTAATTTCTCACTGAACCGACCGGTTCACTCTATTCTGAAAACCGGAGTTCAATAACCTAATTTTCCTATGCTATCCACGGTTTGGATAACCCCAAACCCAGTTTCAATTTCCTATATCTATATCCAAACAAGCCAATTTCACCTTTAAATTTAAATTCTTTAAACCTTAAACGACACAGTATCACTGCCCCTTTTATTTTCGGTCGGGTCCCGACCCGACCCAAACCTAGGTCCGGTTCTGTCTTGACCCGGTGGACTCCCGATAATCAGGTCATCTTCTCCGGTTGGTTTTCTAACCACAGTCACCGGAACTAGTGTTCCACCCACTGTTTTTCACATTTTTAACGTCCATTCTTGCTTATTTTTTGGATCTGTTGATGCCAAATTAATCCCACAGTTTTAAGCTTTCATTTGGGCAGTTTTAACAGTAAGAGAACTATAGTTTTCATCACCCTGTTTCTCCAATTTTCGGGGTTGCACCGGTGAGGGAATAACTGGCCATAGAATGGCCATTTCTTGACCATTTAAACTGATTCAAATTGCATTGGGTTCCTGGAGGTGTCTCCTACTAATTTCCAATCTCAAAATCAAGGTTTGTTTGATGGATATAATTCCACCATGATTGACCGAAGCTACGTTCCTGGTTCTGGGTCTTCTTTTCCTACTTTGGATTCTCATCAATTCTAACAGTAACGACGCAACTTAAATATAAATGAACATAATTTCAATCAGGAGCATACCTGTTTGTAGATTTTCTCAAACCTCCTTCGAAAATCAGTTTTCTCTCTCCCTCTCTATTCTCTTCCTTCTGCTTCCTCCGTTTCCCTATTCTCTCTCTCTCTCTCTCTCTCTCTCTCTCTCTCTCTCTTTTACTCACTTTCTTGCCCTATTCTCCCCTGAATTTCATACCTTAACCAAGTGTAAAGGCGGTGGCTTTGCCACCTGGTTACATGGAAACTCATGCACTGCCACCTAGCACACACCTGCACTGCATGTTGCCACCACACACGACCCACATGCAGTTCACTTCTTTCAATTCCTTTTTTTTTTTTTGATTCTTTTTATTTAATTGTATTCTTATGTATATCATCTAACCGATCGTGTATATATATATATATCTGTTTGTATATATGTTATATAATCATACTTATTTACTTGTACACACACATGTGTATAAATTTATACTTAATAAATATATCTATTCACTTACACATTTTTCTATAAGATCGGGCTTCCGGTGCAGCAGCACTAGCTATACTATACAAATCATTCACATTTCATGATCGTACCGTTCCATAAAATACTATGATATAGAGTTTAAAACAGCTCAGGTTACAACTGGTGTTACGTTACCCAACCGATTCTACCTCGGTGTATGTGTCATATCTCGGGTCGAGATATTACAATTTACTTCACTCAAGCTTCACGAATAGAGGGAAAACAGTGGCTCCAACCAACTATATTTCTCTCTATTCCATGCCTCAAGCTCCATTGTTTTGACTCCCTCCTTCCTTAAATCAGTTTCTGCACTTAATATGTATGTTTCCCTTATCATTTAATAAAGCTTTAAACACAAAAATCTCTAAAAGCCGATTATTTCTCTCTACCTGCAACTGCTTCGTTCAGGCTCATTTTTAGCCTTTTTTTCTTAATTCTTTTTGAAAATTTTTATATTTTTCAGTGCTCTTCTAGGTCCTCAACTCCAAACTATGGTTCATTCTAGGAAATTTATAAAACAGAAATGCAAAATTTCTTACTTGTTGAATGGTCAGATCTCGAATCCTTCTTCTTCTAAGCTTTCAGAATTCCTCAATTTCTCCCCACACTTCAGTTTTTGAGTATCTTTCTAATCATTTTACGTATATGTATGTATATATATAAGGTGGAGGGGTTTGCACTGCCTGTCACACTTCTCACACACTAGATTCACACACACAATTTAGTATTTATACATGTATTTATATATGTATATGTATTTGTTCATATGTATGTATATATATTTATTTATACATTTGGCTATACACACAATACACAATTAGTGTTATATTTTTGCATGTGTGAATATACATATATAATTATATGTATATTACTATATACTTGTACACACATAACATAAATATATATATTGAAATATACTTATTTGTATATTTCCCGACTCTTGGTCATTTTGTAGTTAATTTTTAACCATCATTTTAAAATCTTGTAAAGCGTGCCAGTAGGCTCAGTTACTTTGGGTCGGGGTATTACAGAAGTGGTACTTCTTTGTTAATGGAGGCTGGGAACATGAAGAGTATGAGAACCGGGCGAGTCTTTTTCCTCGGCATACCGGCTTCAAAGGTGAGCCCACAGACCATTGGTTTTCAATCATGACTTCTTCTTTAGGTTTTGTCTAACGTTGTGTTATTTTTTATGTTATAGATAAGAAGGCTTGGAGGAGATCGGTCTTTACTTTAAAGTTTCAGGAGAAGTACCGGCGACTTCTCAATCCTCTAGACCGACCTCATGACCATATATTGACCTTTTAGAACTTCATGGAGGTTGGCTTGGTGAAGAACAAGTCGGTAGCTCTGAAGAAGTCAGTGCTGTTGAGCTAGACACCGAGCCCCAAGAAGATTGGGAAGGCATCTAGTCCTATTGTTCTTCCCCAGTCCTCAGAAGAAGAGGAGGACTGAAGTGAGGGCCTCTAGCTCTCCGCAGCATATGGTCTCTGACGAACTGGCTACGCCAGTTGCCCACTGAGGAGTTGTCGCCACGTCCAACCCCTTCTGTGAGCTTGGTCCCCCACTGCAAGGGGGAGCTAAACTCGGTCCCCCCAACATTATTTCAGCTGAGAATGGGAAGGCCACCATCAAGAGGGCCTACGAAGAATCCTGGGTCTTTGCCTCAGAGTGCTTCAAAGGCATGAAGCCCCGAAGGATAGCCAAAGACCTTTTGGTCTCCCACATGAGGGTAAGAACTTCTTATCTTAAGAATTTTTTTTTTTTTTTATCTTCTGTTCTTAATGACTCTTGTTTTGACTGACCGGTTTGATCTTTATCTTTTGCAGGTTATCTATGCTATGGTCGCGATCATGGATTTCCCATAGGAGTCCGAGAGGGAAGATAAGCTCTAAGCCGAGCTAGACGAGGCCCACCTTCAGCTTGGGATAACCCGTTCAGCCTCTCACTCCTTTAAGGAGAAATTTAAAGAATCTTTGAATAATGTGGCCATCCTAGAGTTATAGAAGAATGCTCTAGGCTTCTAAGCTAGAAGCCTTGAAGAAAGAGAAAGAGGAGGTGGAGGCCGCGGCGGCTCTGAAGCTGACCTCCAGCGTTCAAGTGGCCAAGGAAGCAACTAGGGAGGAGACGGAAAAAGAGCTCAAAGATAAGGTGAACCAGCTGGGTGGTGAATTCGTGGATCATGGGTACGAGCTGTTTTGTAAGAAGATCCAAAAGCTCTATCCTGACCTCGACATTTCTGGAGTGGACGAAGTTCAGCTGGACGATCCAAAGCTGAGTCCCTCTAAAGCCGCCGCAACGGAGCTTGCCTAAGTTGAAGAAGCTACCTCCTCCGTTGGAGACCCTTGATTGGGGTGTTTCCTTCCTTTCTTGTTTTTTTGTTTTTTTTGTTTTTATAAATCTATAATCTTCAACCCTCTGGGTTTTATCAAGGAAATCTAGTTTATTTATCTTGGTCTCTTGTGTATTCAGACCCGACATACCTGCACTTAAAACATAATTTTCAGACCTGAAACACTTGCAACTAAGCTAAGATAAAATCTTCAGACCTAAAAATTGTAATTGAATGGCAATTAAGTTAGGACGTAATATTCAGACGTAAAGTACTTGTAATTAATATGAAATTTTCAGACTTGAAATACTTGTAATTGAATTAAGATAAAATATTTAGACCTGAGACACTTGCAGTTAAATCAAGACAAATTCTTCAAACCTAAAATACTTGTAATTGAATTAAAAAAAAAAAAATCTTCAAACCTGAGACTCTTGCAGTTAAGTCAAGACAAAATCTTTAGACCTGAAATACTTGTAATAGAATTAAGATAAAATCTTCAGACCTGAGACACTTGTAGTTGAGTCAAGATAAAATCTTCAGACTTGAAATACTTGTAATGGCTGAAAGAATGGACTAGACTTGGGGGTTTGTGCATTAAGATGGACCAGACCTATAACACTTGTATTGGCTACAAGGCTTTTAGGGGTTTGTACATTGAAGTGGACCAGACCTGTAGCACTTTGTAATGGATACAAGGCTTTTAGGGATCTGTGCATTGAAATGGACCAGACCTGTAGCACTTGTAATAGATACAACACTTTTAGAGGTTTGTGCATTGAAATGGACCAGACTCGTAGCACTTGTAATAGATACAAGGCTTTTACGGGTCATTGAAATAGACCAGACCTGAAGGTCTGTGCATTGAAATGAGAACACTTGAAAATAAAAAAGAAGATTTTTTATTAATAGTATTTTCGTAAGTGTTCAACATTCTAGAGCTTGGGCACAGGCTTCCCAATTACATCCTTCAACTAGTAAGTCGTGGGCCTGATGATTCTGGTTACCTTGTAGGGCCCTTCCTAATTAGGGGAGATGTCACATCCCGAACCCCACCCTACGCGGATGTCGAGGACGTGACTGCCAGTCAGTCGCGACGCGACCAACCAAAGGCAAATTCTGAACTTTCCGACGAATTGCACTCCAACTGTAGGGTCAGATGCAGCGGAATTTAAAACTTTTTCTTTGTGTCACGGGAATGCAACTCACTTATCCACCATAAAGGTATGTACCACAGAGCAAGTCTAAATCCAAAACAGTTAACAGTTCTAAGTTCAGAGCATATCTAAAATCAGGCATATAGTACAGAGCAGATCTAATATCTTTAGAGTACCTTTTATTTCCATGAGCCATAATTATCTATCCAGTACATGTAAATCAGGTTAGCCGTATCATATCACTCACCTGAATAACAGAATCAGTCCACAAGAATCCAGTCTCTACAGATCAGTGCCGTCAGATCCTTTACTTGAAATGCCACTCGGCCTACCATGTCATATCATGGTGTCTTCTAATCCATCAGAGATAATCCCTGAAAAATGTTAGGGAATGGGGTGAGCTTCGAAAAGCCCAGTGAGTAACACAGGTTCCCTGTCATGGGTTTCAAACCCGGTCTTGTTTATAAATCACAAGGATAGTTCAATCGCTTTAGAATAACAGTTTTATAGATCTACTTGAATACAGTTTAAGTAGAATAAAACGAGACTGAACTAAACAGAACAACAAATCAGAATAGACGGAACAGTGCATGATGCCAATATATCAGTCGAGAGTATAGGCAATTAATTCAATATTAGAACAAGTCAGTACTGGGCGGAATATAACAGGGCATAACAAACAATATATCAGTTAGGCACATAATCAAGCCTACTTATGCCAGACCGCTCATAATCAGAATGGTACCCAGAGTCAGACACATCATAGCAGAACAAAATCAGACAGACCATAAAACGGGACAAGACAGACCGAACAAAACAATAGTAGGACGGGACAAAATCATGCCGCGTACAATACAGTATAAAAGTTTGCATTTAAAAACATGCATTCAGACAGTATAACTTTTAAAACCGTACAGTGCATCAAAATACAGTATCTAGGCAGTAACTTATATACCAAGTCAAGAATCCGGACAGATCATAACGGAACTGGACCATATATCAATCAAGACAGACAGATCATTAACGGACGGAACATAACGAGATTAGACGGAGCAAAACACCAGTTCAAGTCACAGGTGAACAATCAAGGCAGACAGATCATTAACGGTCGGGATATAACAGAACCAAACGGATCAATACGTTAGTCAAAACAAGGACATATCAGTAACAGACAGACCATGAAACGGATAGATCATAACGGACGGAACGAAACGGAACAATATCAATCAGGGCAAGTCATATCGAAACTGAACATGATGGAACAAAACGGAACAATACATCAATCAGAACAAGACATATCGGAACTGATCATGTCGGAACAAAGCGGAACAATATATCAATCAGGACAAGGCATATCGTACATTAAATATATGCTTTTTAAACAGTATAACATTCAAAACAGTACAGAGCTTCAAAATACAGTATCTAGACAGAACTTATACACCAGTTCAGGAGTCAGGGTTTACTCGCAAGACGCAACAGTACAGAATAAAACCAGGACAGACCATACAACAGAACAAGACAGACCCGAACTGAACAGGAGAGCAGGACAGTACAAAATCATGTTACGTGTAATGCAGTATAAAAAGTATGCCTTCAGACAGTACAGTATACAAAACAGTACAGTAAATCAAAATACAGTAACTAGACGGTGTACTTATACACCAAGTCAGAAGTTCCAGGTTACTCACAAACTGTTACGGTTATCTCCTTGCACAAATAATCCGATAACCTCCAGATACGTCAGGCATCTCCATGTATATCCTGAACAATAATCATCAATCATATACAGATCAGAACTCATCCATTCAGTTCTCATTTGTCATCTTAGGTATCTATCGGATCACCTAAGATAGCCTAGTAGCCTATCGCCCTTTCACTGGGTCTCACCCGAGGCTATTTCATTCTTTAATTAGGCTTAGCAGTCATCAGGATTATGATTTAAGTCATTTGGACTTCAATCGTTATCAGTTAAGCACTTATTTGGCCTTAGGGGCAAAATGGTAATTTTTCCATTCTTGCCCCGGACTCTGTCATGGTCCTCAGAATAGTCTACATATCTTATGTATGAAGTTCTAAGTCTTTTAGACTTAAATCGGTATCAGTTAGGTGCTTATTTTAACCGTAGGGGCAAAATGGTAATTTCACCATTGCTGTCCCGGACCCTATCGAGGTCCTCAGAATGTCCCATATATCTTGTATATAATTTTCTAAGTCCTTTGGACTTCATTTGGTATCTGCTTTAGATCATCGGGACACATCAGTCATTTCTCGTTTTACGCGTTGATAGTTCCGGAGTCTTACTTAGCCCTTCAGTGTTCATAATTATACTTACGATAATTTATCAGATCAGATTGACCTATATCTTGCACTTACAGTGCTCAGGGGTATTTTGGTCATTTTACGTTTCGTAAGATTCTGACCCCGGTTCGTCATTTATTCGGGTATACAGTTTCACCAGTGTTCGGGTTTCTATCGGTATCAGTTTCGTCCCAATCGGACTTCATTTGGGCTTTGTACAGTATCAGGGGTAATTTGGTAATTTCACGTGTCATATTTTTCGGCACGTCTGTTCATAAAATGGACCTCACCATTGGGTCCAGAGTGTCCGACATAATTAAGTTGGACTATCTGTTATGTTTAATTGACCCTGAGAATCATTAGGGGCAGTACGGTCATTTACACTTTATGTGTCTGTATTTTTCGGGACTCCAGTTCGTTAAACGGACCTCACCGTTGAGTTCAGAATGCCCGACATAGTCAAAATAGACTGTCTTTTTATTTTTATTTGGGTCTGGTGCCATCAGGGGCAGTACAGTAATTTATCACTTACAGGTCTGTATTTTTCGGTACATAATTTCCTAATTTGGACTGTACCATTGAGTCCGGAATATTTGAAATAGTGAAAATACACTATTTATTTGGACTCCGTTTGACATATTTAATGTCCAGGGGTAAAATCGTAATTTTACCTATTTAATAAAATAATAATTTTATTATTTAATTAATTTATTCAGGGCTTAAATGAAAGAGTTTTCCAAAATCTGGGCCACTGTGTAATTCCCCAAAACTGTTGGGGTCAAAAACCAATTTACAAAAGTTCTGGTTCAGTTTTTTAATTTCAAACAGTGGACCATTGGGTTTTCAATTCAAAACCCTAAACCGGTCCCTTTATCAACTGAATCAGCCGGTTCAGGTCCCCCTCAGAGAACCGGGATAACATATCCCTCATATCCCAAATTGGTCCTTATCCGTATACAGGTTTAGCCCCAAATCAATTTCAATTTCTGATTTATTAACTCTGTTGCCAAACGGTCCGAATTCAATTTTTTTAAAACACATCAGTTTAGCCAAACGGTGCCGTTCCATTAAAACGGTGGCACGGTCGTTGGCCGACACGTGTCTGGGCCAACTCGGTATGACTCGGCCAACTCGGCCGAGTCGACTCCATCTTCCCCATCGCGCAGGGCGCTGTTGCCCTACTTCTGCAGATTTTCTTCTTCTATTTCGTGATTTTTCAGGTACAGTTTTCAATATATTTTGATTCCAAAACATTCCTGGATGTCATGCCAACATTTTGGCATCAGTTTCATGGATCGAATCCACGCATGGAGCTCGGTCCACTCCGTTATTGTGCAGACCTGCAACTCGGTCGTGCACCCTCGTTTCTCAACCAAATCGCACGAGGTTTGGCTTGTTGTGACCCTTAGAACAGGGCTTCAATTCCCCATTTACAAATTTTAGTTTAAAAGCCCGTTACAGAATTTGGGTTCCATGGCCAAGACTCACAGGTTCGGTTTTGAGGGTCCAAATCAGTGTTCTAGGGTCGCGGGTTGGTGTTTTTGGGACCCTATCAGTGTCTAGATCAGGTTCAGAGTGTCAGAAATCAGTTTGATTGTAGCTGTTTCAGACCTGCTATCCGAGGTCCATCCATGGTGGCTGTTTACGGGTTTTGGGTGTTTCTACCCTATTCGACCCTCCCAATTAATTTAGAACAGGTCTAGGGTCTCACAGTAGCTTATTTACACAGTCTATATGGATTTGAACTATCTAAAACAGTACCCAAAATTCAAACAGGAAATTTCAGAGTAGTTTTAATGTTTTACCTTCCAAAGGGTGGCCCTCATTTCCTCATCCATGGCTCGGTTGTGGTTTCTGTGCATGTTGCACCAGTGCAATCGTGTGTTGCTTAGCCCTCAGTTCTCTTTGGTGCATCCTTTTTGAAGACACACCATGCACACACACTCAAGCTTGTACATACATGGATTTTCTCTCTTGGTCTCTCACCCAAGACTACATGCAGACTCTCTAAGCTTCTAACAGACCTACCCCTCTATAACAGTTCTGATTTTTGTGTTACAACAGCCCCCCCAAGATGTGTACACATATATATATATATTCATTCTTATACATATACATCTTTATATATAAATGAATATATCAGAAATCAGTGGGATTTAGGGCTGATGGGAGTTGATGTAATCCATCATATGGGGTTTGCATGTAACCTCATTGGTCCAATTTGAGGTGGGGCTTGGTTAACTTAGAGATATATACAATTGAGTTGTATATATATGCACAAAGTAATGGTAGCCCAGTTGGTAAACTTTTTGAGAAAAATTCATTCCCTCTCAAAGGTCAAGGGTTCAATTCCCTTGGCCTCCCATTTGGCCCCTTTTTCACCATTTTTGGTTAAGGCCACGTTTGGCTGCGTAGTAATTCAGTTTCAATGTTTGCTACATAACTTTCATTCCGTAGCTTCTTTTTCAACGCGGTTTCTTCCGGTCAGTTCCTATTTCAGTTATCTTCAGTGTCAGAGGTTCCGTGTCATTTATTATTCATTCGGGATTTCCCGGGTTAGCTAATTCGGGTTCCGTTAGTATTAAAACGGCGTTATTTCACCGAATTAATCAGTAATTTGGGTTCGGGTGAGGTACCCTTCCCTTCAGACATTTTCTTTATTTAATCGGTCTATGGCGACCGTCGGGATTATGATTAATTCCCTAAATCATTCTGTAAGTCGGTATTAATTAATAATCATTAATTAATTATTAATTTCACGGGATCGGGGTGTTACAGGAGAGCTTTCCCATGGTGGGATCTTTGGTGTTCAGGAATACCCTTTTCAAGACGAGATCCCCGAGCTGAAAATTGACAGGTCTTAACCCTTGATTGAAGCTTTTGGCCATCCTCTACTAGTATGTTTCAGTCCTGATCCTGGCTTGCTCACGTCTTTCCTCAAGTAGGTTTAGATTTTCTGCAAGCTGATGGTCATTGGATTCTTGGTCAAAGGCATCTGTCCTCAGGGTTCGCATGCTGATCGCGACGGGAATGACAGCCTCAGTACCGTATGCAAATGAGAACGACGTCTCTACGGTCGGTGTTCTTTTGGTGGTTTGGTAAGCCTAGAGCACTCCGGGGAGCTCTTCGACCCATCTTCCCTTGGCTTCCTCAAACCTTTTCTTAGTGGTATCAAGAATTGTGCGGTTGGTGAACTCTGCTTGCCCATTTGCTTGGAGATGCCCTGGTGAGGAGAAGTGGTGAGTTATTTGTAAGTCTTCACAGAACTTCTAGAACACCTTTCTAGCAAACTACGTACCATTGTCAGAGATGATGATGCAGGGTTTTCCAAACTTATAGACTATGTTCTTCCATGTGAAGTTTTTTACCTCCGCTTCAGTAATGTGAGTTAGAGGCTCTGCTTCTGCCCATTTGAAGAAATAGTCCATGGCGACAAGCAAGTATCTTCTATTTGTAAGGCCTTTGGCAGTGGCCTAACAATGTCCATTCCCCATTGAGCGAAGGGCCAAGGACTGGTAATAGGAACAGGCTCATGATGGGATTAGTACTGGTATGAGGCAAATCGTGGGCACTTGTTGCCCCTCTTGATGTATTCTTTGGCCTACCCTAACATGATTAGCCAATAATAACCCTAAGTCAGAGCTCGGTGGGCTATGGTCCTGTCGTCGTTATGGTTTCCACAGATTCCTTCATGTATCTTGGCTAGGACGTATTGGGATTCCTCTAGAGATAGGCACCTCAGGAAATGTTGATTGTAGGATCTTCCGTAGAGCTTTCCATTTAAGATCAGGTAATGAGCTTCCCTGATCCGAATTCTTCAAGCTTGATTTTTGTCGTTAGAAAACAATCATTCTTTTATGTACTGGATTATAGAAGTCATCCAGTTCTGGGTTTGTTCCGAGATTTGGGTGGACTGTACTTCATTGATGTTCGACTTCAGTTGGTAAGAAACCCTCACCGTTGAATCTCTTTCTGACTTGAGATGGGAGGCAATATTTACCAAAGCGTCAACTCTAGAGTTCTGGCCTCTTTCAATTTTCTGGATGGAGAATTTATGGAAAACAATTTTTAATAAGTCCACCAGCTCTGAATATCAGACCATTCTGTCATCCTTGGTAGAAAATTCTCCCAAGACTTGGCTTACCACAAGTTGGGAGTTTGAAAACGCTTCAAGGTTTCGGGCTTCGTATTCTAGGGCCAGTTTTATCCCGAGGATGAGTGCTTCGTACTCGGCTTCATTGTTAGAAGCTCTGAACCCCAAGTTAACTGCCTTTTCAGTTATGATGCTATCTGGGGATTGGAGTATGATGCCCAATCTTGAACCTCTATCGGTGGATGACCCATCAGTATAAGGTCACCATATTGCGGCGTCCATGTTGGCTTGAGCTTTATCATGTAGTGCTGGAGTGAGTTTTGCAATAAAGTCTGCCAATGCCTGCCCTGTGATGGAGGTTCGTGGAACGTATGATATGTCAAATCCCCTCAACTCCACAGACCACTTGACTAACTGTCCTGAGACTTCAGGCTTGTGCAGAATTGATTTTAGGAGGTAGGACATAGGGACTTCAATGGGATGTGCCAAAAAATAGAGCCTGAGCTTTTGAGCGGACATCACTAGGGTGAAATTCAACTTCTCAACTTTGGAATATCTCTTCTCAGTATCTAGAAGTGCTTTATTGACATAGAAGAATAGCTTCTGAATCCCTCTGTCTTTTTTTACTAGTGCCGAGCTGATGGCATTTTCTGATACTATAAGGTAAAGAAGCAATTTTTCCCCTTGTACTGGTTTGGAAAAGAGTTTGGGGGAGGCCATCTATTGCTTTAATTCTTGAAAGGCTTTTTCGCATTCAGGGGGCCCATTCAAGGGCCTTACTCTCCCTTAGAGCTTTGAAGAATGGAAGGCACCAGTCTATGGACTTAGAGATGAACCAGTTCAGAGCTGCTATCCTTCCGTTCAGGCTTTGGATGTCTTTCTTGGTTTTTGGTGGCTCTAGTTCGATCAGAGCTTTAATTTGTGAGGGTTCTGCCTCAATTCCCCTCTGAGAGACTACAAAACCTAAGAACTTCCCTTTAGTGATCCTGAAGGTACATTTTGAGGGATTCAGCTTCATCATGTGCTGCTTCAAGATGTTGAACGTTTGGCTCAGGTGTTGGATGTGGTTATTCTTCCTTATGCTCTTGACTAGCATGTTATCTATATAGATCTCCATTATGCTGCCAATCAAGGAGCCAAACATTTTGTTTACCAGCCGCTGGTATGTGGCTCTAGCATTCTTCAGACCGAATGACATCACTCTATAGCAATAGAGACCTCGTTCGGATATGAAGGTTGTCTTTTCTTGGTTTGGAGGGTACATCTGAATCTAGTTGTACCCTGAATATGCGTCCATAAAGATCATGAGCTCATACCCTACGGTTGCGTCAACCAGCTGATCGATCATCGGGAAAAAAAAGTTGTCTTTAGGATAGGCTTTATTGAGGTCTGTGTAGTGAACGCAAACCCACTATTTTCCATTCTTCTTCTTGGCAAGGACTGTATTGGCAAGCCATTCCGGGTAGAATACCCCTTTTATCATTCTGGAGTCTAGCAGCCTCTGGACTTCTTCGTTGATGATCTTGTGGCATTCAGGGGCGAAGATCCTCATTTTCTATCTCATTAGAGGGTGGTTTGGGTCAGTCATTAGCTTGTGGGAGATAAAGTTAAGGTTTATCCCTTCCATGTCCTTGGTTTCCCACACAAATACTAACAGATTGTCTTTTAGGAACCCCAACAATCTTCTATTGCTCAGAGAGGGACAGATCTGAGCCAATCTGTAAAGACCGATCTCCCTATTCAGAATTGACGAGCACTTTGATAGGAACTTTCATGGGTTTGGCCATGTTGTCCCTTCCTTTAGGACTTAATGGCTCATCGATCTCGGAGGGGCATTCCTCCGTCTCATGAAGTTCGGAGGGTGTAAAACCTTCTTTTCCACGAGGACACTGTGATTGCTATTTAGTGGTTTTTTCCTTCAGCGCGGAGCATGGCACTCTCAGGTGGTTAGCTGACAGCCTCTGATGGAATAGACCTTGTTGTTCTGTACGTACTTTAGGCACCCATAGAGGGTCGAGGAAACCGCTTCTATTTGATGGAGCCAAGGTCTTTCGATGATGACGTTGTAGGGAGACTTGGAGTTCAGGACCATGTATTCAAAAATCAACATCTTCTGAGCGTCCCCTTCTCTCGCTGTGGTTGGGAGGTCTATCTTGCCTAACAGGGTGTTAAGGTTCCCATCGAATCCCGCCATTACAACGGTGGTGGCCTTGATGTTATTGATGTTGAGCTTCATGTGTTGATAAGGCTCATAAAACAGCACGTTGGTGGAACTTCCTATGTCTACCAGAACCCTTATAGTCTCAAAGTTGGCAATCTCAACCGAGACGATGAGGGCGTCACTATGAGGGCAGTACACCCCAGCAAGATCCAGCTCTAAGAACTGAATTTGCCGTGCGGGCTTCGGCTTTTTCTCAATAGTAGAAATCTGAATGATGCTTGGTTCTGCTCTTGCCTCCCAAGCATATCGCTTCCTAGCTCAGTTGAACATCCTTATCATTGCGTTGTCGGTATGGAGGACAAGGATGACCTGATTATTCTGGCACAACTGTTCATTTCAGGCCTCTGCTCTTGCCTCCTCTGTTGTGGCCTGTCATTACGGGTGTCATGACCCGAAACCCACCCTATGTGGATCTCGTGTCGCGGGGCTGACCCGAAGGCCGTCCCTACTTTTTACATTCTTGTATCATAGTACTAGTATGCAATGTACTAAAAATTTTAAACAATGAACAGCGGAAGTTTTTATCAATTACAATAATCCAGCGGAAGTCTTTTAAATAAATTAAACAGCGGAAGTCTATTAAATACATGACATAGTTCTACATAAGACAAAATGAGAACTAAACGTAACCAGCACCCGGGGTGGTGAATACATGGGAGAACTAACATAGACTGGTACAGTACTTCAAAATGTCCCCCTACGCTCTCAGACTCCTACTGGGGTCTCGCAGCGTCATTACCTAAAATGGGGGGTAAGTGGGGTGGAATGAGTTACAAAGCTCAATAAGTAAATGCAGATCTCCAACACTGGTATCGATGATCAATAAATCCATGAATAAGATTATGATAGCCAATCATAAGAATAAGATGCTGTAATAGCCAATGAAAACAATTGCCACGAGGGCCAATGGAAACAATTGCCACAAGGGCCAATGGAAACAATTGCCACAAGGGCCAATGAACAGTAATCACAATACACAATTAGAAGTATTGGGTGTAATAGCAATGTGAAGAATTTCAATGATAATATAACAACAATGAAGTACTGCCACAATGAACCGATCACAATCAAATCAATCAATGCAAGTCCTTCGAGACTTGAAGAATCATAAGGAATAATACCATTCAACAATCAAGTTCTTTCAGTCATAAGAGATGCTGTTATTCTGTGTCAGGGTTCGGCAGACCCTCGATCTTTTGGGGCCCGGCATACCCCCTAGTGAATTCCAGTGAATTGCCATTTGTCCGTTCACGGACTTGACCCGTATGTCCCATTCAATCAGATAGCATCAGATGGGTGTTGTGACTGAGCACAACTCCCGTGTTCATAAACATGTCATGATCATAAGTAATTCCATAAAATATAAAAATGGAATATCATTCATTCAATGAGGATACAACAGTAGGCCTTTCAAGGCATGGTTCAACATGATAACAATGATATAGCTATCAATCAATGTCCACAAGATAGAACAATATCACATTGTGGATAGCAATAACATGTGGTACTTTCAAGGCACAGTGAAACATGATAACAATGATACATCAGTCAATCAAATGTCCACAAGATAGAAAATATTGAATTATGGAACACAAGGATAACAATACATTCAAGAGTACGAGTTTGGCAGTAAAAGAATAAACATGGCTTGTGGAAACACCACATGTAAGAGAGAGTGATCCACTTACTTCTATCGTGATTCTAGATCAGGAATCCGTGAGTGTGCCCTTGCCTTTCGAGTTCCCTATATATCAGTAATTACGTTTCAGAATAAATGTTATTCATCAAATTTTATGCCTTTCTATCATAAGTATCTCAAATACAAATTTAGACTTTACCATCGAGTCCGTAATGTCGAAGAAAGTCGGTTTAGGCTTTTGCGGAATTCCATTTGGACATTTGTACTTAAAAGGGCAAAATAGTCATTTTGCACTTTTACGTTATTTTATCTTTCGGGGTCCCGTCTCGTAAAATGGACCCCATCATTGGACTCAGAACGTCTGAGATAATAAATTTTGACTATGCATTTGCATCGTTTGGACTTCGTTTGACCCATATTTGAAATAGGGGCATTTTTGTAAAAATTAATATTTTATTAATTTTCCTGTTTGGGCCTTAATGAGATTTCTTAAAACATTTGGGGCCGGTTCATAATTTCCAAAAGCTGTATAATTTTCAGTTGGTTCAGAACCAGAAACCCTAAACCGGTCTGCCCCCTTACTGAACCAAACGGTTCAGTCAAATCTTGAGAACCGGAACAAGATAACCAGTTCTCTTATGCTATCCATGGTTGGAATAAGCCCAAACCCAATTCCAACATTTCCTATCCATGCAACCAAACAAGCCCAATCCATTTAAATTCAAAACACAAACGACACAGTTTCATGTTCCCATTTATTTTCGGTTGGGTCCCGATCCGATTCGAACCCGGATCCGGTTAAATTTTAACCCGATAGCCTCACGACATTCCGATCGTCTTCCCCATTACTCTGGTAGGGTTCCGGTGGTGAACAATCGTCTTCTCCGGCGACTGTCACCGGTTTTCGATGGTTTTTCCTCCTGTTTTGAATGCCGTTTTACTCCCCACCACATGGGGATCATGAATCCATCCTCCGTTTTGATCAAGACCGTCTTGATCTTTACGAATATGGGTTCAAATATCTCCGGCCGACTCTCTGGCCAAGTTATATTTTTCATTTCGTGGCGTTTTGATCACTGTTTTGGCCCTATATTTCTTTTAGTGTGTTTCTGCACTTAAGAGGATTAATTCCTCCTCATAATAACAAGGTTTCATACATAATTTTCATAAAAACCGAAATTATCCTAAGGCCTGTAACTCCATTTTTCTATCAGGTTTCTCAACCATTTTACATGGTTCTTTTTGCATTAATTTTCTACTTTCATAACCTACAAGACCCTAGTATTAAACCAAGGTTTCATGCTCTGCATTTATAAAACAGTAACTATGTAAACAAACCTGAATTTTCTTGTTTGCTATCGGTGACCCTCCCGACCTCTTTGTTTCTGCTTCAATCTCTATCTTTCTCTTCTCCTCTTCAGTTCCTGACCCTTCCCTTTCTTTTCTAACCTCTCAACTCACAAACCCGTATATATATATATATATAAAGAGAGAGACTCCACCGCCTCTCTCCCTCTTCTCTCTCTTCTCTCTCTCTCGGTTACTCCCCCTTCTATGGCCCCTTTTCTTGACTTAGGGTCTGATATTCTCTCAGCCAAATGCAACTTTGCATTTATGGCTTGGGAGGCTTGTGATGTACACATATATACATATATTATATTATACACATCACACACACACACACACACACACACTTCACCCAACCGAGACACACACACACACCTACATGCACTGCACCTATATACTGCCCTTGGCAGTTTCCCTTTCCCTCTTTTCTTTTCCTTTTTATTTTTATACATATACATATATACATAAATATCTTATGTTATACATATATATATACATATAAAATACATATTTTATACATGTATATACATCCACGTGTAGGCGTATAAATCCACTTTTAATCATATATACATACATTCATTTTGAACGGGCTACACACATACGTACGTGTATGCATGCATGGGCAAACGTGCATGCACGCATTACGATGCAATGTTCGGGGGTGCTCGGGTGTTACCCGGCCTTGGTCATTCATTTCCATCATTTACAGTTTCCAGTCATACATTTCCATGAAATATCATGATATACATATCTTATCGTTCAAGTTACATTATTTAACCGACTTACCTCGGTACACGTGCCGTATCCCTGGGTCGGGATATTACAACGGGGGTTTTACCTCTCGTCCTGTCTGATGAACTCTCACAAATGCCCTCTTCTGATGAGTTGTTCAATCTCATGTTTGAGGGCTTTGCATTCATCAGTGGTGTGCCTATGGTCTTTGTGGAAGTCGTAGTATTTGCTTTGATCCCTAGAGTCAGGACTGCTCTTCAATGGTTTTGGCCACATCAAGTCCTCACGTGTCTGTACCTGCTGGAGTATGTGGGTGAAGGAGGCATTTAGAGGTGTGAACATCCTGTACCTTTTAGAGTTGGGGTTGTTTTGAGTTATGGGTGCCGCCCTCTTGTCAGGAATTCTGACCCTCTTCTTGGTTGTGAGGGCGTCCCGTTTTTGGGTGTGGTCATCCTTTTGAGCTTACTCTTTGGCCTTTCGGAAGGACATCTTCGTATCCTCAAGGTTTATGTACTTTTGTGCCCGCTCCATAAGTGCTGCTATGTTAACGGGGGAAATTTTTTGTCAAAGAGTCCTGAAAGCATCCAGGGCCCAAACCAGTGGTGAGGGCTGCCACTAGAAAGCTCAGACTACAATCTATTATCTCTGTGAGCTCGGCATTGAAACGACTCGTCCTTGGCCTACTTTATGGTGAGCAGGAATTTTGGACCCTTTCTCAACTTCCTGCTGGTCAGGAATCGATCAAGGAACTGCCTGCTGAACTCATAGAAGTTGATGATCAACTCTTGAGGAAGGTTGTGGAACCACTTTAGAACGGTAACCTTGAGGCTTGTCATGAAGGTATGGCACATGAAAGCATCGGTAGTCCTATGTAGAGCCATCGTATGCTGATAGTGGGAGAGATGGTCCCTGGGCTCCTCAGACTAATCGTGTAGGGTGAACTTCAAGATAAAAAATTTCTTAGGTCATTCTCCGCCATTATGGCTGGAGTGAACGGTGTGGCGAAACTCCCGAGTAACTTTCCAGTTTATCCTTCTCTAGAAGGGCGTGGGTTCCTCTGGTGAAGACGATTTACTCCATGGAGTCCGCTATCTCCTCCATCCTTTGAGGAACTTTGGACGGAACTAGTTGTTGTTGGCCTTGTCTTGCAACCTTAGTCCCTATATGGAGGGGATGATTCTGTCCAGTAGTGGTAGGGAGATGTTGCCCTCCTTGGGCTAGGGGAACTGGTGCTGATAGAGGCTGAGATTTGAATGGCACTAGATTGGACCCCGAGGCTGCTGGAGTTAGGATCCTTGTCCTGCTTTGATAATGGATAACAGGATAAAAGGTAGGCATCCCTCTTCCTACCACGGTTGATGGCTGAGGAGCACCCCCTATGTGAGTGGTACCATGGGGGTGAACTGACCGCACATTGGGGGTCTCCTCATTAAAAGGTCCCATGGAGGTGTACCGACCGCACACTGGGGGTCTCCTCATTAGGAGGTCCTCCATCCGTGGTGGTGGCAAGAGGTTGAACCCCTTCATTAGCGAGTAGGAAGTGATAAGTATAGGAGGATGAGTGGGATTGCTCTGCTGGTTTTGCGCCTAGGCGGCTAAGGCGATAAGTTGCTCTTGCATCAGATCGGACTGTCGTTGAATCTGATCAAGTTGTTGTTGTAAGTGATAAGAAGTTTGTCTTGGACGAAGATTGGGAACCTTGGTTCCTTTAGACGGAAAAGACAAAAGAACTCTTTTTGATGAAGGGAATTAACAAGAACGATTGTCGTTTCCACATATGACGCCAAACTGATGTTGCACTTTCTGATTAGTGGGGCTTTCGCTCTTCGTCGCCTGTCAAGAACTTAAAAAGAGAGATCAAAGGGCCACCGGATTGGTGGTAGCTGGTCCGATAATAAAGTCAATAAAAATAAGAGAGAGAGACTGCAATTGAAAAAGATTAATTAACTAAATTGAAAAGCGCACCTTAGGATTGTATTTATAGGCTGCGGATCCTTTAAGTTGATTGGGATTTGGAGTCGTAGAGATCGAGATTTGACGATATCTGAAGATGGCAGTTGTCGTATTGAACTCTGATATCTGCAAAATAGGGATTGGAAGATATCTGAGAATGACAGTTTTCATATCGCATTTTGTTTTCTTATTACAAAGTTAGTAGAGCATGCAAGGCGATGATTAGCTCAGGTTGCATCTAAGTATGTACTTCGTGCTCTCTATTCTAGAGGAAAGGTCTGTATTCTTGTGATCAAAGAACGTTTGAATCCTAAAAATGATCATATTTGAATAGTTTTGTGTCATTTTCTGATTTGTACATGAGAAAACTTATATACACTTATTAAGTTTGAATTACACTGTTATTTATGATGCGTCAGATAATATAACCGATCTCATGCTTGTCATTCAATACCCGATACTGTATAATCTAAAGGGGAAATTATGATAGTCGATGGTACAAGACTTCAAAAAATCGACTCGCTTAGATTTAGACAAATTACAAAGTCATAATTTCATCAACACAAATTTACTAATAGAATAAATGAACCAGAGTGCTAAGAAAAGTTAGGTAGTACTTTGGCTTTGAGGTGACAAGTCAAAAGAAAAGAAACACATGTTTGTTGTTTATACGTCCCGATTCAGATTATCTTTCAAAGATCACCTACTATATTATTTTCTTTTAAGTCAATTATTACTTACATTTGGTCCTTGTTTGACCCGGTATTATTATCACTTTTGCAATCCACGATGACACACCTAGGGGACCCACTTGGAAAACAGCGTCCGCAAGTACCGATCGCGTGGCTATAAATTCATCATCTTTTTTAAAACCAAAGATTATCTCACCAATTAGTATATTTTGAGATGAGCGACGTCAGCAAGAGCCGATCGTGCGGCTATAATGGCATCATTCCTTTTCTTCAAACCACGATTGATGATTAATTCAAATCCGATGTGAATGAGATTCTGGGCTGCGATATTCAACAAAGAGGAATGGTCTCAGGGACTTGGTGTAAACATCTTGACTGTCAAGTGGGAACACAAAATTCATGTTTTTAAACGTTCATTAATTGTCTTAGAGATTGTTTTGAAATTCTTGCAAGTGGATTACACCCCCTCTTTCAAAATGATAGTTCTTTTGAGTATTCTAATTTTTTTTGAAAATATTATTTTATTATTTTAAAATTATTTAAATTTTTCGTATTACTTTCGCTTAATTGTAAATTATATTCATATTAAGTGTAATAAAAGGTAGTTTTAAAAATTTATAATTCAAAAATACATTAACTTTTTAAATGAAACTCTTAAAATAAATAGTGATAAAAGACTCTTAAAATGAGACGGAATAAATAATTTTTTTTTATAATATCACTTCATTCATGAAACTAATTCATTAACTTATTTGTACTTTATTAAATCAGCTCTGACTTTTTATTTTAAAAAACAAACTCTTAAAATGTAGACTTCAACAATATTAATATAAAAACTAAAGTAAATCATTTTAATCTATTAGTTTCAACACTTTTTACTTGCGAGATTTTTTTTTAAGGTAAAAATGTTAAGCTCGATGAATATTAAATTAAAGGAGGGCTAGGACTTCTCTTGTAACAAGAGAGGCAGCCCACGCAGGTTGTAGGAGAAAATTCTTTGGTCGATACTAAATCTAATTCCTTGATGCTGGAGAAGGGTCCACCTTTATAGAATGCTTCATTCACATTCATCTCCTCTTTTCTCCTTTACCTTTTTTGTTTTCTGACATTTGTTAAAACCAATCCGGATTAATGGTCTATCAATACTGACAACCAAAACTATACTTACCGTACGTAACAAAATAAAAGCGCAATGAGAAATTTCTGAATACAATAAACTACATCAACAGATAAATAAATAAATAAATATATATGTGCATATATATATATATATATATATGGTGTTTACATATAATCTTTAAATTGGCTTTTAACATGTCCGTTTGGAAAGATTTTTATAATTATTAAATTTTTTTTAAAAAATTAGTGTAATTTATCCAATTTTATCATTAGAGTTTCATTCAATACATATTTCTCTCTTGTTAAAAAATAATTAAATTTTATATTACAAAAGTAAATATAATATATAAATAAGAAACAAAATAAAAATTTAAAGTAATATTAAAAAAAATTTATTTAGAGTTGTCACTTTATTATTTTAGACCTTTAATTATATAGAACCGAATCCGTTATTCTTAATAACTATGAAATAAAGTGGATAAATTTTGTTTTTGTTAGGTGGGAGGTTGCTGTGGTTTCGCAGCTTTGTTTTAATCTTCTTCTTTTTATTTTTATTTTTCATTTCTTGGCGCCTAGTTTTAGATTGTGTTATTTATTTGTTGTGTTGAGTTGCACTTGTTTCTCGTTCTTTGGTGCCATATTTCATGTATACGTGTTCATATTATTTGCTAATAAAATCTTACATTACCCAAAAAGAAAAAAAATATCTTTTTTTATTTTGTAATTTCTTCGACAACAATTTTTCTTTTCCTTTTCCTTTTCCTTTTTCTCTTCCTCCTTCTTCTTCCTTTTTTTTTTTTTTTTTTTCTTTTTCTTTTTTTTTTTTGGGGGGAGGGGAAGGGGTTGGTATTCAACAGTAGAATAATTAATGATAACCAAAACAAATTTTGGAGGTCATTGTTAATGATTTCTGTAATAAAATTTAAAATTCCTAAATAAATTCTAAAATCTATCACATATGTACACATGTTTACAAACAATTAAGCAGGGGAAGATTTACAAAAGATAATCAATGAAGGCGACAAATATATATATACACACTTGACGAAGAAGCAAAGCGGTTGAAGACCAGTCATTAATCACCACAATAGAGTACATTATTGGTGCTTTGGCTTTTCAAAATTTTCAACCAAAGAGGCAAAGACCATCTGAAAAGAACCCAAATAGACTAAGATGAGTCTTAGGGTGACGTAATCTCAAGCATACGAGTGTCATTGAGATAAGCATGTTGTTTCCTGGAAGCAGCACAACACTTGGCCTTGACCATCTCTCTAGCTATCCGTTTCACATCTGAATGGCATCTCTCTCTCTCTCTCTCTCTCTCTCTCACACACACACACACACACATACACACACACATATGAATGGTCAATGTTCAACATGTCTGTCTTTGACTAGTCCTCGCTATAAAGACATCCCAAGTGATGTTGGTTTTTGCTTTCTTAACAAGGGACCGAAGGAGAGAGAGGAGGAAGTGACAAGTACCCAAAACCAACCATGAGCGACACCATGCCAGGTTTTAGTGAATGGAAGGAATTCTATCAACAAAGCATCTCTAGAGAAGTGGTACCGTCGCCCGGTGGATTATCGGATGCCGTCATCGTCACGACAAGCGTTACCACCGACAACATGTTAAGCCGAAGCAACTCAAGCACTACTGCCGGTGGCCATCCGAACCCCAAGGGCTGTGTTTCAAAACCAATCCGAAGGCGGTCAAGGGCTTCTAGGATGACACCTACCACCCTCATCAATGCCGACACTAGCAATTTTCGAGCACTGGTGCAACGATTTACAGGCTGCTCTAGTGCACGCTCTTCATTTGAGACTCGGAGAGGCCCAATCAACTTGAACTTTGAACTCACAAATGAACAGCAAGTTCTTAATGCAACTTCAATGATGGCATCATTTGGATGCAACAATTATAATCAGATAACTGGGCCTCAACAAGAGCAGCCGCTGCAAAGCCAACGACAACATCAGCAGATGTACCAAGAGCATCAAAGTATGTTCTCATTCCACAACAATGAAAGTGATATCTTTCTTTCAGCATTTAGTGACCCCAGACCTAATAATCAGACAATGGAAAACTTTGTGATGGAAAATATTCCTTTACATGAACTTGCTGGGGATTTTTCCTCATATGGTAATGGGGATGCATGATGGTTACTTCTTTGGAGGAATTTAGGTGTTGAATTGTCAAAGAAATGTTCGACATCTTGGGATGTCAAATTACTTCTTTTGTGGACACTGATGAATGTAAATATTTCTTCTATTAAAGCTGATATATAAAACCTATCCTGTTTCTAGCTACCATGCACTATATTTAATGTCTTGAACTTGTTTGCATTATCGTTTGCCCCTGTTGAATACAAATATATGAACAGTAATTGACCTGGCCTCCAGCAGTCGTCCAGTCCGTACCATTGTTCGTCTATAGATCGTGGATGCAATATAGCATCAACATTTAAAAACATTCCGTAGCAGGTTGGAGTTTATTTGGAAGTTTTATCCCACCAATGGCGGAGTCTAACAAAAAATATTTAGGGCATAAACAAAGAGACTACTTTTATTGAAATAAGAAATCAATACTTTATGAGCAAGCAAGACGGCTCCCACTGTGGCTTTTTTCTTCCTTGCGGCGTACAGCACACTTTTTATATGGCTATACACACACACACACACACATATATATATATATATAAATTATATAAAGCTTAACCCTGATACAATTAGGATTTCTAATCCTATTTAAATTCATAATACCACTTTCACTAGGACAAGGACTCGTAGTCCTATTAGGATAAAATAAATCAAATTCTACCACTATGAGGACTCAACTTTAAAAGTATTACTAAAACTACACTTGGTTTAACTGGTTCACATTGCCTCCCTTAAACCAAGGTTTTCAAATTTCACTATGCCAAGTAACCTCTTCAACTTCAAAAAAGAGTTTGTTTTTAGTGGCTTTGTAAAAATATCTGCAACTTGTTCTTCAAAAGGACAAAATTCAAGCTGGATCTCCTTGTCATTTATCAAGTCACGAATGAAGTAAAACTTGATATCAACGTGCTTGCTTCTCCCATGAAAAACTGGATTCTTCGTCAATGCAATGGCTGACTTGCTATCACAAAATATTGTTGTTGGTCCATCCTGCTTGTGTTGTAGAATACCAAGCATCCGCCGTAACCAAACTACTTAAGTAGCAGTATTCCCTGTTGCAATGTACTCTACCTCTGCTGTTGAAAGAGCAACAACTTGCTACTTTTTAGAAGACCAAGAAAATACACCAGAACCAAGATGAAAGACATATCCTGAAATACTCTTTCGCATCTCAGTATCTCCTGCCCAATCACTATTTGTATATCTAACAAGTTCCAAACTGTTAGAAGATGAGTAAAAAGTACCATCACCTTGCGTACCTCGAATGTATCGCAAAATTCGTTTAACAACTTGCAAGTGAGATTGATGTGGAGTCTCTATAAATCTGCTAATCAACCTAACACCAAACACAATATCTGGCCTAGTAGAAGTCAAATATATCAAGCTTCCCACCAATCTTTTAAAGTAAGTTGGATTCACAAGATCACATGTTCCATCTCTCACCAACTTCTACCTTTCTTCAACTGGAGTCAAAATTGGATTGGACTTGTCCATCTTGAACCTTTTCAAAATATCACTGGATACTTTTTCTGTGAAATAAAAATTTCACCATTTGTTTGAATAACCTCAATGCCAAGAAAATAAGACATTAGTCCCATATCTGTCATCTCAAAGTGAGCTATCATAGCCTCCTTGAATTCCGAAATCAACTTTGGATTATTGCCAGTAAATATCAAATCGTTAACATATAAGCACACAATAAGAATATTACCATGTGAATTAGACTTGACATATAAAGTATGCTCATAAGGACATCTCTCAAAATCATGGTCAACAAAATAAGAATCAATGCGTGTATACCATACTCTAGGCGCTTACTTCAATCCATACAAGGCCTTATTTAATCTAAAAACTTTGTTTTCATGCCCTTTTATCACATAGCCTGCAGGTTGCTCAACATAAACTTCTTCTTTAAGTACACCATTCAAGAATGCAGATTTAACATCCATTTGAAAAATTCTCCAATTATTTTAAGCAGCAAGAGAAACAAACATATGAACTGTATCAAGTCTAGCAACAGGAGCAAACACCTCAAAATAATCAATACCTCGCTTTTGTTTGTAACCCTTAGCCACTAATCTTGTTTTAAAGCGATCTACCTCACCATTGGGCTTGTACTTTGTCTTGTACACCCACTTCACATCAATTGGTTTCTTACCACTTGGAAGAGTAGTAAGTTGCCATGTGTTGTTCTTTTCAATTGCATGAATCTCATCATCTATGGCTTTAATCCAATGATTATCATGAGAGTCTTCTTCAAAACTCACTGGATCACAATTTACAAATAAAGCAAAATTCACTAAATCTTCATTAGTTGGCTCATTATCACTACTAACAACATAATCTTGTAAGCGAGCAGGCAAGTGGCGCTGGCGTTGAGGACGCCTAGAGGACTCTACATGAGGCGATGACACACTGAAGATGTAGGATCACTTATTTGAGGCTCACTCTGTATTTCAATCTGCGGATCTACATTATTAAAAATTAAAGGTGACTGGATTTGATCACTTTGAGACCAATCTCAAACTCCTTGCTCATCAAAAGTCACATCACGACTAATAATCACCTTCTCTGTTATTGGATTATACAACTTGTAAGCCTTTGACAATTGACTATAGCCAATAAAAATACATTTTTCACCTCTATCATCAAGTTTCTTTCTAAGATGATCTAGCACATGAGCATATGCAATGCATCCAAACACCCTTAGGTGTTTAATGGCAGGTTTCTGTCCACTCGAAGCTTCCCGCGGGGTTTTGTTAGAAACACTTCTAGTAGGGCACATATTCAAAACATAAATAGCACAAGTAACCACTTCAGCCCAAAATCTTGTAGGCAAATTTGTAAATTTCAACATGTATCTAACCATATCCATAACAGTTCTATTCTTTCTTTCCGCCACTCTGTTTTGTTGTGAAGTATATCTAGCAGTCAACTGATGCCTAATACCATGTTTCTCCAAAAAAATATCACAAACAAGATACTTTGTACCCCTATCAGTTCTCAAAGTTTTAATTTGAAATCCACTTCACTTTTTAACATAGGCCTTGAATTTTTTAAAAGTATCACATACATCAGATTTATGTTGCAAAAAAAAAAAACCCATGTTTTTTAGCTAAAATCGTCAATGAATGTAATAAAGTACCTACTGCCACCATTAGAAGGTACCTCCACTGAGCACAAATCTGAGTGCATCAACTCCAAAAGCCTCTTGGCTCTTCATGAATTTCCTATAGGAAAAACATCTCTATGTTTCTTTCTCATAACACAAGTTTCACAAACTCTCACTACAGAAAAATATAGTTTTTGCGACGCCCATTATTAGCGACGCACAAAAATCGTCGCTAAAAGCCATTTTTTGCAATGCTCAGCTGTGTGTCATGAATAGTAGGAAAAAAAGTAATAAAGAATTTGATGAACGGCGCAAAACTATTAGTGACGCACCCTTCACCATTGGCGACGCACAAGGTGGGTGTTGCAAATAGGGTGGTGGACAAAAAATGGTGCCATTTTTCATACAATTAGCGACGCACAAGGACTATTAGTGACGCACGGTGTATATCGCTAATAAGCCCTTATAAATCAGTCCCTCTGTTTGTTAAATCGATCTGCGCTCTCTCTGTTTCCCATTTGATCTCTCTCTCTAACACGATCTCCGATTTCCATATCTCATCTCTCAGACGCTCGGTTCGGATCGGTGGAATATCTCCGATCTCTCGCTTTTTCTCTGTCGCTCAGTTTCTCTCTCTGGATCGATCTCCGATCTCTCTCTCTCTTTCACCACTTCACCGAGTTTGAAAAAGGTTTGGGTTTGTTTTAAACTTGTTTGTTTTTCTGCAGAATATTAAATTTGTTTGATTTAGTGTTGACTGTTCTTGTAAAGGGTTTTTGTTATTTCTGTGTATAATGGTGTTCATTGAGTTATTACTGGATCGGAAACTCGGCCATCACTAGCTTTTGCGTTTGGAAAAGTTAGATATCAAAGTAACCATATCTAAGCAAATGAAAGATTGATTTCACACTCTTAACCCACCTCTAATAGTAAAAGTTTCATTTGAATTTGATATTATCTAACAGTTATTTAGTTTTTATTCAAATTATTTTTAAAAAATTTCACATTGTCTCAAACAAAAACAAAAAAAAAAAATCTCGTCTTAAAAATTTTAAATTTAACTTTGAATAGTAATTTGAGTGTGTATATAGTAACTAACTGGGACAAGCCTAATTGGTAACTCATGAGAGTCATGAACTCTCCCAAGGGTTCTACTCTCACTCCCCTTGTTTATATATTTTTTATTTTTTAGTAAATAATATTTGGTATAGGTTTAAATCTACTATTGATGAATATTTTTTTGACTCAAATATTAGTTTGAATATGAATTTGGGTCACTGTTGTAAATGCACACAGCATGACACCCTAGTCAGGGGGTCTAATTTGCCTACTTCTTCCCTTAGAGACTTACGTAGTACCCTTGTGCCATGAAATCCTCATTTATAGTTCATAGGTTTATTTCACTATGCTTGTAATTACTCATTCATTCTGATATCACTATGCTTGTCCTACAAATTAAAATTTTAAACTAAAGTCGGTACCTCAACTTTAGTGCTAAATTTTGTAAAGCTTTGTTTAATACCGTGAAATAAGGGTATTAAAATTAGGTTTAGCTACAATTAGATGCAAGTTAGTCTAAAATTTGAAGTCATTAGAATCCAATTTCAAGGCTCAAATTTCATGATACCAAACCAAAAAAAAAAAAAAATCAGTTTTGTCTTTTCAATGTTAAATGAGAAAAATAAGAAATTTAAAACAAGCTTAACGCATTTAATTTTTTTATTACATTGATTAAAAAAATAAACACATATTAAAAAAAATGATTGAAAGTGCTTGTTTGATTCAATTGTCAAAAAATAGACTATTTGAGTTAAATGACTGTAAAAATGTTATTTGAGTTAAAGAATTGATTTTTTGGATAAACAATTAATAAATACTTGAAAACTATTAAATTTAGACATTTATAATGGACTTGACCTATTAACATAATTCAAATTATACTTAACAAAAAAAATTGTATCACAAAAATAAAAACAAATATTTAATACTTTAAAACATCTTCAATATTGTATCAAATATAATTAACCCTGATACCAGATTTATGAATGGGTCGATCAATACTTATATCAATTATAATTAACACTCATATATATATATATTATGCTAAATTATTAACTCATTTAAAAATTTAAACTATTAAAAAAATTAAGTATAACTTAGATATTTAATACTCTATCAGCTACCACAGCTCATAAATGGCACGAAGTGATATGGCCCCACCTATTTTTTTAATAGTACTGAAACTGACTCCATTGCAATTTTCTAGCAGTACTTTTTGGTTCTTACGGGAAAGAAATTATATATTGGAAAGGAAAATAAAATTACTGAATTTGATCCTATTACAACAAGAGAAAATGATATTCCTCCATGGTTTGTAATTAAGAATTAAACAGAGCAAACAAAGATTCCAAGAAATGATTTTGTATTTGATATGCAATTCAAGATGGTTTTTTTTTTTCTCTCTTTGTCTTCTTTTTAATGTATTTGATATGCATAGTCTACTACCTTGTCAAAGAAAAATATCACATAGAACCTCCTTTTTTTTATTTTTTTATTTGCTGTCAATTTCATCTGGAAGCATGTTACCTTGCTAGTCAGTTCTACAACTCACACCCTGTGTAGGTATTGGATCAGATCAGTTTTGGCTAGAAGAGTTTCTAGTTCTCTTTTCTCCTCTATTGGGTGTTGATGCGCCTTTTTAAGCAAGGCCGCTGTGACTGTGGCCTAATTTATTTTTTTTTAGGGATTACTTCATAAAAAAAAAATTATGGTGATTGTTTTGTAAGTTAGCAATTGCATTCATGTAAGCTTAGCCCCGTTCGGGAGTCATTTTCATCACATGTGAATCTTGTCGCGAAATTTATTCGTGATTGGGCTCGTGTGTATGAAAATCAATTCTTGAATTGTCTAGAGAGGATAGTTCAGGAATGCATAAATTTGCATTGCAATCAATAGCTTTTCATGCTTGAATATTTTACTATGACAAAATTTCAGCACGGTCTCCTATTGTTCTCTGGGTATATATTTAGGCGTGCTAACGTCTATCTCGTATACTTGGAGAACTGTGGGGAGATGCTGCCGAAATTTTGTTTGAGTTGAATCAAACATTTGATTTCCTACTGATTGCAATGTAGATTATGCATTCACGAATGGGATAGGACCACCTTACCCTTTAGAGAGAAATTGGAGGTGATAGGATTCATGTTTCATAGTTTATAATGAGTATCATTTTTGACTTGTCTTAGGTAGAAGAAAATGGATAAGAATTGGATGGACTTGAGGGGCAAGCATTTGTTAGGATATGTGAAGGAGATCAAAGATTTCATTGAGTTTGCTCGTGCATCTACAAATGGGAGAAATAGGATAAGATGTCCATATAGGAGGTGCAATAATAGGGATTATATGCACATACATGAGGCCAAAGAGCACCTATTTCAACACGGGATGGACAAAAGGTATACGTGTTAGGAATTTCACGGGGAACACCGTGACGTACGAGTGGTATTTAAGGATGAAGAAGAAGACAACGATGATGACTTTGGTTTTAAGGTTGGGGTTGGTTACGATGGCTTGCCACAAATGCTGGCAGACTTGCAGAGGGCTACAACTGGGGCGAGTAGTCACAGGAGTGATATGGGACAATTGAAAGCTGTTTGAGTCCTTGTTGAGGGAAGCAAGGTAGCCGTTATATCCGGGTTGTGATAAGTTTTCGAAACTGGACTTTCTCGTGAAACTCCTTCATATTAAGACCATCAACCGATGGAGTAACAAATCATTTAATATGGTCATTGAATTGATTAAAGCAGCGCTTCCTACTCGGGAGACCCTTCCAAAATCATATTACGAGGTGAAAGAATATTAAGAGATTTGGGTCTCGGGTATATTCCCATACATGCTTGCAAAAACGATTGCATGTTGTTTTGGAAGGAGACTGAACAATGTAAGGAGTGTATGGTGTGCCACGAACCCAGGTACAAGTTGAATGAAGGAAAGAAGCAAGACAATTCTGCACAAGGTGCTGAGATATTTTCCCTTAAAACTTAGACTACAAAGGTTCAATTTTATGATGTAATGGGTATTCATTTTTACTTCGACAAGGATTTTAATTTTATGATTAAATAAAAACAATTTCATTTTAAAACTTTCTTTGTAGATATGGTTGGACCAGGTTCACGCAGATGCGCAGTTATGCAGGACCCATCGACCCCTTCCCCTCTCATTTGCAAGGTCAATCGATCCTGCCGTAGATGGTATGTATAGTTTCTATTTTTATTAATGATTATAGTAAATATGGTACTAATTGTTACTATTTTATTTCTTCTAAAGCTTTGGCCACTGCCCCTAGACAAGGGCGTGGTAGGTCGAAGAATCGCAGCTTGCAGGTTCAGATGGAGGCAACGGGGGGCGCGCGCCTTCAGATTGAGATACCTTTGGGCTTGCTGGAGCCCGTTGCTGGGTGGGCACAGCAGTTCACCACGGAGGTTGGCATCATTTGCCGGCTACGCGCCCCACTCCATATTAGTGATTGGAGTCAGGTCACTGACGCGGAGAGACGGGATATTCATGCGCATATCTAGGTATGTCTTTTATTATTGTGTTCAATTAAATTTTAACATATCTAATGTCGTAATATTTTGACAAGGACATGCTTTACAGGAGAAGTTTGACATCGATCTCCACCTGCCTCATGTTGCGAAGGCAGTGGATCGTTACTTGGGAACCCAGTTTCAAGGACTATCAACACAGGCTCCACATGCACTATGAGGTGGAGGTGGCAGCCGATAGAGAGCCTCGCGACAGACCCTGCAAGGGGGGTGGCGGTGGAGGATTGGGTGTTACTATGCGACCGGTTCGCTAGTGAGGCATTCCAAGTAAAAAATTGTCAAAATTATTTTTGTTGTATGATAAATCATTGTCATTTATACTAACCTTCATGTCATTTTGGCCAAGTGTAGGAACTTAGCAAGAAAAATAATGAGAGCAGAAGCAAGCAACAGGTGACCCACTGTGGTGGATCATGATCTTTTGTTTGGTATAGGCATGAGATGGTAAGTTATTACATGCATTAAGTTCTTATTGTATAATCTTTTCATGAAATTAATTTCACAAGCTACTGTTTATTTGCTGCAGCGAGACCAGGAGACCGGTGCACCACCCAACCCCATTGAGTTATGGCACAGGACGCACTACAATCCCCAGAAGGGTTGGACTGGGCCTGAAGCTCAGCGGCTTTATGTAAATTATTTATGTATATATACCAGTATTACTAATTTAATATTAATCTAAAGTTATAAAAGTAGTAACATATATTTATGTGCTTTTATAGGAGGAGATGGATCAGCTGCATACTCAGCCGACTCTTGAGGGTGAGCATCCTGCCGACCGATGACCAGATACGGAAGACTGTTCTGGGTAAGAGGCGCGGATATGTGCGTGGCTTAAGGAGTGGGATGGAGCCAACGGTATCGTCCTCTTCCATTGAGAGTGATGCTAGGTTTCACGCAGCCACTGAGGTAGTTCAGCGAGAGAATGCAAAGTTGCGGTAGAAGGTGACAGCGCTTAAGGAGTGCTAGGCCCAGCTAAAGGTTCTTGTACAGACTGATGCTCAACCAACAGGGTGGCTCTGTTCAGCCTTGGTAAGTTTTTAAAATTATATAATTTGGTGGATTTATTATTATACATAGAAAATGTTACATAAAAATAAAAAAATAGACTTGCATGAACTTACGGCACTCGGTTCGGATCACTGGTTTAAAACTTTTGCAAGTTTCTGCTCTAAAACGACCCATTTTGGGGTTTTGTCTGACCAAAACACTGGATACCGGCCTACCGACCTTGAAACCCCATCACACACCTCCTAAATGATAAAATAGACTTTCACAAACTTACGCCACTCGGTTCGAATGCCCGGTCAGAAACTTTTGTAAGTTTCTACTCCAAAAAAGCCCATTTTGGGGTTTTGACAGACCAAAACACTGGATATCGGCCTAACTACCCCAAAACCCCATCACACACCTCAGAAATGATAAAATAGACTTTCAAAAACTTACGACACTCACTTTCGATCACCGGTTTGAAACTTATGCAAGTTTCTGCTCCAAAAAGGCTCAATTTTGGGTTTTGACAGACCAAAACACTGGATATCAGCCTAACTACCCTGAAAACCCATCACATACCTCATAAATGATAAAATAGACTTGTACGAACTTACGGCACTCACTTCAGATCACTGGTTTGAAACTTATGCAAGTTTCTGCTCCAAAAAGGCCCATTTTGGGGTTTTAACAGACCAAAACACCAGATACTAGCCCTACCAACCCTGAAACCCTATCACACACCTCTAAAATAATAAAATAGACTTGCACAAACTTACGCCACTCGGTTTGGATGCCCGGTCTAAAACTTTTATAAATTTTTTGCTCTAAACGGGCCCATTTTAGGGTTTTAAAGGACCAAAACACTGGATAGCAGCCTAACTATCCCTGAAACCCCATCACACACCTTAAAAATGATAAAATAGACTTGCAAAAACTTACGACACTTGGTTTTGATCACCGGTTTGAAACTTATGCAAGTTTCTGCTCCGAAAAGGCCCATTTTTGAGTTTTGATAGACCAACATGCCGAATATCGGTACCGACCCTGAAACCCCATCACACATCTCACAAATGATAAAATAGACTTGCACAAACTTATGACACTGGATTTGGATCACCAGGTTTGAAACTTATGCAAGTTTCTGCTTCAAAAAGGCCCATTTTTGGGTTTTGAAAGACCAAAACACCGGATATCGGCAGTAACTACCATGAAAGCCCATCACACACCTCCTAAGTAATAAAATAGACTTACATGAACTTACGCCACTCGGTTCGGATGCTCGGTCTGAAACTTTTGCAACTTTCTGCTCCAAAAAGGCCCATTTTGGGGTTTTGACGGACCAAAATGCTGAATATTAGCCTACCAACCCCGAAACCCCATCACACACTTCAAAAATAATAAAATAGACTTGAAAAAACTTACAGGCACTCGATTCAGGATTACCGGTTTGAAACTTATGCAAGTTCTACTCCAAAATGGCCCATTTTCAAGTTTTGACGGACCAAAACACTGGTTATTGGCCTAACTACCATTAAACCCCATCACACACCTCAAAAATGATAAAATAGACTTGCAAAAACTTACAACACCCGAGTAAGATCACTGGTTTGAAACTTATGCAAGTTTCTGGTCTAAAAAGGCCCATTTTTTAGTTTTGACCGACCAGAATGCCGGATATCGGCCTACAGACCCCAAAACCCCATCACACACCTCAAAAATTTTAAAATAGACTTGCACGAACTTACGGCACTCAATTCAGATCATCGGCTTTAAAACTTAGGCAAGTTTTTACTCCAAAAAGGCCCATTTTCGGGTTTTGATGGACCAAAACACAGGATATCAGCCTAACTATCCCAAAACCCCATCAAAAACCTCACAAATGATAAAATATACTTGCACGAACTTACGGCACTCAGTTCAGATCACCGGTTTGAAACTTATGCAAGTTTCTACTTTAAAAAGGCTCCTTTTCGGGTTTTGACGGACCAAAACACTGGATATCGGCCTAACTTCCATGAAAACCCATCACACACCTCAAAAATGATAAAATAAAGTTGCACAAACTTACGGTACTCCGTTCGAATCACCGGTTTGAAACTTATGCAAGTTTCTGCTCCCAAAAAGCCCATTTTTGGGTTTTAACAAACCAAAATACCGGATATCTGCGTAATTACCACGAAACCCCATCACACACCTCAAAAATGATAAAATAAACTTGCACAAACTTACGGCACTCCGTTCGGATCACCGGTTTGAAACTTATGCAAGTTTCTGCTCCAAAAAAGCCCATTTTTGGGTTTTAACAAACCAAAATACCGGATATCGGCGTAATTACCACGAAACCCCATCACACACCTCAAAAATGATAAAATAGACTTGCACAAACTTACAGCACTCAGTTCGGATCACCAGTTTGAATCTTATGCAAGTTTCTACTCCAAAAAGGCCCATTTTTGAGTTTTGATGGACCAGAACATCGGATATTGGCCTAACTACCACAAAAAACCATCACACTACCTAACAAATGATAAAATAGACTTTCACGAACTTACGGCACTTGGTTCGGATCACCGGTTTGAAACTTACGCAAGTTTCTGCTCCAAAAAGGCCCATTTTAGGGTTTTGATAGACCAAAACACCGGATACCAGCCTACCAACCTCGAAACCCCATCACACACCTCTCAAATGATAAAATATACTTGCACAAACTTACACCACTCGGTTCGGATACCCGATCAAAAACTTTTGCAAGTTTTTGCTCCAAAAAGGCCCATTTTTGAGTTTTGACAGACCAAAACACCGAATATCGGTGTAACTACCACGAAATGCCATCACATACCTCAAAAATGATAAAATAGACTTGCACAAACTTACGGCACTCGGTTCGGATCACCGATTTGAAACTTATGCAAGTTTCTGCTCTAAAAGGCCCATTTTCGAGTTTTGACAGACCAAAATGCCGGATATTGGCCTACCGACCCCGAAACCCCGTCACACACTTCACAAATGATAAAATAGACTTGCACGAACTTACAGGCACTCGATTCGGATCAACAGTTTGAAACTTATGCAAGTTTTTGCTCCGAAAATGCGGGTTTTGGGTTTTCAAGGACCAAAATACCGGATATCCACCTAACTATCTCGAAACCCCATCACACACCTCACAAATGAAAAAATAGACTACCAAAAACTTAGGACAATCAGTTCGGATTAGTGGTTTGCAACTTATGCTACTTTATGTCGTTCTTACTATTTATACATGGAAAAAAATAATATATTCACTTTCATATATTTATATATATATTTAATAAGTGTTCTAATATATATCATCTGATCTTTATTTCAGATTGATCAGGATTATTGCACTGGGGTCTTTAGGTCTTGCATCAGGACTGACTATTTTTATCTCTCTTTTTTTTCATCGATATTTGTAGTTACATTTTTTAAAACAATTTTTTATTTTTGTATTTATTCTTAAATTGTACTTCTAAAAATGTAAGTAACTAATTAGTATAACATATATATATATATATTTATGAATGTATTTTCTTTTTCAATACATATTCATTTTAGAATGTTTAGATTTTACTGTATAGCAGGATGATTGATACAGGTTTAAATAGGAATAAAACAACAAATAAAACAAATCATGTAGGGAAAAAAAAAAAAACTTTTAGCGACACATAAAATTCATTACTAAAAACTGAGAAGTCAATTCATACCGATGCTTCAAATTCGTCGCTAAAGATTGGCTACACACTATTAGCGACGCATAACAAGCGTCGCTAAAGGTTGGATAAATAGACCATTTACGACACACGTTATGCGTCGCTAAAGGACACAATTAGCGACGCACTTTGTGCATCACAAATGTAGCTTTTAGCCATGCACAAACTGCCCACACATAGTATTAGGGACACCCATTCCCCATTATTAGCGACACCACGTGTACGTCGCTAAAGGTAACCATTAGTGACGCGTAGCGGTTTGTGCATCGTTAATACTATTAGCGATACGATCTTTAGCGACGCCATTAGCAACGCCATTAGCGACACCCGTTCGTGCGTCGCTAAATAGCTTTAGTGACGCATTTAACTACTATTAGAGACGCTCAAGTGCGTCGCTAATAGTCCTGTTTCCTGTAGTGAGCTTGTGTGTGCATGACTTGGGCAGCAAAGGCCAAGGCAACACTTTGACAATAGTTGGGCGCATACTGATAGCCTTTGGCAAGATGTAAGCGCATAGGGGGAGCAGCTTATCTGTGCAAGTGATTGTGTTTACTCCTGTCAGATGAGTAAATTGTCCTAAGACATATATAGGGGGGTGTACCTTTTTGAGGCGCCCATGGGCAAGCAAGCCATGCGGCTTAAGACCTTGGCACCTTCGGGACAAGACATGTTGCTGTTGTAAGCTACGTTTGACATGGTGGTCTGACTTCCATCACCAACGGTGGTGGCATACGGTGGCAACGTTTGACAAACAAGTCCAAGCCATGAGTAGGCATGGTTTGGAAATGAGGGTTGACAAGGAAGCATTGGTGGGACCAAATGGTGCGCTGATTAAAGGCTGACTACACATAGCCATGTCCTTGAGTGAGGGCTTGGAGTGGCATTAGCGCTGACAACATAGGTGGCAGTAGTTAGCAGCACATGTGGCGACAGTTGTTGGTCTGGCAGAAGACAAGGCTGTCTAAGGGCAGACAAGGGGAACTACCTGCTGTGTTGGCGCATTGATCCTGTGGTTGACAATCAATGCAGTAGTGAGACAAACTACTTGTCCAGATGTGGCATAAATCCAAGGCTTCAGACAGCCCTAGTAGTTGGGGGTGTCAACTGCAAGACACAGGTGGCTGTTTGTGACAGAACCCTAGCAGTTGGGGTGTAACTGTAGTCCATGTGCGTGTCACAGACATACACATGGGCGGTTGTAGCATTTGTCTATATATACTCGTTGTAATAGAGGGGTACAGACATAGAAAAGAATGTGTTCTTCTTGTCACGTAACCCTAAGGTTGTGTATTCCTATATTGTGTAAGTGAAGTAAAGGTTGGGAAGATTTCCTGTGATCTGTGTGTGCGTGTGAGTTAGTGTATTGGCTGACTAAGACAGTGTCTTAGTGCCGCAAAAGGAAGAAAATTCAGAAATGAATTTAGACCCTGTGATAATTGGTATCAGAGCACAGTTTGACGACCATGGCTGGTGGTACTGTGAACGAGGCCTTGAAAGATCGAGTGTTCTGCTTAGAAAACTTCGTTGGTGTCCCTAAAGATGACGTTGATGTTCTACTTTCTGTTTCAACAAAATAACACGCCATCGAGTTGGTGGACTTGCGGAAGATCCTTGACGATTTCATGACAGAAATGAGTGCCAGAATCACCAACATCATGGAGGATGTGGTGTCCCTTGACAGACGTCGAGAAAATCAACCTCAAGTGCTTGGAGGATGATGTAGCCCTCGTCAAAAAGTCTGTCCTTGCCCACCCCTGCACCGTCGGAGAGGTGCCTGCCAAGATCAAAGTCTCTGAACCGAAAACTTTTTCTAGTGCCAGAAACTTGAAGGAATTGGAGAATTTCTTTTGGGACATGGAGTAGTATTTCAAGTGTGCCCGTGTCCCAGACACAAAGAAGGTAACCATAACCAGTATGTATCTTGCAGGTGATGCTAAACTCTGGTGGCGAACCCAAGTGCAAGATGATCTGAACGGTGGATGCCCTCGGATCGAAGTATGGGAGATTTGAAGAAGGAACTAAAGGATGAGTTCCTCCCTTGCAACACTACATGGGTTGCTCGAGACAACTTGAAAAAGTTGAAGCACACCGGTATAGTGAGGGACTACGTTAAAGAATTCACTTCTTTTATGCTTGACATCCAGAACATGTCAGAAGAGGACAAGCTGTTCAACTTCATGTCTGGACTCCAAGCATGGGCGCAGGCCAAATTGCGAAGGCAAGGAGTAAGAAACCTTCCTTCTGCAATTGCTGCAGCAGAGGGGCTGGTCGACTTCAAGGTTGTTGGATCCATATCCTCAACCGAAAAGAAGAAGAACAATGGTAGGAAGAAGGCCAAAGACAAACAATCCAGAGATGCTAAGAAGCAGCATGACGGAAAGAAAGAAGAAAGGAAGTAGCAGCGGCACTTCTAAGTCCAAAAGGGAAACAAGCCAGAACAAGGGCAAGCCCACAAATGGCTGTTTCCTCTATAATGGCCCCCATCACCTAAGAGACTGCCCCAAATGAGAGAAACTGAGTGCCTTGGTGCTTGACAGCAAGGACTCAGACAGCGACTCTGACATTCCAACCAGAGTCAATCCACTCTAGTTACTGAATGCCATTACCGTGCAGAAGCCGTAAACTCAACGTGGTTTGATGTATGTGCAAGTTAAGGTGATTGGCAAAGATGCTCGAGCAATGGTGGATACTAGAGCCACTCAAAATTTTGTGGCCCAACGAGAAGTGGCTACCTTTGGCCTGAAACTATATCAGAATACGAGCAAATTGAAAGCAGTTAATTTAGAGGCCAAACCTGTCCAAGGTACAGCACAAGCAACCCTCAGCATTGGTGCTTAGGAGGGACTGTGCAATCTGATGGCAGTACCCTTGGACGATTTTGATCTGATCCTTGGCAACGAGTTCTTTGTGAAGGCCAAAGTGATGGTCATGCCCCATCTTAGAGGCATGATGATCACCGATGAGAAAGCCACATGCTTTATCCCTATTGTTTACAACGATCGAAGCAAGAAGGAAGGGAAAAAGAAGATAGGGATGCTCTCTGTAATGCAATTAAAGATTGGACTACGGAAAGGTGAAGAGGCTTACCTTGCAGCCCTGGTGGATATCAAGCCCGACACCACTGTGGAAGTTCCTGATGAAGTGGTTGACTTACTGAAGGAGTCTGCAGATGTCATGCCACCAGAACTCCCCAAGTCCCTTCCGTCCCCGACTGACCAACTGATCACAAGATCGAGTTGGATCCTGGTGCAAAGCCTCCTGCATAGGCCTCTTATAGAATGACGCCTCCCCAATTGGCAGAATTGAGGAATCAATTGAAGGAACTCCTTGATGCACGGTTCATTCAGCCTTCAAAAGCCCATTTTGGAGTCGAGTGTTGTTCCAACGGAAGCAAGATGGTTTAATAAAGATATGCCTTGACTATCGGGCCCTTAACAAGGTGATTATAAAGAACAAGTAGCCGGTCCCGAATGTCTATGACCTCTTTGACAGACTGAGCAAAGCTTCCTACTTCACAAAACTGGACTTGCGCTCAGGCTATTGGCAAGTGCGAATTGCTAAGGGAGATGAGGCCAAGACTGCCTTGCGTCACCCGCTATGAATCATATGAGTTCTTGGTGATGCCCTTTGGCCTCACTAATGCACCTGCCACATTCTGTAATCTTATGAATAATGTTCTTTACAAATATATTATGAAGTTTGTTGTAGTGTATCTCGACGACATTATAGTCTATAGTGAGACTATTGGAGATCACTTGACTCACTTGAGGTTGGTTTTCAGCAGTTTGAGAGAAAACCAACTCTATGTAAAGAAAGAGAAGTGTGAGTTCTGCCAAAAAGAAATAATGTTTCTTGGCCTATTGGGTCAGCAATGGCAGAGTTCGGATGGATGAACGGAAAGTGAAGGCCATTCTTGATTGGCCTGCACCAACTAAAGTGTCAGAACTGAGATCTTTTCTTGGACTTGCTAACTATTATCGTAGGTTTATCAAGGGTTACTCTAAAAAGGTAGCCCCCTTAACTGACTTGTTGAAGAAGGACAACCGGTGGGACTGGAATGAAGTATGCTAGGCAGACTTTGAGAAGCTGAAGCATGCAATGGCTTCGGAGCCAGTATTGCGCCTGCCAGACTTCGAGTTTCCCTTTGAAGTCCACACGATGCCTCTAACAAAGCCTTGCGAGGGGTTCTGGTCCAAGAAAGACATCCTGTTGCCTTCGAGAGCTGGAAGCTGAAAGATGCTGAGCAGAAGTATTCTGCCCATGAGAAGGAGATGACTACAGTCGTGCACTGTTTAGACACTTGGAAGCACTATCTGATGGGGACTCGATTCACGGTGGTGACAAAAAATGTTGCCAACACCTACTTCAAGACCCAGAAGAAGCTGACTCCCAAGTAGGCATGCTGGCAAGAGTTTTTGGTAGAATTTGATTCTGAATAGGTTCACAGACCTGGCAGTCATAATCAAGTTGCTAATGCTTTGAGTAGGAAGATCATGCAATAGTATGTTGCTGCCCTGTCCAACCTGCAGACTGACTTGCTGCAACGTGTAAAGGACTTCTCTCAATCAGACAGTACTTATGAGAAGCTACGACAACAAGTTGGAGACGGACTTTTCGCAAATATTGGCTGAATGATGAGATCTTGTATGCAAAAGGTGGCAAAATTTATGTTCCCAGCGGTGGGGGACTGAGGCAAGAACTCTAGAGGGAAACACATAATCCACAGTGGGCTGGACATCCTGGCATTGAAAGGATGCTAGCCCTACTGTCCTGTTCATACTACTGGCCGAAAATGGAAGAAGACATAGAAGCCTATGTCAAGACTTGTCTAGTATGCCAACAAGACAAGTTAGAGAAGAAAAAGGAGGCAGGGTTACTCCAACCCTTGCCTATTTTTGAAAGACCATGGCAATCTATCTCCATGGATTTTATTTCAGGACTGCCAAAAGTGGATGGATTCAAATCCATCATTGTTATTGTTGACAGGTTTTCGAAGTATGGAGTCTTCATCCCTACACCACATGCATGCCCAGCAGATGTGGCTGCAGAATTGTTCTTTCAAAATGTGGTGAAGTATTTCGGATTGCTAGAGGACATTATCAGTGACTGGGACTCACGGTTTATAGGCAGGTTCTGGACTATTCTATTTGGGCTGATGGGCTTAGAATTGAAGTTTTCCACAGCAAATCATCCTCAAACGGATGGTCAGACAGAAAGGATGAATGCACTATTGGAGGAGTACTTGCGGCACAATGTGACTGCAAGCTAGAAGAATTGGGTGCAGCTTCTTAACACTGCCTAATTCTACTACAACCTGCAGAAGTCCTCTGCAATAGGACTTAGTCCCTTCGAGGTGGCCATTGGACAACAGCCCTTCACTCGCCATGAGGTGGCCAAACAGAAGACTGGTGGCCAATGTCCAACTGTCTATCGCTTTGCGAAAGACAAGCAGGAGCTGCTGGATGACGCTATTGACAGCCTCAACAACGCACAGCGTCAAATAAAAAAGTACGCTGAAAAACATAGAAGGTCACTTGTGTCACATCCCGCACCCCACCCTACGCGGATGCGAAAGATGTGATGCCAGTTAGCCGCCTTGTCGGTCTCTCTACCAACAATGCGACCAACCAAAGGCAATCTTCTGAACCGTATAATGAATTGCACTCCAAATGTAGGGTCAAAACAGCGAAATTTAAAACCTTTTTATCTCGGGAATGCAACTCAACTACATACCACATAAGTATGTACCACAAAGCAAGTCTACAACCAAGCAGCTAATAACTCTAACCACAGAGCACATCTATAACAGATATATAACACAGAGCATATCAAATTCCTCCAGAGTACCATTACCATGAGCCATGTCCCTACTCATCTATTATATATGAATAAAGTCAACTATATCATCACGCTCACCTGAATAGCCAGGATCAATCCATTAGAACCCAAATCTCCACATATTATTGCCATCAGATCCTCACTTGGGAATGCCTTTCAGTCCACTAGTGACATGTCCTTGTGCTTTCTAATCCAATGGAGATGTATCCTGAAAAGTGTTAAATAAATGGAATGAGCTTAAACAAGCTCAGTGAGTAACATAGGTTCCTGCCATGGGTTTCAAAACCAGTTCATATATATAAATGCATGCTCAAATGTAGCTCAGATAGAACAATGTAGCTCAAGTAGAACAGATACAGCTCAAAGTGCCTGAACCTTCCCCAGGCAGTGTGGGATGTCGCACAAGATAATCCGTCAGTCACCCACCCCCACACATGGAGGGCCTGTGTCCCTACAGCACACTACCGGTTGGGGTTAGTATCAGAGCGGAACAGATAGGATTGAGTGGATGCTGAGTTCTGGGCATCCCACAAGGGCTAGCTATCCATCTACTGATATACTCAATCCCGTGGGCCCTATGACTCACATAACAAGATAAACACAAATCAGACTCCAATAGCGTAGACAAGTTAGAACAACAGACTCCAACAAAATCAGAACAGGAGATATCAAGAAGCAGGATAGGATCATGCCACATGTAATGTAGTGAAAAGAGTATGCATTAAAACATATGCATTAAAACAATACAGTGTGTAAAATATTTCAGCATATAAAGCAGTACAATATATAAGTTTAGGTAGTATAGAAAATATACACCAAGACAGGAGTCTGAGTTACTCACAAACTTATGCTTATCTCCATTCACAGATATCCCCCAGATGCGTTAGGTACCTCCATGCGTGTCCTCAATAATCATCATCCTGAATAATCAGCATTAATTACAGACAGATCAGAATTTAACCATTCATATATTATTCATCACCTTAAGGCATCTATCGGATTGCCTAAGATAGTCTAATGACCTGCTACCCTCTCACTAGGTTTCAACTATTCCTTAATTAAGCTTAGTAGCTATCGGGGTTATGATACAAGTCATTTGGACTCTATCGTTAACTATTGAGCACCTATTTAAGTTTTAAGCAAGGCATTATAATTTTGCTAGGCACAAACTAAATTTATCATTATTGCCTATCAACCCCAAAACCATAAAAGACATCACATTTGTTAAGAATCATAGAAGGTTTCAATTTAGCATCTTATTGAAAAATATTGGATTAGCATAGGAGTAAAGATGTAAAAGAAGCAATCACCTTATGTTAGTACTATTGGATTCATCCAAACTCAACTCTTGCCCCTTCTTCATCTTAGTGGTCACCGACATCACTCTTTTCACCCCCCATGACGGATTGCTACTTGGAGAATAATCAAGAACTGCCTTTTACGCAGGATTCGACATGGCAGTTGCAGCCAACACACCAACAGGTTCGTCAGCAGTGAAGAAACTCTAGGGCTTAGTTCCAGCCTTGACCCCATACCTAAATTAGATAATCAAATTACTACATACATTCCTCACCGTGCCATCATAACAGATAACAACAACCCGAAGGATGGCCATTAAGTTTTTGAATGAAGTTCTAGGCTTAGTCGACCCTCTAGATGAATAGACAATAACTTCTCGGCTTGAAATTGAGTGAGCCATTTCCACCTGAACAAGAGACCCCAACAATTGGCACCGCTACACTCTATTGCTATTACACTCTTTGTCATTTCCTCATCGCACCCTACCCAAATGCTAGCAAATTGCCTCAAATTTCCATTAATTCAAACCATAACCCAACACCAACACGCTACCGCTTCTCTCTGTTGCTTTGAAATTTTGCCCAACAAGACCGTCTTTCTACCGGAAGCCCCACTAATTAAATACTAAAAACCAAAGGCAGAATAATCTGGAAATTGCTCTTTAAATTCCAAGGAAAATCTTGATTGCTCTCGTTGTAGCTAATCAATCAGTAGCATAAAAGAACCCAAGGTATCAAAGCAACACCACAAAATCCTAAAACTCTTTCTATTCTGTCAACCGTGCCAGAGATTCATTCGCCTGCAACAATGGCATCCCTGTTTTGTGAATCAGCTTTCTATATACCATCAACGCGACCCATTTCCTCAAATATAGTTCGTTTCTGTACAATTGACATCACTAACACCACATCTGGATCTACCCCTTGCAGCGAACTGCTTCATTCTCTTCAGTCAATGGGCCTTTTGCCATTGGTTTCGGCTGAATCACATTTCCCCTACAGAATTTTTCTAGCAATCGAAACAAAGCACTACTGCTGCTGATTTCTTCCCTTAAATTCCTTTCTCCCTTATCAGTACCTTGGCCAGCAAAACGCCCATCATACAGCTTTCATCTCTTATACACCGCTGCCCACCCACGTTCTCTACACCGCTACACACACACACAGATATATACCCATGTCCCTCTACTGCATCGTTACACAAAAACACACACATCTATATACATAAATTCCTGCTACAGCACTGTCATCCACACACACAATTCCGAGCCACAAAACCGTAACATCCAACCTACTCAATCTCAATCTAAGCTAATCCAACCGACACCGCAACTACTTCTCCTCTGTTGCTGTGCGCTGCTGCTACTGTTCCCTAGCTTGGGTCACTAAGACCGCTCAATCATCCATCCCACAATCAATCCAACATGATCCCCTTAATTTTCTGTAGAGATATCGCTCGCTCCTGCTTCGATTGCACCTTCGCCTATTTCTCCCAAACGGTTGCCGCCTCAGCTCTCTGCATTTCCACCGCTACTCCTGCACGGCTTACACACCCACATATATATATGTGGAAGCTTCTAGGCATTCCCTCCCAGCTACTATATATATATATATATATTACATGCCCTGTTCTCACCGACTTCCTCTCTTTCTCCATTTTTCTCCCTTTTTCTCGAGATATCTAGAAGCTTCACGCTTCTTCCACTTTTGTCTTCTTGCTTTTGTGTGTGTGTGTGTGTATATATTTATATATATATATATTTATTTATTTATTTATTTATTTCTTTCTTTCTTTCTTCTAGAATCTACCACTCTCCCTTTATTGTTTTAATATATAAAATATACTTCCAAATATTTTATATATCTTCTTAGAGTTAGTGTCTTTGATCATTTTATTACAATTATATAAAATATAATTTCTATATATTTTATATATATACTATTTCCATTCCAAAATATTAAATTATGGAACGCCGTCCAATTTGGCATAAAATCGGGACTCGGTATTATTAATATTTATTTTACCAATTTTAAGTCACCGTTCGTATCTTATATTTTATGTATTTTATTTGCATGATAAATTTTCCTGTATCAATTCCATTTATCCGTTTCGGCACTGAATCGGCTAGGTTAATTAATTTCCAGAGCATTTGTTATTTCCAGTGGTCTAAATTAATTTTATATTTTCTAATAATTAATTCAATCATGGCTCACTATACTTTGGGCTATTTCGAATCGTTATCGTCACGTAATTTATTTTTTATTAAATCGAGGTACAGTCTTGGTTCATGTCAAATTTTTGGGATATTACATTCTAACCACCTTCAAAAGAGTTTTGTCCCCAAAACTCGACTTGCCCTCTAGGAAAAATAGTTCTCTATCAGTCAAGTTTATCTATAAAGGAGTCTAATGTCTGGTGTCTCTATAAAATGTCACAAGGTTTAACCTCAATCACTTTTACTAACATGTCTCCAATTGGCACTAGGTGATAATCCCCAATTGCACAAGTTCAAAGTAGATTCAAAAATCCACAATAAGATTGATTTGTCAATCCACAAAATATACGGCCACACAATTTGACCTCTACCAGAATACTAACATGTCTCCAAGTATCATGAGTTTATAACCTCAAATCATACAGGTTCAGATCAGATTCAGAATATCCGCTAGAAGTCTATATTTATAACTCACCAAATATAGATTGTCACCAAAATTTTGGTATCAGATTTATGTTACCTCAAACTCGGGAATCACTCTTGAATGATTAAAAATCATCTACTCATATTATTTAATCATTTTTGAGTTCCCAAAATAATCCTTATGATATCCACAATCATAATGATCAATATCAAAGTTACCTGACCTATGGTCATTGTCTTTTAGCAAAATGCAATCATGTCTCTAAGTATCATAAGTCTAGAATCCTCAAACATACAATTCAAATCAGATTTAGAAAGTCCACAAGAATTCTGCTTTACAATCCGCCAATTACATGCCATGTACCTCAAAGTTGGGAACCATCCTCAAAATATATTATGTCACCAAGCATCAATATCAGATCTACTTCACCTTAAATCACATTGGGCGATTATCCTCAAATGATTAGAAATCAGTCACTAAAATCATTCAATCACATTGAGTCTACAACATAATCATTTTGATATTCTTAATCACAAGTATCCAACCAAACCCAGAAAATTTCATAATAAGGCTAGTTAACAATCCACAAAAATATATATTATCACCAAGTTTTGATATTAGATCCTTTTCGAATTAAATCAATTTGACGGTCATCCTCAGTTGATTAGAATTATTCACTAAGATTACTCTATCACAACTGATTCCACCAAATAGTTATTTTAGTATCCATAATTATGATGATCAATACCAGAGTTAGCTGACCTAGAGTCGTTTTCATCCCAAGATTACTATGCATTTGATTAGTTTAATTGCCTTAGAATCATCAATTTAATCATAGCATAGTACTTTCTCCCAAAAATTATTAACTGTAGTGACTAAGCACGCTATCGCTACCAAAAGTATTCAATCATATAGCCGTCTAAGTCACTCAATAGTCCACAAATTCAGTTTTAGTCTGCTCTTCCCCAAAGAATCATCAACCTAGAACTTCCTTTTCTACTGTGCTACTCTGATATAATCCTCGAATTCTCAAGATCATTAATTTTACTCATAAGCCTACTTCTATCTCCCAAGAAGTATTGAGTATCTAATCATCCTAATCACCCAAGGAAAATCAACTTCAATCATATCCCCAAAGATCATGAACCATTGCTCAAATATCACTCGGTGATATTAGCGAATCTCCAATGTCTATAACTTCAGATCAGTTGATTCCTAGTCCTTAGATGCTTAGAAATCACAGATTTATCATCTATTACTAAAGACTTCCATAATCCCACGTCTAGTTTCCAAAAGTGAGACTCAGTATCAATGGCTCAGGTACTCTATGGTGTTTAATCCATGACTTAATGCTCTGTTGTGATTAATGACTCCCAAATCGTTCCACATCTTATTGTCCTCAAGCTCCCATTTGTACAGGTATCCTTAACTTGTTACTCAAACATTACTCTGTGGTACTAGTCAATCTTAACTATGTCCAATCCTTAGCTCTGATACCACTCTGTCACATCCCGCACCCCACCCTACGCTGGATTCGAAAGATGTGATGCCAGTAAGCCTCCTTGTCGGTCTCTCTACCAACAATGCGACTAACCAAAGGCAATCTTCTGAACCATATAATGAATTACACTCCAAATGTAGGGTCAGAACAGCGGAATTTAAAACCTTTTTATCTCGGGAATGCAACTCAACTACATACCACATAAGTATGTACCACAGAGCAAGTCTATAACCAAACAGCTAATAACTCTAACCATAGAGCACATCTATAACAAATATATAATACAGAGCATATCAAATTCCTCCAGAGTACCATTACCATAAGCCATGTCCTTACTCATCTATTATATATGAATAAAGTCAACTATATCATCACGTTCACCTGAATAGCCAGGATCAATCCATTAGAACCCAAATCTCCACATATTATTGCCATCAGATCCTCACTTGGGAATGCCTCTCAGTTCACTAGTGACATGTCCTTGTGCTTTCTAATCCAATAGAGATGTATCCTGAAAAATGTTAAATAAATGGAATGAGCTTAAACAAGCTCAGTGAGTAACATAGGTTCCTGCCATGGGTTTCAAAACCAGTTCATATATATAAATGCATGCTCAAATGTAACTCAGATAGAACAATGCAGCTCAAGTAGAACAAATACAGCTCAAAGTGCCTGAACCTTCCCCAAGCATGTGTGGGATGCCGCACAAGATAATCCGTCAGTCACCAACCCCCACACATGGAGGGCCCGCGTCCCCACAGCACACTACCGATTGGGGTCAGTATCAGAGTGGAACAAATAGGATTGAGCGGATGCTAAGTTCTGGGCGTCCCACAGAGCCAGCTATCCATCTACTGATATACTTAATCCCGTGGGCCCAAGACTCACATAACAAGATAAACACAAATCAGACTCCAATAGCGTAGACAAGTTAAAACAACATACTCCAACAAAATCAGAACAAGAGATATCAAGAAGCAGGATAGGATCATGCCACATGTAATGCAGTGAAAAGAGTATGCATTAAAACATATGCATTAAAACAGTACAGTGTATAAAATAGTTCAGCATATAAAGCAGTACAGTATACAAGTTTAGGTAGTATACAAAATATACACCAAGTCAGGAGTCTGAGTTACTCACAAACTTACGCTTATCTCCTTCACAGATATCCCCCAAATGCGTTAGGTACCTCCATGCATGTCCTCAATAATCATCATCCTGAATAATCAGCATTAATTACAGATAGATCAGAATTTAACCATTCATATAGTATTCATCACCTTAGGCGTCTATCGGATTGCCTAAAATAGTCTAATGACCTGCTATCCTCTCACTAGGTTTCAACTATTCCTTAATTAAGCTTAGTAGCTATCGGGGTTATGATATAAGTCATTTGGACTCTATCGTTAACTATTGAGCACCTATTTAAGTTTTAAGCAAGGCATTATAATTTTGCTAGGCACAAACTAAATTTAACATTATTGCCTATCAACCCCAAAACCATAAAAGATATCACATTTGTTAAGGATCATAACAAGTTTCAATTTAGCATCTTATTGACAAATATTGGATTAGCATAGGAGTAGAGATGCAAAAGAAGCAATCACCTTATGTTAGTACTATTGGATTCATCCAAACTCAACTCTTGCCCCTTCTTCATCTTGTGGTCACTGACATCACTCTTTTCACCCCCCATGACGGATTGCTAATTGGAGAATAATCAAGAAGTGCCTTATACGCAGGATTCGATATGGCAGTTGCAGCCAACACACCTACAGGTTCGTCAGCAGTGAAGAAACTCTGGGGCTTAGTTCCAGCCTTGACCCCATACCTAAATTGGATAATCGAATTACTACATACATTCATCACCGTGCCATCATAACAGATAACAACATCCCAAAGGATGGCCATTAAGTTTTTGAATAAAGTTCCAGGCTCAGTCGACCCCCTAGATGAACGGACAATAACTTCTCTGCTTGAAATTGAGTGAGCCATCTCCACCTGAACAAGAGACCCCAACAATTGGCACCGCTACACTCTATTGCTATTACACTCTCTGTCATTTCCTCATCGCACCCGACCCAAATGCTAGCAAATTCCCTCAAATCTCTATTAATTCAAACCACAACCCAACACTAACACGCTACCGCTTCTCTCTGTTGCTTTGCAATTTTGCCCAACAAGTCCGTTTTTCTACCGAAACCCCCTACTAATTAAATACTAAAAACCAAAGGCAGCATATTCTGGAAATTGCTCTTTAAATTCCAAGGAAAATCCCGATTGCTCTCATCGTAGCTAATCAATCAGTAGCATAAAAGAACCCAAGGTATCAAAGCAACACCGCAAAATCCTAAAACTCTCTCTATTCTGTCAACCGTGCCAGAAATTCATTCGCCTGCAACAATGGCATCCCTGTTTTGTGAATCTGCTTTTTATATACCATCAACGTGACCCATTTCCTCAAATATAGTTCCTTTCTATACAATTGACATCACCAACACCACATCTGGATCTACCCCTTGCAGCGAACTGCTTCATTCTCTTCAATCAATGGGCCTTTAGCCATTGGTTTCGGCTGAATCACATTTCCCCTACAGAATTTTTCTAGCAATCGAAACAAAGCACTACTGCTGCTGGTTTCTTCCCTTAAATTCCTTTCTCCCTTATCAGCACCTTGGCTAGCAAAATGCCCATCATACAGCTTCTGTCTCTCATACACCGCTGCCCACACACGTCTCTGTATCGCTACACACACACATAGATATATACCCATGTCCCTCTGTTGCGTCGCTGCACGAAAACACACACATCTATATACATAAATTCCTGCTACAGCACCGTCATCCACACACACAATTCCGAGCCACAAAACCGTAACATCCAACTTGCTCAATCTGAATCTAAGCCAATCCAACCGACACCACAACTACTTCTCCCCTGTTGCTGTGCGCTGCTACTACTGTTCCCTAGCTTGGGTCACTAAGACCGCTCAATCATCCATCCCACAATCAATCCAACATGATCCCCCTAATTTTCTGTAGAGATATCGCTCGCTCCTGCTTCGACTGCAACTTCGCCTATTTCTCCCAAACGGTTGCCATCTCAGCTCTCTGCACTTCCACCGCTACTCCTGCACGGCTTACACACCCACATATATATGTGACAGCTTCTAGGCATTCCCTCCCAGCTACTGTATATATATATATATATATATATATATATATATTACATGCCCTGTTCTCACCGACTTCCTCTCTTTCTCCATTTTTCTCCCTTTTTCTCGAGATATCTAGAAGCTTCACGCTTCTTCCACTTTTGTCTTCCTGCTTTTGTGTGTGTGTGTGTGTATATATATATATATATATATATATTATTTATTTATTTCTTTCTTTCTTCTAGAATCTACCACTCTCCCTTTATTGTTTATTATATAAAATATACTTCCATATATTTTATATATCTTCTTAGAGTTAGTGTCTTTGATCATTTTATTACAATTATATAAAATATAATTTCTATATATTTTATATATATACTATTTCCATTCCAAAATATTAAATTATGGAACGCCGTCCAATTTGGCATAAAACCGAGACTCGGTAATATTAATATTTATTTTACTAATTTTAAGTCACCGTTCGTATCTTATATTTTATGTATTTTATTCGCATGATAAATTTTTCTGTATCAATTCCATTTATCCGTTTCGACACTCAATCAGCTAGGTTAATTAATTTCCCGAGCATTTGTTATTTCCAGTGGTCTAAATTAATTTTGTATTTTCTAATAATTAATTCAATCATGGCTCACTGTACTTTGGGCTACTTCGAATTGTTTTCTTTACGTAATTTATTTTTTATTAAATCGAGGTACAGTCTTGGTTCATGTCGGATTTTCGGGATATTACAACTTGAGTTTCCACTGGGAGATCAAGTTTTGCTGAAGTTGACTCCCCAAATCTAGAAGAAGATCAATAGTAAGACAGTTCACCGGGGGCTGATCCCTAAATATGATGGACCCTTTGAAGTGATCAAGAGGGTGGGGAATGTGGCTTACCAGCTGAAGCTTCCAAACAGATTGAAGATTCACCCAACATTCCATGTGAGCTTCTTGAAGTCGTTCCATCAAGATGTTCTTGATGCCTCAAGGAAGCAAGCAAGGAGGGCACCGCCAGTGATAAGGAAACAGTTTGAGAAAGATGATGAGAAAATTCTTTCTCATAGGATGCAAGGTTAGAGTAAGAAGAACCGGCAGACGGATTATCCGGCTCAATTGAAAGGTGGCAGCGAGGCTGATGCAAGTTGGGAAAGAGATGTGACTTTGTGGCAATTCGAACGGCATATTCGAGACTATTGGAACAATCCAACAAGGGCGTTGGATTCCTCTGGTGGGGGTGGTTTGTTAGCCCTTTGAGGGGTTGACAAGGCCAAGTCATTGGTGAGCCTCAACCAATGCTAAGGCCAAGATGGGGGTGGCTTATCATGAGCATCCTTACTTGAAGATTGGGATGTCTTGATGGACTTTGACTCGGTGCAGCTTGTATATGCATGACTTGGGCAGCAAAGGGCAAGGCAGCACTTTGACAACAGTTGGGTGTGCACTGACAGCCTTTAGTAAGATGTACGTGCACAGGGGGGGCAGCTTAGCTTTGCAAGTGATTGTGTTTACTCCTGTTAGATAAGTAAATTGTCCAAAGACATATATAAGGGGGAGTACCTCCTTGAGGTGCCCATGGGCGAGCAAGCCATGCGGCCTAGGACCTTAGCACCTTCGGGGCAAGGCATGTTGCTGTTGTAAGCTGGGTTTGACATAGTGGTCTGACTTCCATCACCAACGATGGCGGCATACGGTGGCAACGTTTGACAAGCAAGTCCAAGCCATGAGTAGGCATGGTTTGGCAATGAGAGCTGATAAGGAAACATTGGTGGCATCAAATAGTGCACTGATTAAAGGCTAATTACACATAGCCATGTCCTTGAGTGAGGGCTTGGAGTGGCATTAGTGCTGACAGCATAGGTGGCAGCCGTTGGTAGCACATGTGGTGGCAGTTGCTGGTCTGGTAGAAAACAAGGCTATCTAAGAGCAGACAAGGGGAACTCCCTGCTGTGTTGGTGCATTGATCCTGTGGCTTACAATCAATGCAGCAGTGAGACAAACTGTTTGCTCAAATGTGGCACAAATCCAAGGTTTCAAATAGCCTTAGCAGTTAAGGGTGTCAACTGCATGACACAGGTGGCTGTCTATGACAAAACCCTAGCAGTTGGGGTGTAACTGCAGGCCATGTGCGTGTCACAGACACACACATGGGCGGTTGTAGCATTTGTCTATATATACTCATTGTAATTGAGGGGTGCAAACATAGAAGAGTGTGTTCTTCTTGTCACGCAACCCTAAGGCTGTGTATTCCTATACTGTGTGAGTGAAGTAAAGGTTGGGAATATTTCCTGTAAACTGTGCATCTTTTGTGTTGCTATGTTCTTTTATATAAGCCTCTTGGCGTGTGAGTGAGTGTATTGGCTGACTAAGGCAGTGTTTTAGTGCCGCACAAGGCAGAAAATTCAGAAACGACACTAACCATTTTAGGGTTAGTAACTGCCTTAGAAAAACCCCCGCAATCAACTCAATCATCATCCTCCCAAACGTCAACCCTTAAAGAGTCATCCATGAAAATGACTAAGGATCAAATAAACTTTTACTGCTATAATAGGATCTTAAGTGCCCTATTTGACCACCTATACGATGTGTACCAAAGTACCACATCAACTGCCAAAGAACTTTGGAACACATTAGAAGCCGAATATGGGATAGACGATGTTGGAATTAGTAGATTTAAAATCTCTAATTTCACTAATTATAAAGTGGTAGATAATAAATTAGTAGGAGATCAAATCCATGAGTTTCAAGAACTCTTTAGAGGAGTTGAAAAAAGTGGCACTAAATTTAATGAAGATTTTAAAGTGTCTTGCCTAATAGATAAACTACCACTTTCATGGATTGACTTTTCCAAAACTCTTAGGCATAAACAAGGTGAGTTAACATTGGCTCAAGCAATTGACTCTCTAAGAGTGGAAGAAAAACATAGACCAATAATAAATCCCCAAAATGAGAGATAACCTAAAGTAAATCTAATGGAAAGCAATAACAATAATAACAATAGGTCCAATAATAACAATAAGTTTAGAAACTTCAATCCTAAAAGCAATTTCCATCCCAAAGGAAGAACCTTTAAAAATAAGAAATTAAATATTCACTCCAAATTCAATCCGAACTATGACCAAGCCCAAAATCAAAATAATAAACAAAAAGGCTTAGAGAGAGAAAATATGCCTTGTTGTGTATATGGAATGACCAATCATGTTGTGAGGAATTGCTTCTACAAGAAGACTGAACCATACAAACCAAGTCTCAAACCAAATCATATTCAAAAAGGACTAAAAGGCCAAGTCAACATGTTAGTGAAGCAAGACAATCCCTCCGAACCTTCCTTTAGGTATAACTTACCATTGATTAATTTTACTTATCAAAATAAAGAATAGCGGTTTGATTCTGGAGCTAATATACATGTGTGTTTTGATTATGGTTGTTTTAAAAATTATCAGAAATCAAGTGGAGGAAGTGTAACCCTAGGCAATGATTCTGTCTCACAAGTGCTTGGAATTGGAGATATTGAATTAAAGATGACATATGGGAAATCTCTAATCTTAAAAGGAGTGCGACATGTTCCTGAAGTTCGTAGAAACTTGTTAGTGGATCATCTTTAGTTCAACAAGGTTATAAAATTGTAATGGAATCAAATAAGGTTGTAATAACCAAGAATAATGTTTTTGTGAGAAAATATTATGTATGCGATGGATTATTTAAATTAAATGTATCTTTGAATGTTAATGAAATTTCTTCTCGAATTTTAAATGTAGAATCGGCTAATGTATGGCATGGAAGACTAGGCCATATAAGTTTAAAGAAAGTCAAGTTTTTAATGGATCTTAACCTTATTCCAAAATCTCAAGTAAATTATAAACATAAATATGAAATATTTGTATAAGAGAAACAAACTAGAAAACCTTTTAAGAGTGTAGTAAGAAATTCTTAACTCTTAGAATTGGTATATAATGATGTATGTAATTCCAATAGACCACCAACTAAAGTTGAAAATAATTACTTTGTAACATTCATAGATGATTGTTCAAAGTATAGTTATGTCTACCTTATAAAAATTAAAGATGAAGTCTTTAATAAATTTAAAATTTATAAGACTAAAGTAGAAAATCAATTAGAAAAGAAAGTTAAAATTCTCAGATCTGATAGAAGAGGTGAATATACCTTAACAGATCTTAGTAATTTTTGTGAAGAACATGGAATAATACATGAGGTGACACCACCATATGCTCCTTAATCTAATGGAGTAGCAGAGAGAAAGAATAGAACACTAATGGATATGGTAAATGCAATGTTACTAAGTTCGAGATTACTCGAGAATTTGTGGGGGGAAGCTATTCTTAGTGCTTGCCTCATCTTGAATAGAATAATTATAAAAGATAATGATAAAACTCCTTATGAAATATAGAAGAAAAGAACACCGAATCTAAATATTCTAAAAGTGTGGGGTGCTTAGCTAAAGTAGCAATTCCTGAACCAAAGAAAAGGAAAATTTGGCCTAAGACTGTAGATACTGTCTTTATAGGGTATGCACAAAATAGTAGTGCTAATAGGTTCTTAGTAATTAACTCTGAAGTGATTGAAATATCAAATAACACAATAATTGAATCTAGGGATGCTATATTTTTTTAGGATATTTTTTTCATTTAAAAGAAGATTTTCAAATCAAATAAATGAAACATCTTCAACTAGTGGACCTTTTTCAAGTATTAGTGTTCCTTTAAGAATAAAAGTTGAACCACAAATAGAACAAAGAAGAAGTAAAAGAGTAAGAACTATTAAAAACCTAGCAGAAGAGTTCTATAATTTTCTAGTAGAAGAAGAACCTACCACCTATAAAGATGTGATGACTTCCTTAGATGTACCATATTAGAAGGAAGCCATTAATAGTAAAATTGAATCAATTTTACAAAATAACAATTAGGAGTTAAATGAACTACCTCCTGGAAACAAAGCTACAGGATGTAAGTGGGTGTTCAAAAAGAAATTAAAACCAGATGAAAGTATAGATAAATATAAGGCAAGATTGGTGGCTAAAGGATATACACCAAAGAAAGATATAGATTATTTTGACACATATTCTCCTATTACTAGTATTACTACTGTTAGAATCCTAGTAGTTTTGGCATCTATCTATAACTTAATGATACATCAAATGGATGTCAAGACTGCATTTCTAAATGGAGACTTAAATGAAGAGATATATATGGAACAGCCTGAGGGCTTTATAATAAAAGGACAAAAAGATAGGGTGTGTAAATTAAGAAAATCATTATATGGTCTTAAACAAGCTCCTAAACAATGGCATGAGAAGTTTGATAAAGTGATACTAGAATTTGGGTTTAGAATTAATGAATATGATAAGTGCTTATATTATAAGGAACATAATGAAGGCATTGTTATTTTATGTTTTTATGCGGATGATATACTTATTTTTGGGACGAATCTAGAAATAGTTGAGGATGTTAAATCTTATCTTTCTAGAAAATTTGATATGAAAGATTTAGGATAAGCTTATGTAATCTTAGGGATGAAGTTAGAGAGAAAAATCTGAAGGTATTGTTTTGAATCAATCAAGTACTATAGAAAAAATGTTGAGAAAATTTGAATTTTATGATTGTAAATTTGTGTCAACACCTTATGATTCTAGTGTACACTTGAAAAAGAATAATGGTCAACTAGTTTCTCAATTGAAATATTCACAATTGATTAGATCTTTATTATATATAGCAAATAAGTCTAGACCTAATATTTCTTATGCGGTTGGGAGACTTAGTAGATATACCCATGATCCTAGCAAAGAACATTGGATTGCCTTAAAGAGAGTGTTTAAATATCTTAGAGGAATTTTAGATTATTCATTATGTTACAAAGGTTCCAAATGTTGTTGAGGGATATAGTGATCCAAATTGGATTACGGATAGTATAGATATAAAGTTCACAACTGGTTATGTTTTTCTATTAGGAGCTACCGTATCTTAGGGTTCTAAACAATAGACCATAATCTCTAGGAGTACTATAGAGGTAGAACTTATAACCTTAGATACCACCTGTTTTGAGGCTAAATGGATCAAAAATTTATGACTAGAAATACCTCTAGTAAATAAACCAATGCCAGCCATCTCATTAAGATGTGACAATAGAGCTGTATTAGAGTTAGTGAAGCAAGCACACAATAATAAGAAAATGAACAGACATATACAAGTGAGATATAAATGTGTGAAAAGTATGTTCAATAAAAATATAATATCATTGGAATATGTGAAATCTGAACGCAATATTGCTGATCATTTGACTAAGGGATTATCTAGGAGTGTAGTCCTAAATTTGTCGAGGGGGATGGGCTTAAGCTCACAAGGAAGTCACCTAGAGAAGTAACCTAACCTCTGTGATTGGGGACCCAATGAAGGAGGTTCAATAGGTAGTAATAATTCATATTTTGTGAATTATATATCCAGCACTTTATATAAGGAGCCGCTTAATAAAATGCTCCTGCTCATCCCTATGGTAGTGTAATATCCCGACCCGGGATATAGCACGTATATTGAGGTAGATCGGGTCAGGTAGTGTATTACTAGTTGTAACCCGAGCTGGTTAAGCTCTATATCATGATATCATAGGCACTGAACAAGCATTGGAATATGAACGGTCTAAATTATACCACCAGTGTCGGACGACACCCGAGCAACCCAGGATCAAGTCTCGTGATGCATGCACGCACGCATTCCCATGCACATGTATGTTTGCATAGACACATAGTCCATTAAAAAATGAGTGTATGTATATACTATTAGAAATAGATATATATGTACATCTATGGATATATATTAGCGTATAAATAATGTATAATTATATATATATATATATAATGTATAAAGTGTTGTATGGTGTATATGCATGTGTATTAAATGGAAAGGAGATTTTAAAGGAAAAAAAAAAGGAAAAATGAAGGGAAGGGGGGGACTGCAAGTGTGTGCATATGAGGCTGTGTATGGCTGTGTCGGCAAGTGTGTGTGTGTGTTGGGGTGTGTGTAGTGTGTGTTTCTATAATATATATATATATATCATATATATATACAAATATCTTGTGTGAATTGAATGCAAAGCTGCATTCTGAAAAGAAAAAGAGAAATTAAAAAGGAACAGAGAAGGAAGTCAAAAATAGGGGCAGAGAGAGAGAGAGAGAGAGAGTAGAGAGAGAATGGGGTCGGTTAGGTTATATATATATATATATATATATGCATGAGATAGAAACAGAAAAGAGAAAAAAATCAAGAAGAAACCAAAGAAACTGGGAGCTTTAGAAGATTCAGAAAAACTCAAAAGAGGAAATCGGAAGGGAAAAGGGAACTGCACCAAGAAAAGTTCAGGAAATAGGGATTTCAAAGAGGAAGGAACAGTGACTTGATTTTATTGTGAAAGAACGAAAACGGTTTAAGAGGTAAGTAAATGTCTGATCTTTGCATGTGTTACATTTCCAAGCCATGTAAACAGTCTTTCTTATATTATTTATTATACTCCATACATGCCAGAACATTTATTAACTTCACATTGATATTGCTCTATCTTGTGGAAAGTGTTTATTATTATATATCTTGATCATGATTTTTGTACGCTCTGTACATAGGCCTCAAGGGGCAAGACTTATGATCTCAGCAGCCCAGCTTACATTGGCCTATTGAGGCAACAGTTTCATTTCACTGCTGAGATAGTGTTATTGCATTTACTGTTTATGGGATTTAGCATGATCTCGATATATTATATTGTAGTTGGATTTGTGCTCAGTCACAAATTCTATCTGATGCTTACTAGACCTACGGGTCGAGAAAATGGAATCAAAAGTGGCAATTAAAATGGAAACTAAAGTGGGATCTACGAGGCGAGTATTGAACCGACGGGTTAGTGCTTGGCTGAGAGATCGAGGAAAAAAGGGAATAAAATGAATTAAGGGGTAAGCCGGGCCCCAAGTTAAAGTGCATCCACATTTGTTGTTATCAGTATTTATTATTGATTTTCATAGCTTGATCATATTATTTCATTATGAATGATCATGGGATTTCATAGCTTTTTATTGAGAGTATACAATTTATGCTTGAGACAGCTCATGACTGTAGCAGTATAATATTGTTAGCAGAACATATTTCATTTCCTTATCATTTGACTTCTATCATTTGATATTGAGCTGTATATTCATTGACTGGCTAGCATTTTTATATACACATGTACACATGGTAGAGTAAATGAGTATTATTTACTGAGTTTTCATAGCTCATCAGATACTACACAATATTTTACTACAGGCACAGATATCGAGGACAGACCGTAGAGTCTGATAGCTAGGAGGTGGACATTGCTTTTGAAGTTGTAGTGTAATACTTAGTACAGACAATATTATAGCTCTCCCATGTTATCCACGTCTTAAAGATGAACAGATGTATTAAGAAATTTTGTATTCCGCATTTTGTAAACATTATATATATCACATGCAGCTTTTATTTAATTTCTTCCGCATTTTAGTTGTTGCTTGTTAGTAAGCACTGATTGTGTTACAAGTTGAGACCCTTGGTTCGACAAGCGGCGTTGGATCGGGCGTCGCGACACGAGATCTGTATAGGGTAGGTCTCGAGTCGTGACAGCTTAGTATCAGAGCATCCTAGGTGACACAGTGGTTCATGGGATATAGACTAAGGTACTAGTATTATAATGTCCAAGTAGAGTCGGTAGATAGAAACTGACATGCGATATTAGACTCTTATATATATGGAACTAATCTCTAACCAATTGAAGAAAATGGTGAACACCCGTACTACCACACCATTAGATGAGGCTAACGCCCATATAGCATGGTTAGAATGACTAGTGGACAGGCTTATACAGAATACGCCTCAGAATCAGGCAGGTTCCAGCACTCCAGCTCAACAAGAGCAACAGGCACCACCTATGGTACACATAGTGCGTCAGGAGAACGAGAGGGGTCAAGCTCATCTTTACAAGTAGTTTTAGGCACTACGACCCTCTACGTTCGACGGTACCAGGGGTCCCACTTCAACTGAAGAGTGGAGGCTCGAGATGGAAAGAATCTTTGAGATCATGGCTTGTACTAAGGTACAAAAGGTAGCCTTTGCTACTTTCACTTTCAGAGGGATGGCTCATGAGTGGTGGCTAGAGAAAGCCAGAGAGCCTCAGATGACATGGGATCGATTCACTGTGGTCTTTAACCAGAAGTACTTCCCCAAGGAAGTTAGAGATCAGAGAGTCACTGAATTCTTTATTTTATAGCAAGGGAACTCAACGGTGGAGGAATATGAGGCCAGATTTACACAGTTGGTTAGATTTGCTCCTGCTGTCTTAGAGGACGAGCATGAGAAGGCCCGTAAGTTTGAGAGCGGCCTAAGGTGGAACATCAAAGACAGGGTTAAACCCCTGCAATTAGACACTTATGACAAAGTAGTGAGCACAACCAAACTTATTGAGTAGAGTGAAGAAGAACATGTTAAGAGGAAGGCCAGTCAGATGTCCGGAGAGGGTCAGAGCGACAGGCACCACCTATGGTACACATAGTGCGTCAGGAGAACGAGAGGGGTCAAGCTCATCTTTACAAGTAGTTTTAGGCACTACGACCCTCTACGTTCGACGGTACCAGGGGTCTCACTTCAACTGAAGAGTGGAGGCTCGAGATGGAAAGAATCTTTGAGATCATGGCTTGTACTAAGTTACAAAAGGTAGCCTTTGCTACTTTCACTTTCAGAGGGATGGCTCATGAGTGGTGGCTAGAGAAAGCCAGAGAGCCTCAGATGACATGGGATCGATTCACTGTGGTCTTTAACCAGAAGTACTTCCCCAAGGAAGTTAGAGATCAGAGAGTCACTGAATTCTTTATTTTATAGCAAGGGAACTCAACGGTGGAGGAATATGAGGCCAGATTTACACAGTTGGTTAGATTTGCTCCTGCTGTCTTAGAGGACGAGCATGAGAAGGCCCGTAAGTTTGAGAGCAGCCTAAGGTGGAACATCAAAGACAGGGTTAAACCCCAGCAATTAGACACTTATGACAAAGTAGTGAGCACAACCAAACTTATTGAGTAGAGTGAAGAAGAACATGTTAAGAGGAAGGCCAGTCAGATGTCCGGAGAGGGTCAGAGCGACAGGCACCACCTATGGTACACATAGTGCGTCAGGAGAACGAGAGGGGTCAAGCTCATCTTTACAAGTAGTTTTAGGCACTACGACCCTCTACGTTCGACGGTACCAGGGGTCCCACTTCAACTGAAGAGTGGAGGCTCGAGATGGAAAGAATCTTTGAGATCATGGCTTGTACTAAGGTACAAAAGGTAGCCTTTGTTACTTTCACTTTCAGAGGGATGGCTCATGAGTGGTGGCTATTAGAGAAAGCCAGAGAGCCTCAGATGACATGGGATCGATTCACTGTGGTCTTTAACCAGAAGTACTTCCCCAAGGAAGTTAGAGATCAGAGAGTCGCTGAATTCTTTATTTTATAGCAAGGGAACTCAACGGTGGAGGAATATGAGGCCAGATTTACACAGTTGGTTAGATTTGCTCCTGCTGTCTTAGAGGACGAGCACGAGAAGGCTCGTAAGTTTGAGAGCGGCCTAAGGTGGAACATCAAGGACAGGGTTAAACCCCTGCAATTAGACACTTATGACAAAGTAGTGAGCACAACCAAACTTATTGAGTAGAGTGAAGAAGAACATGTTAAGAGGAAGGCCAGTCAGATGTCCGGAGAGGGTCAGAGCAGGACCCAGGGATCCTCATTTTCTAGGCCCAGAGCCGTATCACAGAGCATAGGGCCCAGCTAAGAGAGGACCGATTCTCACACTGAGGACATAACTAGATGTTTTACTTGCCAGAAAGTCCACAAGGGACGATGCCTTCAGAATACTGATTTTTGCTACTTTTGTGGAAAGAGTGGAAACTTCGCAAGAAAGTGTCCCCAGACCAAAAAAATCGTGGATAGCACCACACTTACCACATCAGCCCAGTGACAAAACCCCAGACCCAGAGTGATGGGCAATAGTGCTCAATGAGGGTTTTCTTTTTGCTAGGAAATGATCAGGCTACCACACTGGTAATCACAGGTACTCTACCAATTTATATTAACCTATAAGTGTATTGTTAATCTTAGACTCTTTACCGAGTACATGCTTAAGAGTGGAAATTTCAAAATGCGATTCACGACAGGATTTCAAAAGATACTAAAAATTTTAGAAAAGAATAGAAAAATGATTTGATGTGACTATAAAACTTGATTCTCAATAGAAATTTTTTTTTATCTAATTAATGTAAACACTTGTCCAAGTTATACCAAAATGTTAAAGAAACCGCAGAAACCCCTAGAGTTAGAAATGCCAAGTTTGGGGACAAACTTATTTTTAAGGGGATAAGAATGTAATATCCTAACCTGGGATATAACACGTATACCGAGGTAGACCGGGTCAGGTAGTGTACTACTGGTCGTAACCCGAGCTGGTTAAGCTCTATATCATGATATCATAGGGACTGAACAAGTATTGGAATATGAACGGTCTAAATTGTACCACCAGTGCCGGGTGACACTCGAGCAACCCAGGATTGAGTCTCGTGATGCGTGCACACACGCATTCCCATGCATGTGTATGTTTGCATGGACGCATAGTCCATTAAAAATGAGTGTATGTATATACTATTAGAAATAGATATATATATATATATATATACATCTATGGATATATATTGGTGTATAAATAATGTATAATTATATGTATATATATAATGTATAAAGTGTTGTATGGTGTACATGCATGTGTATTAAATGGAAAGGAAATTTTAAAGGAAAAATAAAAGGAAAAATGAGGGGAATAGAGGGATTACAAGTGTGTGCATATAAGGCTGTGTATGGCTATGTCGGCAAGTGTAAGTGTGTTGGGGTATGTGTAGTGTGTGTTTCTATAATATATATATATATATATATATATATACAAATATCTTGTGTGAATTGAACGCAAAGCTGCATTCTGAAAAGAAAAAAAGAAATTAAAAAGGAACAGAAAAGGAAGTTAAGAATAGGGGCACAGAGAGAGAGAGAGGGAGTAAAGAGAGAATGCGGTCAGTTAGGTTATATATATATATATATATGCATGAGATAGAAACAGAAAAGAGAAAAAAAAATCAAGAAGAAACCAAAGAAATTGAGAGCTTTAGAAGATTCAGAAAAACTCAGAAGAGAAAGTGAGAAGGGAAAAGGGAACTACACCAAGAAAAGTTCAGGAAATAGGGATTTCAAAGAGGAAGGAACAATGACTTGATTTTATTGTGAAAGAACAGAAATGGTTTAAGAGGTAAGTAAATGTCTGATCTCTGCATGTGTTACATTTCCAAGCCATGTCAACAATCTTTCTTATATTATCTATTGTACTCCATACACGCCAGAACATTTATTGAGTCCACATTGATATTGCTCTATCTTGTGGAAAGTGTTAATTGACTATTATATATCTTGATCATGATTTCTGTACACTCTGTACATAGGCCTCAAAGGGCAAGACTTATGATCTCAACAGCCTAGCTTACATTGGCCTATTGAGGCAACAGTTTCATTTCGCTGCTGAGATAGTGTTATTGCATTTATTGTTTATGGGATTTAGCATGATCTCGATATATTATATTGTAGCTAGATTTGTGCTCAGTCACAAATTCCATCTGATGCTTACTTGACCTACGGGTCGAGAAAACGGAATCAAAAGTGGCAATTAAAATGGCAGCTAAAGTGGGATCTACGAGGCGAGTATTGAACCGACGGGTTAGTGCTTGGCTGAGAGATCGAGGAAAAAAGGGAATAAAATGAATTAAGGGGTATGCCGGGCCCCAAGTTAAAGTGCATCCACATTTGTTGTTATCAGTATCTATTATTGATTTTCATAGCTTGATCATATTATTTCATTATGAATGATCATGAGATTTCACAACTTTTTATTGAGAGTATACAATTTATGCTTGAGACAGCTCATGACTGTAGCAGTATAATATTATTAGCAGAACAGATTTCATTTCCTTATCATTTGATATTGAGCTGTATATTCATTGACTCGCTAGCATCTTTATATACACCTGTACACATGGTAGAGTAAAGGAGTATTACTTACTGAATTTTCATAGCTCATTGGATACTACACAACATTTTACTACAGGCACAGATATCGAGGACAGACCGTAGAGTCTGATAACTAGGAGGTGGACATTGCTTTTGAAGTTATAGTTTAATACTTAGTACAGACAGTCTTATAACTCTCCCATGTTATCCACGTCTTGCAGATGAACAGTTGCATTAAGAAATTTTGTTTTTCGCATTTTGTAAACATTATATATATCACATGCAACTTTTATTTAATTTCTTCTGCATTTTAGTTGTTGCTTGTTGGTAAGCACTGATTGTGTTACAAGTTGAGACCCTTGGTTCGACAAGCAACGTCGGATCGGGCATCGCGACACAAGATCCGCATAGGGTGGGTCTCGGGTCGTGATAGCAGTGTGTTGTGTTATGTGACATTTAGGAAGGGTTTACCCTGAGTTAGACCAAGGCATGAACACTCTTGCAAGGTACAGGTCACATGTACCCTTGAAGGACTCACCTAAGTGAGAGCTGTCGTGAGGTCGCGACTATAAGAATTGAGCTGTTTTCTAGAAAATCTCATAAAAATCAAGATCAAGTGCATGGCCTTTAATAGCACTAACCCGCGAACCATGTCTAATATGAGTACTATGTGTGTGACTTGTTGAACTCTGACTCAAAGGATCTAGTTCAAGACTTAGTTCATTATGATCCTTTAGAAAGAGACTGTCAATACTAAGTGAGGTTCAAGTCCGGAAGACACCTACGCCTATTACACAATATAATAGTTGCCCCAACTTTCTTGTGTGTATATATATATATATATATGTAAATAATATATATGTTTTATGAGTTTTATAAATTTTGAAACCTATGGGGGATTGTTGTATTTTGATATCTTTGACAGTTTCAAAATTAGTTTTTAACCTCTTTCTATTTTTGTGATATTTAGTTGCTAATTTTTTGATAATTTTGTTGATGATTTTCTACCACTTGTGGATGATTTCTTGGGATATATTTGTTGGTGGAAGATATAGAGAATGCCTATAAATAGAGGCTTATGTATTCTTCTATAACACACAACAAGAGTTCTCAACTTCTACCATCCAACCTCTTCCATCCAACCTCTCTGTATTTTCATATCATCTTTGTGTGGGCAACTTTGATTCTAAATGGTTCATCCTTCTCATAGTGGACGTGAACTCTGAGGAGATTAGCTGTGAGCAAAACTTGGGTTATATCTTGGATTTGTCCGTGACCATTGGAAACTTCACGAAAGGAAGCATAACAGCTTTAGGACAGTGATTCCACGCCTCACAGGCCAACTCATTCCAAACTTATTTTTTCTATCATTTACGCATGTTAATTTTAATTATTTTATTTTATATGCATGAATTTTAGCTATTCTATAATTTTATTCCATTGTAACTCTTCCAATTAAAACTCTTGAATATAGTAGTTCAATTTGAATTAACATATACATGTATATATGTATTTACATGCAAATCAAAAACTATATATATATATAGATATATACATAATGATATATAACCATGTGTGGAAGTGTGTGAATGTGAGTGAATATGTATATGTGTGGAATATTGTGGAAGAATAAAGAAAATAAACCCCAAGCTAATGTTTGTAGCTCTGGGCTACTGTGGCAAGTGAAGAGAATTGTGAGAGGCCAATTGTTGTGGTTGAAGGAAGAGACCACATGGGTCAGTGGCCATGAAACTAAGAAAGGGAAATTAAAGAAGAAAAGGGAGAGAAACATGGGGAAAGATAGAGATAAAAACTTGGAGAATTACAGTCCATCACAAGGGAGAGAGAAAGAACATAAGACAAAGAGAAGAGAGACTGCATTTAGAGAAAGAAAGTCACGTTCAAGTTGCAAACAGGTATTTCATCCATTTCTTTTCTTTCTATTTCGTTTTTGTATGACTCTTCGAAGGACTGAGAAAGGTTCAAGGGTCTAAAAGACCCTAGAACAGTAATACCAATCACAAACGCTTTTGATAGAGCTTGAGTTGAGTCAAGTTTTTAGGTTAAACCAAAAAATGAATACTTATACCAGAACAAATGGTTATCTGGATTCAGTGAAAATCGGGCAGTAATAAAATCTTAATAAAGCATGTGTTTTCAAAATTTTCAGAATGTTATAAAAATGCTTATGATTTCAAAAAATGACCATCTATCATTATCAAAGGTATATATGTTAAGTTTTTACTACCAAAACCCATGATAGGAGTTGGAATTATTCACCGAGCTTTATTCTGTAGCTTATCCCATTCCCCCAAACATTTTAGGTGTTATAGAATAATGAAAGACAAGGAAATAGTAAGCTTGAAAATTTCTACATATGGAATCAAGCCTAGACGGTCTGAAAATGATACTAGTGGGAAATTAGGAAATGATGTTACGGATGCAAAATGATGATAGTGTCAAGTTAAGAAAGGGTACTACTGATACAAAATATGGACAAGCAAGACAAGTTTCCATAAAACCTACCAACAATAGTAACAATGGTTGCCCGAGATGTTGATCTAGGAGATGAAAAGAAAGGTTGTCACTGTAGATAAAGAAAAATGGGGCAAAGGCACCACTATAGAATTAGTATAAGCACAAATGACCACTTGTATCTTGCCAAGGGCATGGTAAGTAATTTAACATGCTTATAGTGGGGGAATTTGGTTATGCTCTGATCAGATGTGATTGTTATCTATTCAGATTAATGATTTATTATTATAAAGTTGTACAAGTGACTCTTCTATAATAAATGGAAAAAAAATTCATACTTGGACTAGGACTTTGTCAAGAGGAGTCCTAATGGGAGTGAGACTCTATTAGGAAGAGTCTTACTTAGACTAGTACTCTGTTAGGATGAGTCCTAATGGGAATGAAACTCTGTCAAGAAGAGTCCTACTTGGACTAGGACTCGGTTAGGAAGAGTCCTAATGGGAGTTCGACTTTGTCAAGAAAAGTCCTACCTGGACTAGGACTCTTCTTGGACTAGGACTCTATTAAGAGGAGTCCTAATGGACATAAGACTCTATCAGGAAGAGTTCTAATGGGCATAGGACCCTGTTAGGAGAAGTCCCATTGGAAGTAGGTTTCTTCGCATAACTACCGAATTGCTATTATTTAATCAAGAGTCACAAAATAAGGTGTCTACAGAAGGCCCCTTGTTGACGGAACTTGCAAGTAAGTGAACATTAACGCAAGAAAAAAAAGATATCCATTTTGTCCTTGATTGTGATTTTTTGTTTGACGTGGTTGGACTCATTCATCTATGAGATTCCTACATATCACCCTTAGGTGAATCAGACCCTCCGTAGTTCGTGACTAGTGGAAATGAATGTTGCCCTTACCAAATTTCTCTAAAGAGACTTGTCTCGATAAGATTGTTGTGAGGTTACACTTTTGAAAATGACTCATCAGAGCCTTACTTGATTAAAAATGCAATCTAAACAAGTCTATCATGAGGTTGTGCTCTCATGAAATGATCTTACATTTTTAGATGTTTTACCTAAAAGGGAATTCCATCATAATAGGTTGATAAGAGAGAATGCGATAGATAGCTTACCCAAAAGGAAAGGTATCCTAATAAGATGATAAAATGTGATGCGGTAGACGACTTACCCGAAAGGAACGCTATCCTAACAGGATGGTGATGCGATACACGGCTTACCAGAAAGGAATGTTATCCTAACAAGATGATAAAATGTGATGCGATAAATGGCTTACCCAAAAGGAATGCTATCCTAACAAGATAGTGATGCAATAGACGGCTTACCCAAAAGGAACGTTATCCTAACAGAATGATTAAATGTGATGCAATGGATGGCCTACCCGAAAGGAATACTATCCTAATAGGATGATGATGCGATAGACAGCTTACCCAAAAGGAATGCTATCCTAACAAGATTTTTAATGAGATTATGTCCTTAATGGATAGATTGCCAAGATGGATTACGTCCTTGGTGAACAGTTTGCCGAGATGGATTATGTCCTTAGACATTTTTCCAAGATGGATTGCATCCATAGACAGTTTGTCGAGATGGATTACGTCCTTAGACGGTTTGCTGAGATGGATTACGTCTTCTGATGGTTTGCTAAGATTGATTATATTTTTAGAGGTTTTGCCAAGATGGATTACGTCTTTAGAGTTTTTGCCTAAATGGATTACATCCTCAAAAGGTTTTTTTCCTAGATGGATTGCATCCTCAGATGATTTTTTTTCTTAGATGGATAACATCCTCAGACGTTTTTTTTCCTAGATGGTTACATCCTCAGATGGTTTACTTGGATGGGTTACGTCCTTGGACATTTTACCTAGATGGATTACATCCTCAGATGATTTTTGCCTCGATATATTACGTCTTTAGTGGTTTTTTCCTAGATGGATTATATCCTTAAACAGATTTGTTTCCTAGATGGATTACGTCCTCAGATGGTTTTACCTAAAGGGAACTCCATCCTAATAAGTTGATGAAATATGTCCTCAGACAACTTCCCTAAAAGTGAACTTCATCTTAATAGGTTTTTCTGAATTAAGTCTTTTTTGGAGAATGAAAACTCCAAGGGAAGAATGACTTGATTAGATTTGTGACTTGCTGGGAAGATGACTCGGGTTAGCTCCAATAGAATGATGAAATTCATTATGACTGCATGGGGAAAGATTTGATCGAGTTTCAGAATATAAGGTCATGTTACTCAACTCTTAGGATAAGAGAACAAGAAGTGTACTCAAATTTGAAAGGAGACACACTCGAAGCGATATACTCAACTAATGATAAGAGTTGATGGAAATGCTTGCCTTAGATAGGGGAGAGACAAGATATGCAAGAAGTAACCGTGACCTAGCTAGAGAGAGGCAGAACTTAAATTGGATAATAGTGTGGAAAGGTATGAAGAAATCATATTGATAAAGAACTTTTACCTGAGTTAGAGGAATATGAAATTTACTTAACTTAGATACGAGTAAGGAGTGTAATACCCCGACCCAAATTAGAGGCTATTAAGCTGTTGTGTTGAAATTGGAAATCAACACCCTTAGTAACAAGGTCGGTGTCGACCCCGACGCACGAACCTTAAGTAAGTGTCCTGAAAAGTCAGGATGACTGTACATCACTTTCGTTGCAATCACCAACATGTCGATCTTGATGATAATTACATTTTCACGTCAACTACCAATTGTTGATACGAGTACGAGAATTTGGACAAATATTACGAGAATACGAAGATTAGTACAAGATAATGCATTTAAGAAAATAATTAATTTTTAAAATAATTAATTATTTTAAGTATAAGAAATAAATTGTAACAATTAATATACGTAATTAAATATAGAGATATATATATATATATTGTATAAATAATTATAACCTTAAATATATATATATATTTATAAATGAATATATATGTGTATGTGAATGCATGCATGTATGCCAAAACATGTATGTATGAGATGTATGTATAATAGGGCATGCTATTGTCCAAAGTGTACAAAAGTGGGAGAGGTATGTGTATTATCCAAGGTGTATTTGGGTTGAACTTTGTACATATACATATATATATATATATGTGAGTCAAACACCACACACACACACAACCGGCCACTCATGGCCTGCCCAACAGTGGCAATTCAGGCCACTCATGAAGAAACCTGAAATGGGTTAAACCAAAGAGAGGGGCAATCAGAAATTTCAATGATTTCTTTTCCTTATACATAATACATGGTGCTTATACACACAAAACACAACCATCCGAGAGTGAGGGAGAGATTGAAGGAGTTCTGAGACATTCAGAAGTAGGAAGCAAGGAGCAAGGGAGAGAGAAACAATTTGAAACAAGGTAAACCCTCAAACACTTGAATTTCTCTCTCTAGAAATTTTATATGTATGAATCTGTTTTAAGCCTTTAATCTAGCATATATGATGATTAGGATGAATATACATGAATTATGCATGAAAATCTAGACCTAAAACACCTAAGAAACACAGGCCGTACACAAGGCAGCCATGGATGGACCTTGCTTGGAGCAGGTCTGAACCAACTTTCCCTAAACCAAATTTGGTCTATCAAGACCTCAAGAAGACCCTAAGAGCATCCTAAAAACCTATATACGCGATCAAAAATCCCAAAGAAAGACCTCCAAACATAGACTTGCAGGTTACGGGTTTACAACCCAAACCCTTAAACTCTCATGTAAACCAACATACATGAATGGGATTTGAATCCTCATGAAGAGGGGATCAAAATAAACCCAACCACACTAAAAATGATGGAGAAATGACCATGAACGACCCATGAACAGATTCGGATTATCGTGGCTTAAACCAAGCTTTTGAGCCACATTCAAATCTCCAAATGAATGCCAAAACACTCCATAATGTTTTAGAAACATTTTAGGTTGAAAACAGCAGCAAAAAAGTTGGCCAAAATCCACGAAATAGGAAGAAATGGAAACCTGCAACTAGGGTTACAGTGGGGAAGAAATGGGGAAGACGACAGTGAGTTGACTCGGTCTTTTAAAATTTCCGTGTCGACTCGGACGCGTGGCAGCCTCTGGGCTTGCCACCGAATTAATGGGGCGACGTCGTTTTGGGCATTGGGATATATATATATATATATATATATATATATATATATATATAACGGTTTAAATTAAAAGAAAAGGGAAGGATTTGTTGCTACGGGGTATCGAACCCCTGACCCCCACGCGCCCATGCACGCCCTTTTCCACTCGGCCACGCATGCGCGTGTGCCATATATGCGAACCAATATATATATATAATATAGTTAATTAAATCCAAAAATTAAAAAGGTGCAACTGCACCTGGTGAGATTCGAACGTGCGTGGTATGGGGAGGGAGGTGACACGCTGGCCAGCGTGCCACCCTATTCAACCTGTTCAAATTACGTATAAAATAATATATATATTATACTTAATTAAGATTAATTTAATTAAATGAAATTAATTAAATTAAATGCTCCGAAATGGCCCGTTGTCCAAAAATTACAAGTTATATATGTAACCTTACTATCTCGGACCCTCTGAGTCCATTAGTGAGGTCTGTGACTTGAGATGAGGCCCCAAAAAATTTAAGACTCCTAAAAATGTCAAAATGACCAAATTGCCCTTCCCCCTAAACAAGTCCAACGAAGTCCGAATTAAACAAATAAGTAGTGTATCCTTACTATTTTGGATACTCTGGGACTGATGGTAGGGTCCATTTTAAGAGACGGGACCCGAAAAAATAAAGACACGTAAAAGGGTAAAATGACCAAATTACCCCTAGTACACCAAAAGCCAAATTAAACCAAAGAAGGTCTAAACTGACTTTCTTCGACGCTCCGGACTCAATGGTAGAGTCTATTCAACCACAAGAAATGTCTAAAATAAAAATACATAAAATTTGATAAATAGCATCTGTCAGATGACTATAAATTAAAGTGATGCCAAAGTACTAATCTACGGCATATACAAGGACATGACAACACATCAACTCTAGAATAAAAATTTCTAACTCATAAATTGATCTTAGGTAAGTCATGGAAGAACAACGAACCAAGTACACAATCATGACCAAGGCCCAAAGGGCCAAGGACCCTAAGCAACAGGCCTTCATGCAAGAGCTGTTGCGTCGACAGAGAGTAATCAACAGATTTGTCAAGATAGCCAAGGCGACAGAGGTCGTCTCGGTAAGCCCTTTCATGTTCAAATCACCCACCAAGGCCATGGTGGCGGAGGCTAAAAAGAAGAAGGAAGAAGAAAGGAAATTGGAAGAAGAGAGAGAGAATACAGAAACCTTAGCCGAATGGCGTCGCAGGTAATATTATTATCATTTAGAACCTAAGTTACTAGTTCTGTATTATAGTTATAAGACAGACAGGTATGACAAGTTAGGCTTCTCACAGTCTACACTTAGTGAGTTGTGAAGTTAATTAAGTACATATGAAAATTTATGAAATCTTCATGAATCTTGATAGGCTAAGGAAAGAGAGAGTAAAAGGGAAGGCGCCTCAGTAGAGCTAACCCTAAAGGACCAAGGTGAGTAACCCTGAATTTGAACTGGAGATTTAACTCCATATATTTGAAGAAGTTTTAAGCTCAAGTCATTGCAGCCTTTGAATATCAAATTCAGTCTTTATATGATTCCGTTCTTTTAAAATATTCTGTTACGGCATGCTTATTAAAGGTTTTAAATTCAGCTCTTTTCTTGAAAATACATCAGCATGTCTAAATCAATTGCAAACCTCTTTAATATTCTGAATTTGATTATCACGTGTATTTGAAGCTTTATTGTAGAATTTGTACATTTCATGCTTTAAATGTTCATGAAAAATATCTATCGAAGAAGTCATGTGACAAATGTTTTATAAGATAAACGGTACTAAGTACCACCCTATATGATGGTTGAAATCCTTCGGGATTCAACAATACATGCCCGGTAGAAGGATCTAATCCCCCAGGCAAATGAGATATCTCCATCGGCAGTATTGGCAGTAAAATGGGAGTCTGGTTCGAAACAGATTCCGCCTAATAAAAGAGAAAAGATGACAAGTGATTTTGAAAATAGAAGTAGGCATTATCCCTATTCTATTACATGTGTTTATATGCTTTTAAATTGCATATGCTCTATTTGAAGAAAATGCGTATTTAGCTTGAATACTTTAATTGTTCAAAGCTATTGTTTTAAGAATACATTTACTCTGTGTTCTAAAATGTACAAGCAATTGGTAGTGAGTATTTCATAAACCCTCATGTGCTAAAACCACTACCAGTTGAAAACCCCATGACAAATGCAGGAATTACTCACAAGCTTTGATTAGCTTACCCGGATTTTATCCGCCCCCCCTTTTCAGGTGACTAAGGACAGATCGATTTTTGAAGACTATAAGGAGAAACCTAGCTTTTGGGAAGATTTGCTTGAGGAGTTCTTTTGGGGAAAAATCACATGAACTCTGATTAATATGTTTTGTATTAGCTGATAATTTAAGGACGTGTATTAAGCCCTACGGGGCAGTTGAATTAAGATTTTAATTATGAAGTCCTTTAAGTTTTAGTTGTGCTCTGAATGTATGATTATACCTGTATACCGAAATGTGAAGGGCGGCAGTATCGGACGGATGTGCAAATTTTTTTAAAAAAAAAAAAAAAAAAAAAAAGATTGTCACGCTTCCGCAACCACATGAAGCACATCTATTCGATACCGCTACCTATGCGAGCCTTGTCTCGAGGCCTTCGGGTCTCGGGGCGGCGATCGCGATCCGGTAATCCGCGCAGGGTGGGTTTCGGGTCGTGACAAGGAGAATGTACTCGACTAAGATAGGAATGAAGAAATGTACTGAACTTAGATAAGAGTAAAGATATGTTCTTATTTGAGTGAGAGAAAATGTTGTGAAACATATTTTTTCCATTTTTGAAAATGATTTTTCATTTAGAGAAAATTCTGACTTTTGGCTTAGACTCTACTAGCCCTTAGATCACTGGCATCAAGTTGGCTGCTTAGGTCAAAAGAATTATTACTTGGTTTAGAGTAGTAAGGTTATCCATCTTTGAAGATGATTTGAAAAATCTACTCGAGCTGTGAATTGAGGATATGAAAGCTTAGGAGACTTGATTAGCCAAAGACTTATCTTCAAGTTCATTGATAAAATATTTTTGTCCTTTTAAATGATTTAGGAGATTTCTTTTAAAACTTTATAGTATTTGTTTTGAGCGTGATTCAGTCTAATCATTTGAAAAAATGAGAATCATTGATTTTCATAACAGATTGTGTATTTAACTGAGCATATTAGATGAAATCTTTGAATGAAAGAAATTATGTGTGAGCCAAAGTGATAAAGAATTTACCCAAGATGTAGGCAAGGTTGTTAAGGCAAGGCAAAAGTGAAACAAAACCTTTTAAATGGAAAACAAAAGTCTTTATATTGGCATGAATGAGCCTCTTGATTAGGAAAAATTGTGTGATTTGTAAGAGTATGAGTTACTCTTAGAATGAACAAGGCATAAGTAAGTCCCTAGTGAAACAAGGATGAGTTATCTCAAAAGAGGTAGGCATGAGAAAGCCATTTGGTGTGAACAGATAGGGAGGGACCCCTTTGATGAGTTACTTTGAAAAATGGGTGAAGAATAAAAAAGTAATGTGGTGCAAACTGGTAAGAAGGAAGCCCCTTGTCTGAAACGTTTGTTATATGATCCATCTATTTGTAAGACCCTTTGAAATAGCTCTCAGTTAAAATGTGACAATTCCCTTAAGTAAGAACAACCTCAAAGTGGTATTATAATTAGGGACGAAACATAGGCTAGGGTAAGGTTTACCAAATGAAAGGTATATAAAACGCAAAAACCCGTGTTCATGGTACCAAGCCCCTTATGTGCATCTCATTAATATGCATATCGTTTATTTGTAAGACCTTAGTGTGCATGTCCATTCTTAACATGACCTTCATGTGCATGCCCATTCTTAGCATGACCTTCATGATCGAGCTTAAAGTGACATTTTAGGCTGCCTACGTATCTCTTTTTAAGAACATCATGTCTAACATAATTCATTGCTCGCCTAAAGCTCTTTAAGCCATTCAAGGCTTGATTGACTGATTTCTTGCTTCCTTGTTTGAAAAATGTTTCTTTTGATGAGGCAAATATTTTTTTTTTCTTTCCCTTTGACTCTTCCTTGATAGTTGTTTTGTTAATTCCTTACTTAGAAATATTTTCCTTCATGAGGCAAGGATGTTACTTTTCTTTACTTCTGATTCTTCTTTGATGATTTTCACTTCCTTGCTTGGAAATGTTTTCTTTCACACGGGATAAAAATGTTCCTTCTCCTTGCTCTTTGATTCTTCTACGATGGCATTATGAGAGTGCACACATAGTAGGCTTTCCCTCCCAAGGTTTGGTAGATAGGTTTAAGAAAGAAAAGTCAATCAAGTAGGCTCAAAGGGTTGGCAAGTAGATATCTTTGATATGGGTGATAGGACAGATTTGGTTTGCCAAGTGATGGCCTCCTATCTTTTGAATTGCTTGCTTTTAAGAAACAATCACATTGTTGAAACTCACGATGTTGATGTCTATTTAGGGTCATAATTATTTTCTTTGGATGTTGATTGAATCAAATAAAATGCCTTTGAGACAAATGGATGAATTAGTGAATAATGAGAAAATCAATATAATTGATGAAGTTTGATGATGTTTAAATTCAATGCATTCAATCTTATTGTGAATTTGATGACATTCTTTTTCTTAAAGAATCCAGATGTATCATGCAAACATTTTGTTGAAAGTTTCTTAAGAAAATCTTTATGGAAATATGAGGAAAGAAGAATAAAAATAGAATAAAATGATAATCTTTGACTTGGAAAGCTCCTCATTTTTTATTGTGGGCTAATTTGGTTGATCCTTAAAGGATGAGGCCCAATGACTTGTTCATCAATCGAATCTTGGATAGCATGCCTCAACATGGTGCAATAATTAGTGTAGTGGCCCGCACATTGATGGTAAGCACAATGCTTACTCAAATCATAGCTTTTAGGTATTAGGTTTGGAATGGGGCAAGGATCCAAGGGTTAGAAATGCCCTTTTTTGCAAAGCTTTTGAAAAACTTTGTTCAATGATACAGAAAGTTCTGAGAATGACCTTGATGGGCACCTTCGAGATGAATTTGGCAGCGGTGAGGCAGTTAAACTAACAAACCAAGAGAAAGACTGTTGTGGAGTTAAAGCATTGATTGCAATCTCTAAGTTATTGGGTTTGATGTTTTGTATGGGCTTCCTCAATTTTCCATCATTGATTGCATCCTTGATTTGGATTCCAACCCCTATAAGAGCTTTGAAAGTTTCAAAGTAGCAAGCAAATAATGATTTTCGGTAGATGGGGATTAAGTTCATCTTCACCATTTGCACTTGTTCATCTTTACTCGGCTTATTGATCATTTAGGCCGCTTTAGCCTTCCATTGGGTCATGAAAGTTAAAAGAGTCTCCTTGGGTTCTTTCTTGGTAGTCTCAACCTCCCTAAGTGTGATGTCCAACTCAAAGGCATTGCAGAGCTGTTCCTAGTCTTTGGATATGGGCTCTTCCTATTCTAGGAACCAACGGAAAGCTGCCCTAATGAGGGTTTGGTGGAACATTTGAGCCATCATTTCAGTTGTAGGCCCTATTGGTTGCATGGCCAGAACATAGAGCTTGAGATGAGTTTTTGGGCATGTGGTCCCATTGAATTTTTCTAAGTATAGTATTTTGAACTTGTAGGCCAAACAAACCTCTAGATATAGGGAGAGTTTATGGATATCAATCATGTCATCTCCACAGTTGGATTTTCATATAAGGGTTTCCATCTTTTCTATCCTTTTGAGAAGGGCCTCTTCATTGGTGTTGGGCTTTTCTTGAGGTTTGACTTCATTTTGGGGCCCATTTTGTTCGACTCGATTAAAATGATCATGCATGGCTTCATCTTGGGCCTATTGATTCTGTGGGAGATGATATTGAGGAAGTATAGGTGGTTTGTTATTAGGAGCATTGTTGGGCTCTGCTGGGAGTGGTGGTAATCGTTGTTGTAACAATTTTTGGACTGTATGGGAGAGTCTTTGTGTTTTAACCCTATAATCGGCCATGTATTTTCTAATTTTGACCAAAATCTAGAGTAATTGATCATGATCCACAGTCACAAGGTGCAGTGATTGACTTGATTTTGATGCCATGGTTTTCGGACTCAACTGAGGGAATAAGAGTTGCAATGGGGTAGGAAACCTCAATGACTTTTTTTATCAACAAATGAGTGTAGAGGAGTTTGAATTCAAGCCAATAGTTCAAAGAGTTTTTTTTTTTTTATTTCAAGACTTTGAGTTAGGATAAAATCCAATCTAAATAGAGAAAAAGATCATTCTTTAGTAGAAAATGAAGTATACACTTTTTTGAATTTTGAAGTCTGAGTTTTGAATTTTTGAAACCCTTTTTTTCTTTAAAAACAAAAAGGTTAGGGGCATAATGTCTAAGTAACCCCTAAGTCGTTAGAGGATGGAATGGTTTGCTTGAATGAGGAAAGATTTCGTAAAAGTTGGGAAGATGTAATCCCCATGGAATTGATTAGACCCAAATAAAGGGGTCAAGAAGAACCTTGATTAACGAGATGATGATCCTAAAGAGATGTGACTCTTGAAAAGGAATTAAAACCTATCTTGAATGCTTGGCATGATAAGAAGAATTGAGAAGGGGGCCCACAAATTGGAGCTTGACTTGATTATGAAGATGACTAAAGAATCCAGATTGTGAAATCACACAAGTCATACCTAACCCTAAATTTTGGCATAATGGGGGACTTGAAAGAAAGTCATTTCTAGGTTTTGAGGGAAAGATTCCCAAAGATTCGAATCCTAATAAAGATAACCCAGACCTTTAATAGAATCAATCCATAAAGTGTGATACTTGATTAGAAATCAAATTGATTCTAATTGTGTGATGAGAACAAACCTAAAAAGTTCCTTTTGAAAGCTATTCTGTCGACCTTGGCTAGCCTGTTTCCAAGCTAGTTAAAGGTACTTGTTTTCACAAAACACCTGTGTTATTAACTTGTTTAGTGTCATTTTTCAAACCCAAAAATTTCTTATTTTCAATCCCATTGCATAGTTATTACATTTTGAAAAATGTTTTCAATCCCAAATACATCAAATAGTAATAACTATGGTCAAATAGTATTTGGGCAAAAATTAAGTAACCCGTTACAAATTGAACAATACATATAAACAAAAAGTGAAAGAAATGGAATAAAAATTACTTCACTTTTAATCCTAAATACATACTAAGAGATCCCTTGAAATGGATCAAAAGAAGGATAAAACACTTAAATAAAGCGAAAACACCATAGAAACAGACTCATGGGCTAAGGTACGGAATGGAAAGATTTTAGGCACCCACTTTACCCGATCCGAATGGATTGGCCTGTAATATTCACTTGCAAGGCTATTTTGTCATGAGAAAACTAAAAAGAGAGATGTAAGTATGAAAAAGATAAATAATAAAAGATCTAGCACGAAGAAATAAAATAAAGTAAAAAGATACAAAGAAGATCTAACAAGGGCCCAAAGGCTTCCTACGTATTCGTTTAGAAAACGGAATCAGAGTCACGTAGTTCTTCGGTTTGCCCTCTTTTAGCAAGAGTGATAAAAGAGGTGATATCAATCTAATCTAACGAAAACTGTTAAGGGTTTGAGAGCGTACCTTATTCAGTCGTAGGAGTTAGGTAACATTTTGGCTACGAAAGTCTGATCCAGAGGCTTCAGTCGAGCAGATCTCTGGCTTCTTCTTCGGTTTAGAAAGCGTTGCTTCAGTTTACTTCGTGATGGAAGGTTGTCACTTCGACATGGCTTCGGCCTCGGGAGAGGAAAAATTCTTATAAAGAGAACTCTAAAATTAAAATAAATACGTGAGGCTATGAAAATTGTGTCTTTCAAACTGATGGTCAGTGGGCTCTATTTATAGAAAACTATGGAGATTCAATCCAAGGGTCTAAGATGAAACCCTAGAATGGAAGGCTAGGATCATGTCTTCAGTGATAATTACTTAATTAAATAAATAAAAAATAAATAATTATCCTAATGAATGATTATCCTAACTAAATGAAATAATAAATAATTATGACAATGCATGAACCAATAGAATTAATGTCTACATGCAAGAGCCAATGAGATAAAAGAGAAATAGAATTTAATCAGGAAATAAACTCTAAAATAAAAACATGTAGGTTCGATGTATCTCTATTTAAGGAAATATCAAGCAATCAGATTTATGTAAACTTTAAAAGTGAAAAGTTCTAATTATTCCAAAATAGAATATTATTACTCAAGATTACCAAATTGTCCCCAATTCGGTGAAGAATCTCTAGATTGTCATAAGAAATAAAAAGACCAAATTACCCCTGATTTGTCACCAAATGGCTAAAATTACTAAAATACCCCTATGTGGGTAAAATGATATAAAAATTATGAAAAATGCCCCTCAAGTGACTAGGAAGTCTTACTGGGGCTAGGATTATGCCAAAATTCCCTTAGTGGGCAAAGAGGTGCCAAAATTACTGAAATGCCCTCCGATAGGCAAAAGTGTCATAATAGGAGTGGGACTCTATCGGGAAGAGTCCTATTTGGACGAGGACTCTGTTAGGAGAAGTCCTATTCAGGCTAGGACTCTATCATGAGGAGTCCTAATGGGAGTGAGACTCTATCAGGAAGAGTCCTACTTGGACTAGGACTCTGTCAAGGAGAGTCCTAATGGGAGTAGGACTCTATCGGGAAGAGTCCTACTTGGAAAATGACTCTATCAAGAGAAATCCTAATTGGACTAGGACTTTGTTAGGAGAAGTCCTAATAGGAATAGGACTCTTTCGGAAAAAGTCCTACTTGGACTAGGACTCTATCAAAAGGAATCCTAATGGGAGTGGGACTCTGTTGGTAAGAGTCTTACTTTGACTAGAACTCTATCAAGAAGAGTCCTAATAAGAATAGAGCTCTATCAAGAGGAGTCCCATTGAAAGTAGGTTTCTTAGTATAACTACTGAATTGTTATTACTCAATCAAGGGTCACAAAATGAGGTGTCTACACTTTCCAATGAAGAAAATATTCCCTTCATCGCTCGTTCTCATATAATCTTAGATCCACCATGTCTGAAACCCCACTCTTCTCTTATTCACTTCTACAAACCCATTTCAAACTTCTATAATCCCTTAATTTCTCACAAAAACTAACAGAAAATTTCTCTTTACATTAACTCACAACCCTTCAACACTCACTATCTACTATCTCTGCCCTCCATTTTCTCTCTCTATACCACTTCTCATGGCCACCATGAAAGTTCACCAACACTTCTTTGCACCACTTATCTCTCTACACCAGCTACCCCTTAGCTCCTCCCTCAATCATTCCATAATAGCCATTAAAAGCCACTACCAAAAACATCTACCATCCAAAACTCGTGCCACCTATCATCGTCGTGCCACATTGGCTACAAAGGTGCCACCAACACTAGGCATGACCACCAACTTGATGCTAGCAACACCTCATAGAATCGATCACAGCATCACCTGTTGCCAATGAAAACTACCCTCATAGCCCCACAACGATCAGTCACCACTGCTCCTCTACATGTGGCCTCCTCCTTCGTTGTTGCGAACCTTCATTTGTCACCAGTCCCCCCACCTGGTTATCTCTCTCGATCACTCACTCGATCTCCCCATTTCACTCTATCTATATCTCTATATATATACACATATATATGTATAGCTAGACATACATATTCCCCCTTTATATTGGCTTGAAACTTGAAGAAAGAAAAAGATAAAATAGTTGGGAATTGAACAAGGGCCATCAGCCATATGCATGGAAGGTAGAAAAAGGGAGAAAATGAAAGAAAGAAAACAATAGAAAGCAAGAAAGGGAAGGAAAAGGGAAGAGCAAGAAAAGAAAAGAAAAGGAAAAAAGAAAAGAAAAGGAAAAAAGAAAAAGAAAAGAAATGATAGGAAAGAAAAATATAAATAATAAATAATAAAATAACATTTTGTTTAATTAATTAATTTATTTTGATTAGATAAATATCAATTTTTTGAAAATACATAACAATTTACATATTTTTAACAAAATGATGAAAATTTTATTTTGCTTTAAATTAATTTATTTTTGCAAAATTTTTATTTATATCATTTTCGCACTTATAACTAAATATAAGACATATCTTACCCCTTGGTAGGGCCGAATTAATTAAAATCTTGCAAGTATAACTTCTTTTCTTGTTAGTTCGCTACTTGTAGCCCCGGTGGTCGATTTACTGGCCAATGGCTAACCCATATTTCTTTCTATAAATTATTGTCATTAGCTATTGTCTTTAAATAATTATTTGTGTTTTTAAAAAATTTTCTTTCCACCCTGCACCTTGTTAGGTTGTTGAGGATGGTTCATTATCGGTAAACTACTTATAGTCCATAAGGTTGGCTTACTAGCTAATGCTTGATTATATCTATATTGTTATATATATTTTAATTTTTGTTTGTTAGGCTGTCGAGGATGGTTCTATATCAGTTGGCTACTTGTAGCTCTGATGGTCGGTTTATTGGCTATTGATTGATTATATATGTATTATTATATTTTAAACTTTTGCTTGACAACCTGTACCTTGCTAGGCTATCGAGGATAGTTCCTTGTTGGTTAGCCATTTGTACCCCTAACAATAGGCTTACTAGTCAATGTTTGATTTAAATTTATATCTATGAGCGCAGGCACCGAAAAAATAAGGAGGGTCAAACAAACACCCACGGCTTTTTAAAGTCTGCTCCCTCGAGGTGGGAGAGGAACACACCCTCTTTTCGGATTGGAGTATACAATGAATACACAAAGGAGTCGCCAACTTATTTTAGGCTAAATAATAAGCGAACCTGAGACAACCCATGGAGAATACATGTAAAAAGAATAGCAAAGAAAATTAAAATTACAATGCTTTGGTCCCATTTACATTCTAAATCCCTTGACATGGGTTAAAATAAAATAAAACAAAACTAATCTACAATGAACCAAAAAATTCTGAATCTGGAAGCTAGGGTACTAGATGGGAAAGGGCTAGGCACCCATCTCGCTCAATCCGAATGAACTGGCCTCAATTGTTCATCCACAAGGCTTATATTCCATGACATAAACAAGAGAAAGAGTGAGTATTTAGAAATAATGACATGGCGAATAAAATAAACAAAATGCATAAATAAATAAACCAAAATGAGTAGAAGTAGAGATTGACATGAATAAGTAAAAGACATAAAGTAAATAAGATTAAAGGAAAAGAGTAGACTCAGGCCCATAAAACATTGTATGTATCCATTTAGATAATGGAATTAGAGCCAACATAGTTCTCTAATTCAATTTATTCTATCAAGAGTGATAGGATGAGTTGAATTAGAAAAAAGAGAAAATAATAAGGTCTTAGGGAGCGTACCTGATTGTTTGGGTTAAATCAGACAAGTCTTAAGCTTGAACTCCTTGGATTGATTCTTCAAGTGTGTTGAACTGCTTCTTCAATGGATTAAAACTATTCTTGTGTAGAACAAGGCTTCAAATAATATGGAAGAAAAAATATGGGAGAGAGAGAATATGAACTATTTTAGTAGCATTTGGCTTCTTAATTTTTCTGTCTGTGTCTATTCTTGATTATGGTGGCCAAGGGTATTACTTATAGTGAAAAACTAAGGAGGAATGATCCAAGGGCTCACAATAAATTCTATGGATGAATGACAAAGATTAATGCTTAATATGCAATCAATTTAGATTAAAAAGATATTTAGTGCACAAATCTAGGGAAAATCCTTTGGAAGAAGGAAGGGAGGAAAATAGGCAAGTATTTGGTGCACAAATTTAGAAAAATCTCTTGGGATAAGAAATGAAGGGAAATAGGCAAATATTTGGTGGACAAACCTATATTTACTATATCACTCTTAATTCGATAGAGAATTTAGGGATAAGGAAATTAAAAAAATACCACTAAGGCATAAAAAAGTTAAAATTGTCCCTAATGGCTAAAATTATCAAATTAATCCTATATGGGTAAAATGACATGGAAATTATATGTTTGCCCATGAATTTAGGGATAGGAGTATTTTATAATTACCAAAGTGCTCCCTAAAGGGCAAAATGATACTAATATTACAGAAATATCCCTAGAAGGTGGGAAACTTCTAGTATTTACCAAACAATCCCTAAAGGGTAAGAAAATTCTAGAAATGACCAAAATATCCTCAGTGAAAAAAATGACAGAAATGCCCTCTATAGGCTAAATGACCAAAATGTCCTTTATGGACAAAATGTCCAAAATGATGAAAATGCCCTCTATGGATAAAATGATTGAAATGCTAGAAATACCCTATATGGGCAAAATAACAGAAATGCCCTCTTTGGGTAAAATGATAGAAATTACTAAAATACCCCTAGATGGGACATATTGTTGTAATTTTCCAAGAATTGCAAAACTAACTCTATTCATCAAGGGTCTCAAAATGAGTTGTCTACAATATCTTTTATTATTGTACTAACATGTTTACATATTTCTTCGTTCTTACCAATTTTTCTAGACCCTGCTATAGCTAACACATAACCAAAGTTCAGGATTCACGTAGTTGTGGTTAAGTGAAGAGTGGGGAAAATGAAATAATAGTCCTTCCATCTTCATTCATCATTCTTTACTTACTATTATAATGAAAGATTTTCTCAAATCCTAATCCTTTTAGATTGCACTTCCCATTCAAAATTTGAAATCAAGACTCACTTTTTCAAAATAAAATCCAATTCAACCTAAAACTCCACTTTCAAAATCTTTTATTTCAAATCGTATTTTCCAAAACTCAATTTCTCACATAGAATTGTGGAACCTTTTTCAAAATAAAACCAATTGGAATCTTTCAAAACAAAACCCAATTCCTTGCATGGAATTGTGGAATTTTTTTTCGAATAATTTGGATCGTATATTTCCAAATCAAAATCCAATTTCTTGCATGGGATTGTAAAACATTTTTACGAATATTTGGAATTGTATTTTTACAAAACAAAACCTAATTTCTCACATAGAACTTGTTGCGTTTGTAACCACAGTGGAAGCGATTTCAAAAATTTATTTGGATCTTTTTCTTTACACGAATCATACAATCTTTAAAAAAAAGACTTAGAATTACCTTGTTCTTGATAATCTTGATTGTTGAAGAAGACTTCTTGAAAATATTGATACAATATTCCTTCTCTTTCTCCTCTAGGTCTTCTCCTCTTTTTCCTTTAGGCAAAATGTATCGCAAGAGAGGGGTTGCCTCTTATTTTGTCCAGTACAAAAACTTATGATGAACGGCTCCCTACGTATCATATATATAGGGCAAGAGAAGGGATCTAGTGGGTCCCACTAAGTTAGCTTCCAATTAGTCAATTAAATCTTAATTATCTCATAATTAATTTTAATTGACTAATTAATTTCAATTAACTCCACTATATAATTGAAATTGCACTCTTACTTAATAGAATAGAGTAAACCCATATAAACTATACTTTTGCAATTGGCCCCTCTACCTGGATATAATAATCAGGATTATACTGTCAAATTAATTCTCTAATTATTTTAAGAACCTAATTCAATAATTCTTAATCACTTGCAATTGGTCATCATTTCAATAAACAATTTATTGAAAAGACCAGATCCGGATTTCAGTGATTAACCCGTTGAATTAGCATAAAGGTGATATCCATCTCTCTAATATACAGAGTGTAGATTCCATCTTGAGAATATGTGTTCCCACAGTCTAAATAATGACTTCTCAAGATACCGAGGTATTGATCTAAAAGACCTCACTCATTGGTAACTCAAAGTCATCACTATTCAGAACTTGAGTTCTCAAGATTAAAAGCTTACTACGAATAGTGAATAAGAAACTTATTAAAGACGACAGTTCCAAATAATGCATTTCATATAGTGATCCAGTTCAGTATATTTCTAATACACCAATATAATAACCTATAGTCCACAACTCTGATAGTTAAGATAAACCACCTTATCACATAAAAGTTAACTGTATTACAACTTTACAGATAAGACGTCCAGTCTTATCAATAGTCGCGAACAATTCTAAAATTGCCTATATAAGCAGTTCATATCTTTTGTGTATAAATCTCATTTATACACATGAACTGCTCTTAATGAAAATTCAAGGACTAATCATCTCATGATATAAAGCAACATCCAAACATATGGTAATATGAAACTCAATAATAAATCAAATCTATTAAATAATAATTAAATGTCTTGGATATGAGGACACACATCCTAACAAACTCCCACTTGCACTCACATCCATTCCCTATAACATCTGACACCCATCCTATCCACATGAAACTCGAAACTTTTAGAAGGAAGAGTCTTAGTGAAAGGATCTATAAGATTGTCCACAGATGCAACCTTGGTGACGAAACTGTTTCCACGCTGAATGATCTCTCTGATGAGGTGATACTTGAGCTCTATGTTCTTTCCACCCTTGTGGTTTCTTGGCTCATTGGATTGAGCTACAGCTCCACTATTGTCACAATGAAGGACCAGGCAACTGAGACTATGGTACCACTCCTAGTTTCGAAAGGAACTTCTTAAGCCAAACTATTTTAGAGGCAACTACATATTCCACTTCAATGGTTGAGTCAGCAATACACTGTTGCTTAACACTCCTCCAACTGATAGCTCCACCACCAAGAGTAAACACATATCTTGAGATTGACTTTCTAAAGTCCTCATCTGACATAAATTCAGAGTCTGTGTAGCCAACTAAAACTAGATCACCATCTCCATATCTCAACATATAATCTCTAGTCCTTCTCAAGTACTTGAGTATATGTTTCACGGCAGTCTAATGATTTGGTCCTGGATTAGATTGATATCTGCTGACCATGCCCACTGCAAAACAAATATCTGGTCTAGTGCAAAGCATAGCATACATAAGGCTTCCTATAGCTAAAGCATAAGGAACCACCTTCGTGCGTTCCTTTTCCTCAAGTGTCTTAGGACACTGATTTTTGGACAGAGGTACTCTATGCCTAAAAGGCAATAAGCCTTTCTTAGAGTTATGTATTGCAAACTTGATAAAAAATTTATCTATATATGCAGCTTGAGATAAGCTTAACATCTTGTTCTTCTGATCTTACAAAAGCTTAATCCCGAGGATGTAACTAGCTTCTCCTAAGTCCTTCATCTCAAACTGATTCGCAAGCCAAACCTTTATCCTAGACAACACCCCTACATAATTCCTAATGAGTAGTATATCATCCATATACAGAACTAAGAACACCACCACACTTCCTTCACTCTTCTTATACACACAAGGCTCATCCGAGTTTTGATCAAAACCAAATGACTTGATTGCCTGATCAAATCGGAAGTTCCAACTTCGGAAAGGTTGCTTAATTCCATAAGTGGACTTATGTAGCTTGCATACCATATTCTCTTGGCCCTTAGCTATGAAACCATCTGGTTGTATCATGTAGATGTCTTGCTCAAGATAGCCATTCAAGAATGCTATCTTGACATCTATTTACCAAATCTCATAATCAAAATGAGCTGCAATCGATAAAATAATCCAAATAGACTTAACCATAGCAACTGGTGAAAACGTTTTCTTGTAATCGATACCCTCTTTTTGAGTAAATCCTTTCACCACCAATCTAGCTTTAAAAGTCTCAACTGATCCATCGGGTCCTCTCTTTCTCTTATAGATTCACTTATAGCCAATTGGTTTAATATTAGTAGGTGGTTCCATAAGTTCCCAGACCTGATTAGAATACATAGATTCTAGTTCAACTTTCATAGCATTTTGCCAAAGTCCCAAATCTTTATCAGAGATTTCCTCATCGTAGCTATTGGGTTCTAAAATATATGTATCTGAGATAGACTCTCCCAAGAACATGTACCTATCAGGTGGCCTGACACTCCTCCCACTACGACGTGGCTCCGGTGTAATAGAAAATGTTAGAATAGAGGCATCTAGTCCATGATTATCATTTTCTTAAGGAATACAAGAAGCATCTGATGTTTCTTCTAAGGAGATTTTACTCTTGAGCTTCTGACCCATAACATAATCATTCTCCAGAAAGATAGCATTCGTGCTAACGAATACCTTTTGCTCACTGGAATTATAAAAGAGCCATCCTTTTGTCACATTAGGATAGCCAATGAAATAGCTTAATTCTGATCTTGGCTCCAACTTGCTAGTCTCTCCTTTCAGTACATAGGCTGGACACCCCTATATCTGGTAGTGGTTTAGACTTGGCTTGCGCCCAGTCCAAAGCTCTACTGGAGTATTAAGAACAGACTTAGTTAGAACTGAGTTCAGAATATTTATCATTGTCTCCAACGCATACCCCCAAAGAAATATAGGCAAATTAGAATAACTCATCATTGACCTTACCATATCTAAAAGTGTCCTGTTTCTCCTCTCTGCTACACTGTTTTGCTGTAGTATGCCAGGTGCAGACAACTGAGATAAAATCCCATTATCCAACAAATGCTAACTGAAGTCACTAGAGAGATATTTCCCACCTTGATCAGATCGAAGTGATTTTATGCTCCTATCTAATTGCTTTTCCACTTTTGCCCGAAACTCTTTGAACTTTTCAAAGGCTTCTGACTTATGGTGCAATAGATAGACATAACCATATTTATAGTAATCATTAGTAAAAGTGATGAAATACTCATAGCCCCCTCTAGCTCTAATATTTAAAGGTCCACACACATCAGTATGGATTAACTCTAACACTTCTTTGGCCCTGTTTTCTTTTGAAGCAAGGGGTGTTCTGGTCATCTTTCCCTTCAAATAGGATATATAGACTGGCAGTGGTTCTATAACCAAGGAAAACAAAGTACCCTCTTTTACCAGTCTATTAATCCTATCCAGATTAATATGACCTAGCCTCAAGTGCCAAAGATAAGTTGAATTAGTAGAAGAAACTTTTCTTTTAAGTGGTAAAGTTTGTGATGGTTCATTCTTTTCGGTGTCATGTATCTCATACATCTTAGGAGTAATCAAATAAAGACTATTAACTGTTGTGCCAGAGCATATAAAAGAACCATTATGTTTAATAACAACATTTGAATTGAAATAAGTTGAATAACCTTGTTTTATTAAACTTGAAACTGATAATAAGTTCCTTCTAATGCTAGACACATATAAGCAATCATAAAGTACTAATGTCTTATTTCAAGAAAAACATAAACTAACTACTCCTACTGACACCGCAGCAACTTTTGCTTCTATTCCCAAGTGTAAGATAATCTCTCCATCATTTAGCCACCTGGAATCCCGAAACCCCTACAACAAATTACAGATGTAATTAGTTGCACTGAAGTCTACACACCAGGAATATGAAGTACCCGCTATAGCTTACTTTATTAATAAGTGATTCGATTATATATGTGTTCTTTTTCTTGGCTAGATAATCTGGACAGTTTCTCTTCCAATGCCCCATGACCTCGCAATGAAAACACTTTCCGTTGGGCTTAGTGGTTGCCCCTATTGTTGCCCCTTGCCAACACCCCCTTTAGGACCCATATTCCCTTAGAGTTTTTGGGGTTCTGTTTCTTCTTCCACTTTCCCTTGGCTTTGGGCTTGGGCTTACAAGAAGAACCCTTAACCACATGAGCACTAGGATGGTGTTTAATAATACCCTCCGCAGCCTATAAAGAGCTTAAAAGCTCAACCAAAGTCAAATTCATTTTGTTCATGTTATAGTTGAGCTTAAATTGATTAAAAGAGTTAGGCAACGACTCAAGGATAATATCAACCTAGGACTTACCATCAATGTCAACCCCTAGAACTTCCAGCACATTTAAAAAGTCAATCATTTTTAAAACATGGTCTAACTAGAGTTCCTTCTGTCATCTTAGTGTTATGAGTGCTCTCATAGAACTCTGCTTAGTAGGATGCCCCAGAATCCTAAACATCTCCTTTAAGTTAAGGATCATATCCCTAGCTATTAGGAAACTTTGATGCTGATGCTATAAAACACTTGACATCGAAGCTAAGATATAGCAACGTGTCATCTCATCAGCCTTGACCCACCTAGAATAGTGGTCAATGTCCTCTTGGGGAGCATCAGCCCCTGAAAGGTTTGGGCTATCCACAGTAATCACATATTTGTACCCCTCTGTAGTAAGGACAATGTCCAAATTTTGTTTCCAGTCCATAGAGTTAGGTCCAATCAACTTATTTTCTTTTAGGATGATAGCAAATGGGTTAAATGAAGACATTTGAGAATCATATATATAAGCACATATATTAGCATGAATGTAAATAAACAGGAAAATAACTTTTGCTCTCATGAATGCATAGTGATATGCTTAAGCCACTATCAATGAATGCATTGGAAACTAACCTTATAAACAACGCGCTCCGTGGGGATGACAATGTCATTTATATGATTAAGAAAACTATCATATCCTATATGATTTCACTATCTAGACATCTCATGTCAAATGAATCATATTTTTCAATATCCTTTGGTCTTCAAAAGACAATGATAGACTCCGTAGGGAGAATATCATTCCCTTTTGATCAAGTGTATATCATCATCTCAAATACAAAGACAACCGTTGCAAGTAGTGTCCCCGTGAGGAGATCACCCTTACCCCGTATCTTTCTATTCTATCCTAAGAGATCCACACTTGTAACCAACTAGATAGTCACCCTCCGTGGGGAGGCCACTCAAAGATGGCTCAGGGCAGCTAATTTTGTTTTACTATGGGCCGATGATGAAAGACCGTAGGAGCTTTCTTAAAGCAACCCTCTCCCACTTGTTTTTATAAATTGAAGATCTTTATTATACAACACATGCATAATTATATTAACTTATTCATGGATCAACATTAATCATGTGATTTTATGAAAATAAACATGCAAACATAAAATTAAAATTATCTCTCATGGCCAACTAAAATTCTTGACTGAAGGCTTTGTACTTCCATTGGTCTTCTTGATAGCTTCCATCCTCTAGTTCTTTCTTCAGAAATAAAATAAATACATGAAAAACCTGTACCCACACATGTGAGCTTACATTTAATCTAAAATTAAAAATTAATAGGCTAGGGAAACCAATGGAGCTTGCCCATTCGAGGGAAAAATTTTCAAGTCTATTGCCCTTTACAATTGCCTCAAAACCAATTAAACTAAATACATCACCTAATGGCCAGTTATGACAGATAGGATACATCCATTCACATAAATGAACCATTCAAATATGAGAAATAAAATATTAAATCATTTAAATATGTAATTAATCGTATACATCACCCATATATATTTTAAAGTACGCTAAGATTTAGTTCACGTATCCAAGAACCCGTATAGGTCAAGTCTCACTTAACCTATAATTTTAAATCTAACATTTTTGGGTATCAAATACCTATTGGTATCATATACCCATAATTTAAAAAGATAGATATAGAAAATAAAATTTAAATTCATAAAATATTTGAGTATCTCATACCCAAACAATTTAATAAATTTGGATATCTAAGATCCAATTAAAATAATAATCTATATGATTGCCAAGATTGTCTATCCATGGGTATCATATACCCATAGTATAAACAATAGATATATAAAATAAAATTGAGTCATTGGATATCATATACCCAAATAGTCAAGAATAATAATTTTTAGTAAAATATATAATATCAAATATTATATATATATATATATATATATTATTTGTCATGTGCCAACCATGGATATCAAATACCTAAGTAATTTAATAAATTTGGGTATCTAATACCCAATTAAAATACATGATTAGAAAAATTAATATAATTCTTTTCTTAAAAGAAATAACTGTACATGCACATATATAGGTTTTTGAATATATATATATATATATATATATATATGTATGTATGTATGTATGTACAGTTGAAATCGAATATGTTTAAAAGTGGATAGGCATCCTGAGCATATATATATATTCGATTAAAGGTCTGGGTTATGACTTTAAGACTCCATGGCACCAGATGTTTCAAGATCCACCTCAGCTTCCTTCCCCACAAAAACTTACACTGCTTGCTTAGCCTTTCTTTTCTTTTCTTTTTCGCCTTGATGCTTGTAAAATGTGAGAATAATTTTTTAAAAAAAAAACTTTGTTTTTGTTTTTTTTTTTTTTTTTGTTTCCAAATTCCAACATGTTCTCTTGGAAGCTTCTTGATCACTCTATCACTATGGGTATCTCATACCCCTCAAGAATTAAATTTAATTATCAAGATTCTCAAACAAGAATCAAATCTTTGTATCAACTAAATTGTACCACAAAATTTCATTCTAAAATAACCATTTATTTTATTTCGGATCCATGAATAGGTTTAGAACAAGTAAATATAACCTTCAAAATTGATGAATTCATGTAAAGTTGGTATGATACCAATTGTTGGATTCGTAACCACAGCGGAAGCGATTTCAAAAATCTATTTGGATCTTTTTCTTTAAACGAATCATACAATCTTGGAAAGAGGGCTTAGAATTATCTTGTTCTTTACAATCTTGATTGTTTAAGAAGACTTCTTGAAAATATTGATGCAATCTTCCTTCTCTTTCTCCTCTAGGTCTTCTCCTCTTTTTCCTTAGGCAAACCGTATCGCAGGAGAGTGGGTTGCCTCTTATTTTTATCTAGCACAAAAACTTATGATGAACGGCTCCCTACATATCATATATATAGGGCTTAATTAAGACAAGACAGGGGATCTAGTGGGTCCCACTAAGTTAGCTTCCAATTAGTCAATGAAATCTTAATTATCTCATAATTAATTTTAATTGACTAATTAATTTCAATTAACTCTACTATATAATTGAAATTGTACTCTAACTTAATAGAACAGAGTAAACCCATATACATTATACTTTTGCAGTTGGTGTAAAGACCAGGAAAATTTTTTTTTTTGGGATAAATAAATTTTCCTATTCTTTGATTTAATTAGTTATTTTTATTTTATTATTATTATTATTATTATTATTTAATTCAAATGATGCATGTAGGTATTTATTATATATGAAATTATATATTGAGTGAATATGCATGTAGGTCATGTGAAAAGAATTATGTGATCATGTATGTTATGTGTATGCATGAATGTGTATAAATATATATATATAGGTCAGAATTGTGCAAGTGGGTGTGTGCGTACGGTTGTGTGTGTGTTTGGTGTGTGTTTTATATTATATGTATCTATAATACAAGAGGTCAAGGACCTATTAAGTAAAAAGCTGAATGGGGGAGTGGGGAGTCAGAAAAAGAAAGAGAAACAGTGGGCTGGCAGTAGGGGTTGAGTGTGTAGAGAGATTTCAGAGTATGGATGGGTAGAGAGAGAGAGTGGGTGTATGTATATGTGTTCGTTGGGAGGGAAAGAATAAGCAAAGGAGATAGAAAAGAGAGATAAAAGCTGAGAGTGTCTTGGGGAGTTCCAAAAGCTTGAAAGGAAGGAAAACCAGAAGGAGAGGATGGCCTAGCAACTGGAGAAACCAGAAAATAGGTGAGTCAACTATGCTTCTGTTTCTAAATTTTTCAAAGCATAATGGTTGATTTAAATTATAGGGTCTTGTAGACTAAAATATTTAGAGATTTTTGCAAAAAGAATCAACCAAAATGGTTGAGAAATGAGGGAGAACTTTGGAGTTGCAGGTCTAGGGTGAGTCTCGGGTTTTGGTGTTTTAGACGCTAAATCCACGTTTGAATGATGGGGAATCGTTGGGGTGAGTTGCAGAAAACCCTAGAGTCAAAATGGAGTCAAAACGGTAGAAAAATCAAGCTAGAAAACTAGAAAAACCAGCTCGCCGGAATCTGGGTTTGGGGTGGCCGGAGCTACGGTTCTAATCATTTCGAAGTGTTCTGAGTGATGAAAGGGAAAACAAACTCGAGATACGTAATCCCCTAGAAAAACCGAAGAAAACTGTATTAAAAAGTCGATGAAATCTCACCGGAAAAAGTCGCCGGCGCCGGAGAAGGCGCCGGAACCCTACTGGGCGTCGCCGGAAAAACGGGGAAGGAAGGAGGCCACCCGGGTCGGGTCTCGGGTTCGGGTCGGGTCCGGGTCGGGCTTGGGCCGAACCACCCTGCCACGTGTCGCGCTCAGGTTTTAAGTTAAAATGAGATTGGGAGTGTTTGGTTACGTGCATAAGAAATTGAAATCAGAATAGGGATATCCTATCCCTGTTCTGTCCCTATACACTGTTTGGCTATCCATGGTGAGAATGGGACTTTCTTAAATTACAAATTGGCCCCTTGACTTTTAGAAATTATAAACTGACCCAAGAAGTTACGGAATTTATGAATTGGCCCCCCCCCAACTGTTAATAATTATGTTTTGACCCACATGAATAAAATATTAATTAAATTAATTAATTAATTAATTAATAAATTAATTTAATTAATTAAATATTCAAAAATATCCCGAAGTCCAAATGGGACAAGTCATTAGTGTATTTTGACTATCTCGACCATTCTGAGACCAATGGTGAGGTCCGTTTTACGAGACGGGGCCCCAAAAATTAAAAGACCCGTAGTAACCCTTAAAATTACCAAAATGCCCCTAACTTGAAACACTGTCAAACGAACTCCGAATTAGGTAAACAAATAGTGAAATTTTATTATCTCGAACATCCCGGACTCAACCGTGGAGTCCGATTTGTGAAAAGAGGTCACGAAATGTAAGGACACGTGTAAAGTGCAAAATGACTGTTTTGCCCTTTTGAATCCAGATGTCCAAATCGAATTCTACGAAAACCTAAAAGTATTTTCTTCAACGTCCTAGAACCAATGGTAGAGTTTAATTTAGCATAATAGAAACCTATAAATTTAAAGACATAAAATTTGATGAATAGCATAAATTCAAATGAAAATAGACTGAGTGGGAATTTATGTTTTTAGGGACACTTACAGGACAGGAGAGGGAGATCTGATCTCTTGCATCTTCATTGACCGGTTCAGTTACATATCGTGCACGTTCTTCTTGGGTTATGACTGACCCGTCAGGTATGGTGTTTTGCTAATGTTAGAAATGAAGTTAAGTTAGGAATATTTGTGAATGACTGGAATGACTTATGTGCTTATGTGGAATGTGTTTACTTGATGATTTAGGGTTGATTGCTCACACGCTTGCATGTCACTTGTACTTTATGAAAATTTAGTGAATGATGAGTGTGAATCATGACATGTGTTTAAGTTGATAATATGAGATATGCTTGTATATGGAACTGACTGATGATTTATATGTTATTGTTCGAGCATGCTACATTATTGATAACCATGTTCATTGGGATTGCATTGGCATATTGGCATATGATGAATCCTTTGAGAACATAGTGTGGGTTGAGCATTGCATTATGAGGGTGTAGATCCTGTGGTGAAAAATCCAAAATTGGCCATTGCATCGGGGAGTACCCGGAAAAGAAACATGGGTGTGGCATAGAGTTGTGCATGGGTCCGTCATGCATATCATTCATATATTACTGCGATGCTTTGAATGACATTTAGAGATAAATGTACACTTTGCACATGCCACGCCTTAGCTTTATTTCTTGCATTAGCACTTCATCATACCAGCAGTTGAGCTGACCCATTCGTGGGCAACATTTTCAGATGAGGACCCTCCAGCTATTTGAGACCCAGTGATGCTTTGATAGGAGGAGACACTTGTTATATTTTGGTCTGTGGGACCTATGTTTTGTAATGTAAGGGCTTAAGCCCGAATGACCTATGAACGATGTATTCATGTTATCTTATGTATTGATGGGGATGGACTCATGTTTAGTGGATTTATTTACCTTGTCCTTTTATTTATTTTATTTTCTGTCTCATCAGTCGCGCCTCGGGTTTGCCGAAATTCGGGGCGTGACAACGTGGTATCAGAGCATAGGTTCGAATACCTAGAGACTGTGGGGTGTTGTTTAACACCATGAGACCCTAGAGAAGAGAATGAGACTTAGAGTGAACTATTAGTGGCATGCGATAGGATTTTGTGTGTTATGTGATTATATGTGCATTTGAAGCATGATTGTTGTGATCACATGTTACTAGATGCTATGCTACGACATATGATTATGTGATTTAATGCAGTGAGAAGCATGACATATATATAAAGTGTGAGAAAATTTTTAAGTATATATATTATGACCTGTGACATGTACCGCCTGTTAAATGCTAGTCGTTGACAAGGACACGACTAAGGTTAGAAACTCAGGTCTATGTAGTAGGCTGTATATTTTATGGGATAGGCCGCATGCCTAGTTAGTTGAGGTGTGGGTTGTACACTTAGTTGTCTACATGGTAGACATTATGCCTAGTTACTTAAGAGACAGGTTGTGAACCTGGTTGTTTACCTGGTTGACTGTTGTTTGTGGATTTTGGATGAGTGTGCTAGGTTAGTAACCAATTTTCATGGATTATAGTACTATGACTATGATATTTATACAGACTGGATTGGTCTCAGGTCATGAGTTACGGTTGATGGATGGCGCCCCATTAGCCAGTAATGAAAGGAGCTGTGATCCATGAAGGGTTATCACCTAGCTATAAAAGTAAGAGATAATAAAAGACACATCAAACCTTAAAATGCTAGAATAAGGATTTGGACTTGTGGAACCCTTTTGTATATAGATGGATACTTAGAGTGTTTCTCTTTAGATTTTTAAAGATGTTCTGGTGTTAAACCCTGGTTGTGGAGAGATGTATTGTTTGGATAGTGTTCACTGGGAGTTAAACCTTACTAGTGTTCAACTGTTTGAGTATACGTGTGTTACATTGTTTAGATAAAATCCTTCTTAGTAGAGGGTTATGTTAGAACTCGGTGTAAATTGTCTAGTATAACCCACGGGTGGTGGTGATTGACATTAGTTACGTAGGTATTGATCAGGCAAGTGTGTCATGACATATTGTGGTTGTTACTCCAAAATAGTGAAGTGTTGACAGGTACCTACTTAATGTTCTTTTAACACAAGTGTCAAAAAAAAAAATGGGGTATTAATTTTTCTTTTCTTTGAACTTGTAGACATGCCACCGAGACAAGCTACTCCCAGACCTATACCACCTGGACACGATGAGCCTAGGACCACTGCACCACCGTGGCATAGTTGGCCCCGAGCTGCTGCTTCTGCAGATGGTACAGCCGAGGAGGCCGTCACTTTTACACCTGCTCCAGTGGAGGTAGGGCAGACTAGTGGTTCTGGGGACATAGCGACCATTATGCGGGAATGCCTTCACACTATACAAGAGGTAGTGACGAGAGCGGTCAGGGCTGAGACGGAGTTGGCTGAGCTTAGAGGAGTTAGAGAGCCCCAGGCCCAGAGCAGGGCGACTCATTGGTAACTCAAAGTCATCACTATTTAGAACTTGAGTTCACTATCCTCTCTAGGTTAAAAGCTTACTACGAATAGTGAATAAGAAACTTATTAAAGGCGACAATTCCAAATAATGTGTTTCTTATAGTGATCTAGTTCAGTGTATTCCTAATACACCAATACAATAACCTAGAGTCCATAACTCTAATGGTTGAGATAAACCACCTTATCACATAAAGGTTAACTATATTACAAATTTACAGATAAGATGTCCAGTCTTATCAATAGCCGCAAACAATTCTAGAATTTCCTATATAAGCAGTTCATATCTTTTGTCTATAAATCTCATTTATACACATAAGCTGCTCCTAATGAAAGTTCAAGGACTAATCATCTCATGATATAAAGTAACACCTAAACATATGGTAATATGAAACTCAATAATAAATCAAATCTATTAAATAATAATTAAATGTCTTAGATATAAGGGCACACATCCTAACAGAACTATGGAGCCCTTTTTCAAGATCAAATAACTAGAATTGTATTTTTTGTAACCTAATTTTTCACATGGAATTGTGGAACCTTTTTTACACCCAATTCCTCTCATAGAATTGTGGAGCCATTTTCAAATTATAGACCGTAAAAAAAGAAAGGACAAAGCTTCATTTAGCTAATGTTGATTCTTTAAATTGATGAAAATCAAAACAGATGCTATAGTGCCCATTTTTATAATCACACCTCCAAAACACCTTTTTTTAAAAAAAACTAGCTCGCCCCTTGGGGATCTATTCCTTGCCTTAAATGAATTAAGGTGTAAAAGGATACTAGGGACATTCTTTAAAAACACTCTTAATTTTTCAAACACATTTTTTTATATTTAATATAATATGCCCAAATCAATAAATGCTTCAAAAAAATTAATTCAATTTCCATTTAATCTAAAAGGCCGATATGACAATAAATATTAGTCTAGAAACCCTTTTAAGGAATGTATAGGAGTGCCGAACACCTTTCTCTAGCATATCAAGCCTCCAGAGCTAAATTTTTAATAAAGTATACTATTTTGGAGTTGCTGCATTTAAAATGGACTTTTCAATTCGATTTTCTAAATTGAAACACTTTTCCTTGGAAAAGCTCAATTTTCCTAAAAATCATTTTAGATGACTTATCACATCTTTAAATCAATGTTAAGAGGCAACTCCCTAAAATAAGTAAGGGCCCTACATTCCTTTTAAAACTCAAACATGTCTTATTAAACCATTTCCAATTGCCTACATAAAATATTCTCACAACTTGTTTGCCTCTTTTTTTGGGGAGGACATTCGTTGAGGTGCGACATGGCTTTTCCTTTTCTTCATAGATGAGTCTTTATCTTGATCGATTTAGCCCCTTTTTAGGCCATTATCTTGACTTTCTCATTCTCTATTTAGGGGCTTCATAGAATGGATATCAATGCCTGATTTGTGATCTGGCATGCCCTTCTTTAGAGGGTCTTTATAGCTACATTTTTCATTTTGAAATTGGGTCATTCTCTTGACCTTTTTGATCCCTCTTTAGTGGAATTTGTAGAATTGTCAACAATGTGTGATTTGTGATTTTCCTGCCCTTCTTTTGAGGGTCTTTGTATCTTTATATCTCCTTTTTTAGATTAGGTCATTATCTTGACCTTCTCATTCCCTCTTTAGGGAATCTTATAGAATTATCGTCAAGGCTTGATCCACAATTTGGCATGCCCTTCTTTAGAGGGTCCTTGTAGCTTTGTTTCTCCATTTTGGGATTGGGTCATTCTCTTAACCTTCTCAACCCTCTTTATGAAACATTGTAGAATTATCATCAATGCTTGATGATCTGACATATTCTTCTTCAAAGGGTCATTATAAATTCATTTTTTGAAAAGATCTGAAAAATCAGGACAAATTTTTCATTTTTGCCGGTAAGGCACTATTCATACACTGTTTGCTGGTAGGGCGTTATACATGCATTATTTAGGCATAAGTCATAATTAAGAGCATAATTTGAGTATTCCATAAAAGAGAAACATGCTTATAATTTTAAAGTACACCTCCTGTGAAAATTTGAGCCAATTTTCACAGAGATAGTTTGAAAAATTAGACCAACAGGGCATCCCGGGTAGACCCAGCCAAAACCGCCTGCAGGCAAAAATAAATTTTTTCAAAAATTTTTATTTAAAATAATTTTAAGAACTTTGGCTAAAGCAGAATGTCGAATTGAGGCGTTTCGGGACAGATTGTAGTGTAACAGGGTCCTGAACTCATTAAGGGCAAAAGGGTTATTTTACCCCTTGGACCCTTACTATAAATAGGACCCCTTAGTGTTAAATTTCTCATAATTGGTCTGAGAAAAATGCAGCAACTCGTTCATGGAGAGAAAAGTGAAGAAAACCTAGGTTTCTCTAACTTTCAAGCCTCCAAAACTCACTTCTAGGCTTGGATTTTCACAAGACTTCCTTCTAGGAAGTTATTCCCCACGTCAAGGGATCATTCTCACCGATTGGTTCGGCTGTAAAACGGACACAGCTCCCTAGGATTGAGACAAACTCTTTTAGGTATGATATTTTGCTAAGTTAAGAATAGAGTTAAGTTTCTTTAGATTTTTATAAGTTGATTGAGTGATTTATATGTTTACTTGCTATTAGAAAATCACTTAGGATGTAGTTGCTTTGAAAACCTAGAGTTGGTAGTTGGTGTACTTGTGTGTTCTTTGAGTTTTTTGAGGATTTCTCAAAATGATGAAGATGTAACTTGAATATATGTTTAAATTATTGCATTGTGGCTTAGATTCATGTGGATAGGTCTTGTGTTTTGGAAGATATGATTTGTTTAATGCATTGATGCTTGGTGTAATTATGTGTTCTTTGAGGATTGCTAAGATAGTGAACATGTAACATGAGCATGTATTTAAATTGATTGTATATAGCATATGTTCATGTGGAAGAAATTTGGTAGTTTGAAAGTTATACTTTATTTTATGTACGATGCATGATTTAAGGTGTATACCAAGTATGTGATAAAATGCCTCATTGAGATTGCATAGAAACATCAAGGCATATTGGCATCGTGTGAACCTTTGGAAACATAGTGTGGGTTGAGCACATTGGTGCTATACATTATGAGGGTGTAGATCCTGGGGTGAAAAACCCAAAATTGGCCATTGGTACTCGCAATCCAATAGGGACGAACCATGAAGCAAGACATACGATTGGTACTCGCGTTCCAACGAGGAAGGCCTGTGAAGCCAGACATGGGTGTGGCATGGAATTGCATGTGTATGTCATGCATATTGCCATTGCATACCATTGAGGGATTGGAGGGTTATAGCTAATAAATGTACACTTGCACATGCCACGTCTTAACTTTGTTCCTTGCATTAGCATTATGTCATACCAGTAGTTGAGCTGACCCTTTATGGGATATCATATTACAGATGAGGCTCACGGTACTTGAGACTTGATGAAGTCTTAAAGGATGGAGGGGAAGTGGACTATGAAGGACATTTGACCCTTGGGGCACATTTTTGTATGTATGAGGGCATAAGCCCTATGACATGTGTATCTACTTGTAAAAATCTTATATAGTATGAAAACAATGGGCAAGGCCCTAAAATTGTAATGAGAATGAAGTTTGTAACATTTAAGTTTAAAGAATATATGTATGTATGGTGGATTGTGTGTTTAAAGTAATGTATAAATGTTTAGTTGAATTAAAGGATGCATTTAGGTTGCTGGTTGAGAAGTAATGGATTGTGTTCTAGAATATTAGGTGGAAAAGGCTTAGAAAACAAAGGAAACCATGCTAAAATTTTGTGAAATTAAAAGGTTAGTTAGGTGTGTAAAACACCCAAAATATAGGTGGAAAAAAGTGCCAAAAAGGGGGGGTTAAAAACCTTGAAGAAATAGGTTAAAAATGGAAAAAAGTAGGTTGCAACACTTTGGAAAACAGAGAAAATTAGCTGCTAGACAGAGAAATTTAGCTATAATAAATACACTGTAGCTATAGTGAACCTGCAGGATAATAGCCCAGGCCATGCCTAACTAGCCCCCACAACCACGCGCACCCATGTCGCGCTTTACCCGCGCGCCCTACTGCCTTGCCCCATGTGCACCAGCCCTAATAGCCCTCTGACACCAGCCCTTAGCTCCCTTTTTGAGTCATGTTTGGGCACCCTATTGGGCCATGTTTGGGCACCCTATTGGGCCATGTTTGGCAAATCCTTGGGCCATGTTTGGCCACTCTCATGGGCCGTGTTTGGCCACTTCCTTAGACAAGTTTTGGTAGACTTTTTGACCTATTCTTGGCCTAAGTCTTAGGGCATTTGGGGCCCATTCGGCCCATTGTTCCAAAGTACATTTAGAGACATTTTGGGGCTATTTTGGAGGTCATTTTTTAACATGACTTAGACTAATTTTGAATATTGGTTGGGGGAGATATTTGATTGACATTAGAATACCATTTTGGTTAAGTCTAATAGCAAGTTTTTATTTCGAATTTTGGGAAAACATGGGGGAATAAATGAATAATCAATTAAATCTATTTAATCGCCTTTTATTTATTTTTCTTAATTCATTTCACTCACTCCCCAGGTTTGTGAGAAATTCAGGGTGTGACAACATGGTATCAGAGCTTTAGGTTTTGAATACCTAAGGACAGTGGGAGAGGTTAGACCTCAGGTTAATTGGACTGGCATTGGATTACATGATTATGTGTGTGCTTGTTGCTTTAGTATGGGCAATTGTATAATGTGATTGTTTTCCTAATTTGTTGGGGGTATGTGATGTACTTGATTATTGATCAACTGTGGATAGATGCTTATATCTATGTAGTAGACTAAATGATTTCTGAGATGGGCTATATGCTTACTTATCTATAAGATAGGCTATAAGTCTGGATATCCATAGGATGGTTGTGTGCCTAGTTACCTATATGATAAGTTATGAGCTTATTTATGTATATGTATATTCTTATGATGAATTATATACCTAAGTGTTTATGTGGTAAGCTACGTGTTAGCTGTTGGCTGTTGCTTGCTGATTTTATATATGTATGTTAGGTTAGTACCTAATATTCATGGGTTATAGTACTATGACTATGATATTTATACAGACTGGATTGGTCTCAAGTCTTGCGTTACAGTTGATGGATGGTGCCCCATTAGCCAGTAACAAAAGGAGTTGTGATCCATGAATGGTTATTACCTAGCTATAAAAATGAGAAATAATGAAAGAATTATCAAATTTTAAATGAACAAATTCCAATAAGGTAGAAAATCGTAAATTAAAAGACACATAAGACTTTAGAATGCTAAAATAAGAATTGAGACTTGAGGAGATCCTCGTGTGTGGACTGGACAGTGGATACTTAGAGTATTTGTACCTAAAAATTTTAGGGATATTCTTGTGTTAAACTCTCTTGTGGAGAGATGTATTACTTTTCGATAGCATTCACTTAGGGTTGAGTATTGGTATATTGTATTGCTTAAATGAATTTTTCATTTCGAAAGATTGTGTTTGAACCCAGTTAAAAAAAAAAAAAGATTGATGAATTAGATTGTTGAATTATTAGTAAATTGAAAATAATAATAATAATAATAATAATAATAATAATAAAATAAATAAATAAATGATCATGTTGTTTAACATAAAGAATGAATTGTAAATGGCATGGTTAGGTTAAGCTTATGAGGAGTAGGATTTCAAATTTTTGTTTAACGTATATTGGGGATGGATTGGTTGTTTACTTTTCGAGCGAGTATAGACTGCTACGAAGGGAGAGTGACAGTGTGTACTCCTGAGGGAGATAGCTTTTATTTCACGGGGGATCAAGGGGATTTCCTAGTGCCACCTTTGTATGACTTGAGGAGTTGGGGAGGTCATAGCTATTTGTTGGCTAGTTTGATAGCAAATAGGAGTAGGACTACAGAGAGTGTATTACCGCTAGTAGTGGAGGAGTTTCCAGATGTCTTTCCGGATGACTTGACTAGTCTACCACCGAGACGAAAGATAGAGATCATGATAGAGCTTATCCCAAGCACTGTGCCTATTTCCATTCCACCTTACCGTATGGCTCCAATTGAGTTGAGGGAGTTGAAGGAACAATTGACTGATTTGTAGGGTAAGGGTTTTATCTGTCCTAGTACTTTACCGTGGTGTGCTTCGGCATTATTTCTGAAGAAGAAGGATGGGGAATTACGTTTGTGTGTGGATTATAGGAAACTGATCCGGGTCATAATTAAGAACAAGGACCTATTACCGAGGATAGATGACTTGTTTGATCAGCTTAGGGGTTCAAGATGTTTCTCGAAGATAGATCTTCGATCTGGGTATCATTAGTTGAGAGTACGGGAGGAGGATGTGGCGACGACAGCTTTTTGCACTCGTTATGGCCATTATGAGTTTGTAGTTATGCCATTCGGTGTGACGAATGCCCCGGCGGCATTCATGGAATGATGCATTGCATTTTTAGTCCTTATTTAGATCAGTTTGTCATGGTATTTGTTGATGACATTTTGATTTATTCACCTTCTCAGGATAAGCATACTTTCCACTTACGAACTGTGTTACAGATTTTGAGGGAGCATCGTTTGTTTGCTAAGTTTTTGAAGTGTGAGTTTTGGCTTCAAGAGGTACAATTTCTAGGCCATGTAGTATTAGGTAGCGGGGTATCTATGGATCCTTCTAAGATTGATGCTGTTATGAGTTGGGAGAGGCCAAAGAATGTGTTTGAGATTCGAAGTTTCATAGGATTGGCCGGATATTACCGTTGATTTGTATAGGGATTTTCTCGTCTTGCTTCGTCGATGACTTGTCTGACGCGTAAGGGCATTAGATTAGAGTGGAATGATGACTGTGAGCAGTTATTTCAGGAGCTGAGGAGGAGGCTGACTTCAGCGCCTATTTTGATTATACCTAAGGGATGTATTGGCTATATAGTTTATTATGATGCTTCACGAGAGGGACTAGGTTATGTATTGATGCAAGAGGGTAGGGTGGTAGCTTATGGTACTCCTCAATTGAAGAATCATGAGCATAATTATCCTACACATGATTTGGAGTTAGCTGCTGTCATTTTTGCACTTAAGAGTTGGCGACATTACTTATATGGGGAGAGATTCAAGGTGTTCTCGGATCACAAGAGCCTCAGACACATTTTCACACAAAAGGACTTGAATCTTCAGCAGAGGAGGTGGATGGAGTATATGTCACATCCCGTACCCCACCCTACGCGGATGCCAAAGATGTGATACCAGTTAGCCGCCTTGCCGGTTTTCCCGCCAACAATGCGACCAACTAGAGGCAATCTTCTGAACCGTACGATGAATTGCATTCCAAATGTAGGGTCAGAACAGCGGAATTTAAAACCTTTTTATCTCGGGAATGCAACTCAACTATATACCACATAAGTATGTACCACAGAGCAAGTCTATAACTGAACAGCTAATAACTCTAACCACAGAGCATATCTATAACAGATGTATAACACAGAGCATATCAAATTCCTCCATAGTACCATTACCATGAGCCATGTCCCTACTCATCTATTATATATGAATAAAGTCAACTATATCATCACGCTCACCTAAATAGCCAAGATCAATCCATTAGAACCTAAGTCTCCACATATTATTGCCATCAGATCCTCACTTGGGAATGCCTCTCAGTCCACTAGTGACATGTCCTTGTGCTTTCTAATCCAATGGAGATATATCCTAAAAAATGTTAAATAAATGGAATGAGCTTAAACAAGCTCAGTGAGTAACATAGGTTCCTGCCAAGGGTTTCAAAACCAGTTCATATATATATATATATATATATATGCATGCTCAAATACAGCTCAAGTAGAACAATGCAGTTCAAGTAGAACGGATACAACTCAAATAGAACAGATACAGCTCAAATAGAACGGATATAGCTCAAAGTGCCTGAACCTTCCCCAGGCAGTGTGGGATGCTGCATGAGATAATCCGTCAGTCACCCACCCCACACATGGAGGCCCATGTCCCTACAGCACACTACCGGTTGGGGTCGGTATCAGAGCGAAACAGATCAGATAGGATTGAGCAGATGTTGAGTTCTGGGCGTCACACAGAGTCAGCTATCCATCTACTGATATAGTCAATCCTGTAGTGGGCCCCAGATAAGACTCAACATGACAAACAGAATCAAACAGACTCCAAAGGACAGGTAACAGAACAATAGACTTCAATAGAATCAACAGGATATATCAGAAGGCAGGATAGAATGAAATCATGCCACAAGTAATGCAGATCAAGAGGTATGCATGAAAGCATATGCATTTAAAACAGTTCAGTGCATAAACAGTTCAATATACAAGTTTAAGTAATACAGAAAATATACGCCAAGTCAAGAATCCGAGTTACTCACAAACTTATGCTTATCTCCATCCACAGATATCCCCTAGATGCGTTAGGTACCTCCATGCATATCCTCAATAATCATCATCCTGAATAATCATCATTAATTACAGACAGGTCAGAATTTAACCATTCATATAGTATTCATCACCTTAGACGTTTATCGGATCGCCTAAGATAGTCTAATAACCTGCTATTCTCTCACTATGTTTCAACTAAGACTATTATATTCCTTAATTAAGCTTAGTAGCTATCGGGGTTATGATATAAGTCATTTGGACTCTACCGTTATCTATCAAGGATCTATTTAATTTTTAAGCAAGGCATTATAATTTTGCTAGGCACAACTAAATTTATCATTATTGCCTATCAACCCCAAAACCATAAAAGATGTTCATATTTGTCAAGTATCATGGCAGCTGCAATTTAGTATCTTATTAACAAATATTAGATTAGTATAGGAGCAGAGGTGGAAAGGTGGAGAAGAAGCAATCACCTGATATTGGTACCACTGGATGCATTTGGCAACCCGGAATCAGAACTTCAGTTACTGATTCCCTCTACTTCAATCTTAGTTCTGCTGCATCTAGAGTTTAAGGTTAATCTTTAATCCATGGTCAACAGTTGAAGAAAACACACAGGCAGGTTGATCGAGTCGGCCAGCCATTTTAAATCCAATTTCATCAGCTACTTCAGCCTTTTCCCCCAAGCTGTCCAGGATTCTGACTAGTCATGCCTTTTCCCAGAATTCACTGCATCTCACCCATTGGACCTTGAAGAATCCTCTTGTGCTCTTTCAGACTAGACTTCAGGAGTTAAAACCGCTCGACCAAATTGGTCTAACAGATGTTGGCCATCCTTAAACCAACCAGTTACATTGGCTTCTCAAGTGTCTCACACTTAACTGCTACAAGGGTCTGTAAGTGGTGGTTGACCACCTCTTGTTTCACTCTTCAGTACTTCAAGCTCTTTCCCTTTTACTATTGAGAGAAACCAGACTCCTCAAATCCATAAAACTGCCTGAATTCCATATGCATTGTAACAAGATCCTCCATCACAAGCTACCCAAGTCTTTTTATTACTTCAGTCATGCTAATATACTGCCTAACAACGTCCTTCAATCAGCATCATTAAACTCATTTGTTGCTTCTCTCTCTATCCACCAAGGTTAGTGCACAACTGCCACAGTAAGTCTGCAACAGCAGCTCCGATTGCTGCTATAACAACAGCCCCGATTGCTGCTGTTTTCTTTCCCTGCTGCACTACTACACATATCCAGATATATTTATCTCTTGCAGATCTTTCTCTAACATAACCCAATTGGAATGCTTCGTGTATATATTATCAGCCGCGCAATGCATGACATCACTATATTGTAGAAGCTTCATTGTTCTGACCCAAAATCCTGATTAGCAGCAGCAACCAACCAACACATATCTAGGAACAGAGGCTCACCTTCAACGTTAATAGTGCACTTCAAATTCCTCAATTCTTAGTGTAGTCAATTGTATCCCCTGTCCTTTTGTTATCTGCCTTCCTCGATTCCTTAGCCGGAATTGCAATACCGAAGGATTCCCTCCATGCCGCAACTGCTACACTGTTGCACCAACACGCACAAATACATATACACAAATCCCTGCTACAGCGCCGTCATCGCAACACACTCACATATACAACCAACACGACCCATTCTCCTGTTCCGCGCTGCTACACCTACTACCAAACTCCATTCCAGGACTCATCACCATTGTAGCCATCATCGATGCACCACACTGCAGCCATCATCCACCTGTTCTCAATTGGAAACGGCAATAGATGAAACCCCCAGACCAACATCACTACCAACATCAAATCGCGCCATCCACACGCACTTACAAGCCACAAACCGCGACATCCACACACCTAATTCCGAGCCACAACAGTCACCGTTCACCCGCAACATCATCATTCAATGATCAATCAACCTCTATTTTCGGCAATCACAATCTGTTCTCCCCTTCTGCATCGTTACACGAACGCACACACACACACATATATATATACATACTTGCTGCTGCACTCCATCTTCAATGCTTCCGTCTCTCTCTTTCTCTATTTCTTGATTCGTTAACACCCACACCCAAATCCAGCCGCTTCTCTAAACTTCCGTCCCCCCTGCTCCAACGCTACACAAACAGACACACACCGATCACTTCCAACACGGATACGACTGGATCAGCCAATCCAATTCTGCTCAATCATAACCTGTCAAACCAACTTAGCAGTAAGGACCTCAGCTTCGACGTCAAACTCAACGACCAACCACTTGCCCACAAAATCTCGCTTGAACCAAATTGGAGCCATCTACCGCTTCTGCAACCTAAACCGATCGTTTTTCCCCCAATTTTCCTACAAACAGGGACGTATATATACAGTTACACCAATAGAGAATTATGGAATTCTCTTTTTCCTTCCCAGCCGTTTCTCCCTCTTTTCTTTATTTCTTGTCTTTGTTTCTAGCTTCTTCAAGAAGCTTCTGTATAAATATATTCATATATATATATATATATATACTTATATATTATTTTGGCCCTTCCTTCCAGCAACTTCTGTTGCTTATATACGGTTGTCCGTCTAGCAACTTCCTATGGAGCTTCTAATATAATAAATATAAATATTTATTTATTATTCACTTATATAATTCATATAATTAATTGGTATATACATATATATACGTTCGTAGGTATCTTCTGATATTTTATTTTTATCCATAAAATATCAACTTATAACGCCAAGACTCGGTTCCCTATTATTTATTTATTAATATTAGGTCCCCGTTAATACTTTATTCCCTCTTCACATTTTATTATCCATATTGATTCTATATTGTAAATTTCGGTATTAATTCAATTTATTTTGGCTCGGTTGACTAGATTATCCATTTTTCGAGCAGACACCATTTTTATATCTGCAGGTATTAAATTACGTTACGGCTTACCATATTTGAGCTATTTCCAATTATTAACGTCAAATAGTCTATTTTCCTTAAGTCAGAATACAGTCTGAATTATGTCGGATTTTTGGGATATTACAGTATATAGAGGACTATGACTTTGACCTCAGTACCATCTTGGGAAGGCCAATGTTGTAACACCCCGACCCAATTAAATGATACTTAAGTCACTAATTATTAATTAGTAACCTTAAAAAGAATAATTAAAAAATTTAAACAGGAAATAGATGACGATTTCAAAATAATTTCAAGACCTTAAAAATCAAAGTCAACTCCGGGGAAAATAAAATACGACCGGGAATCCAAAATCAGTAAAATAAATAATAGAGAACTGAGTCCTGGCTTGTGGCAATTTTATTGGCTTATGATAATTTAAAGTTTTGAAACAAAGATATTAAAAATATATTTTTCATGGAGCTTCTAAAGGAAATTATTGGAAGAAAAAAGTGGGCCACAACATGAGATATTTGGATACATTATTATATATAAATGACATGATAAAATATATCAAGACGTAATATATATATATATATATATCAGATTGTATATGTATATAGGCATATAAAAGATTATATATATATATATATTATATAGAAGAAGCTTCCCATGGAAGCTGCTGGAACTGAAAGAAATATTAAATATAATATATAGATAAATATTTATAATAAGAAGCTGAAGCAGGAGAAAGAAGTGGAAATTTCTGGCTTAAGTAGGAAATCTCTGGAAGCAACACGGGCAGCATATGTGAGGTATATATATATATATATGTATATATATATATATGATAATAAACAAGGAAGCTTCACAGAAGCCACGCTAGATACCAATAGATATATATATATATATAAAAGAAAAAGGAGAGGGGAACGGAAGTGCATAGGAGAGAAAAGAGAGTCAGTGCAGTAGAGTGTAGCAGCGGCAGGTGTATGGTGGTGTTGTAGCAGGTGGTATGTATATATTTGAGTGTGTATTGTGTGTGCCATATGGACATGCAGCAAGAAATGGGTGTTGTGTGGTGTGGGGTAGTGGACAACAAGTGGAAGAAGTGGGAAAGAAGCATAGACGGATGGCAAGCCACCGACCTCAACGTCGGTGAAAGAGAGAAACGGGGAGGGAGAAAGAGTGAGTGGAGGCTGCCATGCAGCCATGTGTGCGTGTGTGAGTGTTAATATATATATATATATGTGTGTGTGTGTGTGTGTGTGTGTGTGTTGTAGCAGTTGCAGCAGAAAAGCTGCAAATTTTCTCTCTGCTCTCAACCGTTGTTTTGTCAAAATTTTGAGTTATAGACAAAGACGAGAATTTTCGAATTGAGAGGCAGATCTACAGGGAAAGAGTTGTGAGATTCGGGGTCCGAGTTTATTGCTGCGACATTGATCACCATTTTGCCCCAGTTACATCTCGAGGTCTAGGTGCTATTGCTCTTGGTCTTGGCACAGCATCAGGGTACATCTCTCCATGGACCGGTCGATTTTCTCTCTGCTGGATCTAACTATGCCATAGAGTTGAGTTCGGGATGTTGTGATTGCTGTGATGAATTGAAGGAAAGAAGAGAGGAAAGTAGAAAAAGGAGATGGCTTGATTTCTTATGCTGCTGCTGCAACTTCAAAATGGTAAAAGTTGTTGTCACTTATCACTTAAGGTTCTCTTGTCTTTTGACATTAGCTGAAAAGCATGAGTCTACTAAATAGGAAGTCACCGTTGTGTTACTCACTTCTGTGACAAAACAAATACTATTGTTTATAGGATTAGATTACTACAAAGCCAGAGGTAGATGGTTTTGTTAATTCAATCTTGTCATTTAATATAATTGATCAGGTTTATGGGGTGATGGCGCTACCCAATAACTGTGATCTTAGTTATGATAAAGTGCACTTGGCTGTTTCGGCTTCTGGGGAGTTACTTTCTCTGCTTATTCATCTTCGAGGTGGAGTCAGTGACATATGGGAAGTATGGTTAATAAAGGAGTATGGGGTGAAAGGGTCTTGGGTGGAACAATTCACTATTGCAAAACCCTGTAATCACTAAATTCATTACCTTTGTACCTTATGAATAATGGGGAGGTTTTACTGGTAATGAATGACGGAATGCTGTGTTCATATGACCCTGTGAATTGGTTCCCAATTCGATACTATCTTTGATGCTGGCATTAGGATGGTTACCTAGTTGAAGGCCAGAGCAAGAAATATGATTGGAGGCTTGTGGCACTTGACTGCAAATTCTCCAAGGTTGGCGGTTGGAGTGAAAGTGTACAGTCTCAATGGGATCACCAGAAACATTTCACTGAAAAGAGAGATTCCACTGAGTTCACGTGGATGGAATTCGGAATGGAGATAAGCGTAATATTCAGGTAATGTTTATTTGTAAATAAAGCCATAAAGTAAATAGATATGTTATACAACTATAAATTACTATGTGTTAGGCCGATTTTAAAAGTAAAACCTATCCTCGAACTAGGCTTACATAGTCTAAGAATAGACTAAGATCACAAGTAGATTTAATGCATGTGAGATTTATGAAATTTCATAAATTATTTTAGGTTGAGGAAGGACAAGGGGAAAGCACAGCAATAGTATCAACCTAAATGTATAAATGAGTAACCATGCATTTGAAGTGAAAATTTAACTCCATAGTTTTGAATAAGTTTTAAGTTCAAAATATCTGAAGTTTTGAATATCAAATTCAGTGTTACTTGATTCCTGTTTTAAAATATTCTGTTCTTATAAACTCTATTGTGACATGCTCAGTAAATGTTTTATTTACAGTTTTCTTCAAAAATATTTAGCATGTCGGAGTAAAATGCCAGTTTCTTTAAATATTCTAAATTTGATTATTCCAAGTGTATGAAGTCCTATTGAAAAAGTTATATGTTATATGTTTTAAATGCAACTACAGGGAGGCCATGTTTTAATGCTTTTAAATAGCATCTATTTGTAAGTGTTTTATACCTCCTATTGCCACAGATAAAGCAAGATAACTTGTACATAAGCACCACATGCGACGTTGAGTTTCTTCAAAATTCAACTATGACACATAAAAATACCAGGTAGCAGGATCTAATCCCCCAGGCATGAGATATCTCCATTGTAGTAAAATGGGAGTCCGGTTCGAAACGGATTCTACTAATGAAAGTGATAAGATGATACGTGTGAAAATGAAAGAAATTTTTTACTCGCATTTTTCATGCATATCTACGTGTTTTGAAGTACATCTATTCTAATTGAAGAACATGTCTAGCTTGAATACTTTAAATGTTTCAAAGCTATCTATTTTGAAGAATGCATATATTCTGTGTTCCAAATGTACAAGCAATTGGTAGTGAGTATTTTATAAACTCTCATGTGCTAAACCACTGCCAATTGAAACCCCATGACAAATGTTGGGATTACTCACAAGCTTAGTTAGCTTACCCGGATTTTTATCCGTCCCCCTTTCAAGTGACCGAAAGCAGTCTGATTTTGGTAACAATGGTGATGAGTCTGACTGTTTGGGAAGAATGTTTAAGTAGTTTCTTTTGTGAAGACCTATGAACTTGTAATAGCAATTTTGTATTAGAAGACAGTACACAGTTATGTATTAAGCCCCACGGGGCAACTGAATATGTATTGTATATAAAACTTTAGAAATGTTATTATGCTCTAAATGTACTATTAGGTATATCGCTTGAAGAACGGCAATACCGGGCGGATGTGCAAAAGATTTAAATAAGAAAAGAAAAGAAAAAGTTTTTATGCTTCCGCAAAACACAGGCCGCACCGCCGTCCGATACTGTTGCTTATGTGAGCCTTGCCCTAAAGCCTCGGCCGAATGGTGGCAGTCGTGATACAAGATCCGCACAGGGTGGGTTTCGGGTCGTGACAAATGTCGTAACAGATGCACTTAGTAGGAGACCGAGGAACACTATTACTAGCATTGCTATTAGGGAGTGGGAGATGATGGGAAATATTGGTGAGTTGACTTAGACTTTGTTGAGTCTGAGGGACACGCCACACTATTCAGTAAGTGTGCACAACCTACATTGTTGAGCTGGGTTATTGAGGCACAGTTACAAGACACAGAGGCAGAGCAGATTCGAGCACGAGTTGCTAGTATCGAGAGCTTTGGGGGATGGACAGTTCATTTTGACCTTAGCCTGAGGTATATGGGTAAAGTCTTTGTTCCAAAGTCTCTTAGGGCCGATGTTCTTAGAGATTTCCATCATTCACGTCTAGCAGTGCACCTAGGGGGCACTAAGATGTACCATGATTTACGTCGCCAGTATTGGTAGATGGGCATAAAGGGGGATGTGGTGCAATTTGTGTCAAGATGTCTCACGTGCCAACAGGTTAAGGCTGAGTACTAGAGACCTGGGGGTTTATTACAGTCATTGCCAATGGCCGAGTGAAAGTGGGAGTTTATTACTATAGATTTTGTGATGAGACTTCTAAAGTCACCTAGAGGTCACGATGCAGTTTGGGTTATTGTTGACAGGTTGATGAAATCCGCACATTTCCTACCGATTAGAGCAACTGATTTAGTGGATGTTCTCAATAGGTTGTATATCCGAGAGATAGTACAACTACATGGGATTCCTGTTTCCATTATTACAGACCGAGATCCACGTTTCACTACACAGTTTTGGCAGAGTCTTCAAACAGCTTTAGGGACTCAACTACTGTTTAGTACTACTTTCCATCCTCAGACTGACGGTCAGTTAGAGCGTACTATCCAGATACTTGAGGATATGCTTAGAATGTGTGTTATGGGTTTCAGGGGTAGTTGGGAGGATCACCTTACTCTAGTAGAGTTTGCCTACAACAACAGCTATCAGTCTAGTATCGAGATGGCAGGTTTTGAGGTGTTGTATGGCAGGCTATGTCGTTCACCGATATGTTGGACTTAGGCAGGGGAGACGGTTACTTTGGGGCCTGACATAGTCCGTGAGACCACAGAGAAGATACAAATGATTCGGCAGCGTCTATTGATAGCACAGAGCCGCTAAAAGAGTTATGTAGATAGGAGGTGATGACCTCTATCATTTGACATTGAGGGACATGTGTTCCTCAAGGTAGCCCCATGACGGGGATTGAGGAGATTCAACCTTAGCGGGAAACTATCACCACAGTTTATAGGGCCATTTGAGATCCTTGAGAGGGTTGGTGAGGTGGCCTATAAGTTGGCATTACCACCATAGTTATCTGGGGTTCATGATGTCTTTCATATATCGATGTTGAGGAAGTATGAGCTTGACCCTTCGCATGTGCTAGATTGGGTCGACCTTCAAGTGGAGGGTGATGTTTCTTATTATGAGAAGCCTATAGAGATATTAGACTCGAGAGATCAGGTTTTGGGGGACAAAACCATCCATTTGGTTAAGGTTCTTTGGAGCCATCACGGGGTCTAAAAGGCTACTTAGGAGGGTGAGGCTGAAGTCTGCGCTAGGTACCCAGAGTTGTTTATTCATAGAAGTACATTTCTAAATTTTGAGACAAAATTTCTTTCAGGCAGGAAGGATTTAAAGATCTGAAAAATCATGACAAATTTTTCATTTTTGTCAGTAAGGCGCTCACTATTCATGCACTGTTTGCCGGTAGGGCATTATACATGCATCATTTAGGCATAAGTCATGTTTCAGAGTATAATTTGAGTATTCCATAGAAGAGAAACAGGCTTAGAATGTTAAAATACACTTCTTGTGAAAATTTGAGCCAAAAACGGAGATAGTTTGAAAAATTAGACCAACAGGGCATCCCGGGTGGACCCGGACAAAACCGCCCGCAGGCGAGAATAAATTTGTTAGAAAATTTTCATTTAATTTTAAGAACTTTGGCTAAAGCAGAATGTCGAATTGAGGCGTTTCGGGATGGGTTGTAGTGTAACGAGGTCCCGAACTCATTAAGGGCAAAAGGTTCATTTTACCCCTTGGCCCCTTACTATAAATAGGATCCCTTAGTGTTAAATTTCTTAGAATTGGTCTGAGAAAAACACATTAGCTCATTCATGGAGAGAAAAGTGAAGAAAACCTAGGTTTCTCCAACTTTCAAGCCTCCAAAACTCACTTCTAGGCTTGGATTTTCACAAGACTTACTTATATAAAGTTGTTCCACACATCAAGGGCTATATTCTCACCTATTGGTTTGGCTGCACAACGGACACAACTCCCTAGGATTGAGAAAAACCCTTTTAGGTATGATATTTTGCTAAGTTAGGAATAGAATTAAGTTTCTTTACATTTTTATAAGTTGATTGAGTGATTTATATGTTTACTTACTATTAGAAAGTCACTTAGGATGTAGTTGCTTTGAAAACCTAGAGTTGGTAGTTGGTATACTTGTGTGTTCTTTGAGTTCTTTAAGGGTTTGTCAAAATGATGAAGATGTAACTTGAATATATGTTTAAATTATTTCATTGTGGCTTAGATTCATGTGGATAGGTCTTGTGTTTTGGAAGATATGGTTTGTTTAATGCATTGATACTTGGTGTAATTATGTGTTCTTCGAAGATTGTTAAGATAGTAAACATGTAACATGAACATGTGTTTAAATTGATTGTATATAGCATATGTTCATGTGGAAGAAATTTGGTAGTTTGAAAGTTATACTTTACTTTATATACGATGCATGATTTAAAGTGTATACCAAGTATGTGATAAAATGCCTCATTGAGATTACATAAAAAAATCAAGGCATATTGGCAAGGTGTGAACCTTTGGAAACATAGTGTGGGTTAAGCATATTAGTGCTATGCATTATGAGGGTGTAGATCCTGTGGTGAAAAACCCAAAATTGGCTATTGGTACTCGCGATCCAACGGGGACGGACCGTGAAGTGAGACATATGATTGGTACTCGTGTTCTGACGGGGAAGGGTTGTCAAGCGAGACATGGGTGTGGCATGGAGTTGCATGTGTGTGTCATGTATATTGCCATTGCATAGCATTGAGGGATTGGAGGGTTATAGCTTATAAATGTACACTTGCACATGCCACGTCTTAACTTTGTTCCTTGCATTAGCACTATGTCATACCAGTAGTTGAGTTAACCCTTTATGGGATATCATATTACAGATGAGGCTCCCGGTACTTGAGACTTGATGAACTCTTGAATGATGGAGGGGAAGTGGACTATGAAGGACATTTGACCCTTGGGGCACATTTTTGTATGTATGAGGGCATAAGCCCTAAGACATGTGTATCTACTTGTAAAAATCTTGTATAGTATGAAAACAATGGGCAAGGCCCTAAAATTGTAATGAGAATGAAGTTTGTAACATTTAAGTTTAAAGAATATATGTATGTATAGTGGATTGTGTGTTTAAAGTAATGTATAAATGTTTAGTTGAATTAAAGGATGCATTTAAGTTGCTGGTTGAGAAATAATGGATTGTGTTCTGTAATATTAGGTGGAAAAAGCTTAGAAAACAAAGAAAACCATGCTAAAATTTTGTGAAATTAAAAGGTTAGTTAGGTGTGTAAAACACCCTAAATATAGGTGGAAAAGTGTCAAAAAATGGGGGGGTTAAAAACCTTGAAGAAATAGGCTAAAAATGAAAAAAAAAAGTAGCTTGTAACACTTTGGAAAAAAATTTGGAAAACAGAGAAAATCAGCTGCTGGACAGAGAAATTTAGCTGCAATAAATACATTGTAGCTACAGTGAACCTGCAGCACGGCATGGGCGCCCTGCTGCCTGCTGTGTCACATCCCGTACCCCACCCTACGCGGATGCCGAAGATGTGATGCCAGTTAGCCGCCTTGCCGATTTCTCGACCGACAATGCGACCAACCAAAGGCAAACTTCTGAACCTTACGATGAATTGCGTTCTAAATGTAGGGTCAGAACAGCGGAAATTAAAACTTTTTTATCTCGGGAACGCAACTCATCAATATACCACAATTAGAGGTATGTACCACAGAGCAAGTCTATAATCAAATAATTAATAACTCTAAGCCACAGAGCACATCTATCACCAGTCAGAGAGCACAAAACATATATAATCTCTCTAGAGTACCATTACCATGAGCCATGTCCAAATACATCTAATACATATCAATGAAATCAATCATAAACATGTCACTCACCTGAATAACCAGAGTCAATCCATTAGGACTCAAGTCTCCACATTTTATTGCCATCAGAACCTTATTTGAGATGCCTCATAGCTTACTAGTATCATCTCCTTGTACCTTCTAATCTCGTGGAGATAATCCCTGAAAAATGTTAGATAAATAGAATGAGCTTAAACAAGCTCAATGAGTAACATAAGTTCCTGCCAAGGGTTTCAAATCCAGTTCATATATAAATGTATGCTTAAATGTAGCTCAAATAGAATAATGCAGCTCGTGTAGAACAAATGCAGCTCAAACAGATCATATCAGAACAGACTGATCGGACAAATCAGAACAGAGCCAAGACAGAACAAATTAGAACATAACAGAATAGAACATATCAGAACTGACCAGATCAGACAGATCAAACAGAACAGATCAGGACAGAATAGGTCAGAGCACAACAGATCAAAACTGAATAGATCAGGAGTAGTCGCCTGGTCCCTCTGGGGTAGGACTTATACTCACTCCTCATCAAGAGCAGCCACCTGGTCCCTCTAGGGTAGGACTTATACTTACCCCCTAATAGAACAGATCAGGAGCAGCCGCCTGGTCCCTTTAGGGTAGGACTTATACTCACTCCTCATCAGGAGCAGCCGCCTGGTCCCTATGGGGTAGGACTTATACTCACCCCTAACAGAGCAGATCAGATCAAAACTGAGCAAAAAGAGAATAGATTCCAAATGGCGTATAACAGAACAGGACAACCCGAACAGAATCAGAACAGGATACATCAAAAGGCAAGATAGAATGGAATCATGTTATGCGCAATGCAGTATAAAGAGTATGCATGAAAGCATATGCATTAAAACAATATGGTGTATAAAATAGTCCAACATATAAAGCAGTACAGTATTCAAAAATATACACCAAGTCAGGAGTCCGAGTTACTCACCTGAATCTACGCTTATCTCCATCCACAAATATCCTCCAGATACATCGTTGGCCATGTCCATGCATATCCTGGGCATTATCCTTCTAATGGCCATCATAATTGATTCAACATCCAGAAGATCATGCTCCACAAATGTGAACATATCCAACCTTTGGAGAATTGCAGTCAAACGTGAACCAAATTGTTGTGCATCTAGAGTTTGAGGTTGATCTTCAGTCCATGGTTCAACAGTTGAAGAAAACACACCGACAGGTTGATCGAGTCAACCAGCCATTTTAAATCCAGTTTCATCAGCTTCTTCAGCTTTTTTCCCCCAAGCAGATGATAATCCTGACAGATTATGTCCCTTTAACATCCCATCTATTAGATATTGAAGAACTTTCCCTTTCTCTCATCAGATTACTGTGCAGAGTCTTCTTAACCTTCTTAGCCAAATACCATAATCCATAGGATATGGTGTCCCATATAGACTGTCAACATAATCAGCAAATGCCTTCAGAACAACAAAGATGTCCCCAAGCTTCTGTTAAATCAACCTCTTTGACCAAGAGGTTTCTCTCCATTGCAGTAGCCCCTCAATAAAATCCCCATTAGAAAAAATACAACAATTAGATCAAGCTTTCTCTCTCTCTCTCTCTCTCTCTCTCCATCTAAGGCTGAGCACATTAAAATGGCATGACTCTAGCCAACAAGGACAAAATAAGGCTGCCTCACATCATAACAGCAACTGTTTTGCACAACTTCATATCTTCCCATGCAGGTTCCAGCTGAGAAGGATGTGAACCAACATATAGAAACATAGCCCTTCCCAGATCTTCTTTATACTGCCTAGCTGCTGGTTCTGCTGTCCATAATGTCAAGATACCATTCATGCCAAAAATATTCTTCAGAGACAGTCTTAGAGACTGCCGCTAGTTCCCATGTTCTGGTAAAACCACTACCAATTCTTCTTGCCGCAACTGCTTCCAACAAACTACTCGGAATAAATTTTAGTAAACAAGTTTGGGGAAGCAACATTACCACTTCCAAACCAGATTCTAGGATCACCCCCAACTCTTGACTAATTCTTTCATGTTAGTCATAACCGTCTTAAGATGTTCCCTTACCTGGACTTGCCTTCCTGCTTCATGTCATGGAATTATCCATTCTCTAGAGCTAACACCATGAGAGAGTAGCGTTCCAGGGAAACCAGAAAATTAGTTTGTCTCTACAGCTCCTGAATTAAACTCTCCAATTAATCTTGCATATTGCCCAACTGGATCAACGAACTTCCCTGTTGCTGAGCACTGTTCTCTCTCCCTGCTGTTGTGCGCTGCGACTGCTGTCGAAGCATAGTAGCTGCTACTCTGCTGCTCTCTTCTTCTCCAAACATGCTGCCACAAATTTCTCAACTCTAAAGCCTCTGCCCAATATCCTGTAGCAGCTTCCCTTGTTCTCTCAAGACCAATTTCTGCACCTGTCTAGACATCTCAGTTGCACAATTTATCTCTCACCCCTTCTGCATCTCTGTTCTTCACAAGAGGCAGCAATGCTAAGGCAGCCGCTACAGAACACCCACATATAAAAATATACACACATACCCTGCTGTAGTTTTCTTTTTCCCTCAATTTAACGACAACAAATCAAGCTATACAACTACAAACAAATACTTATCTCTGCTCCTGATTAGCCGCAGCACCTGGCCACCACGCACACACACTGCGACCTGTTGCACTGCTTACACACATACACACACATATAACTCCTGCCGCGCCGCTACACACAAAATCACAACATCCATTCACTCTTCTTCTCCTGCACTCCGTCGCTACACAATACACATACATATACCTGCTGCTTAGTGTAATTAATCAGCCCCAAGCCTCTAACGACTCTGTTTCTGCAGCATCCAACTACAACTCTTCCAATAACTCCCATCTTTAATGGCTGAGGTAACCTAAACCCGAGGTTGGGCAGAGTAGAAGAAAAACCAAGCAGTGAAGAAGGCCTGTTTGGGTTTGAAGATGAGCCAACAGTGACGACAGAACAAATTGGAGATGACTCTTCCGTTCTTTCCCCCCAATTTCTCTACAGATATATATATATATATATATATATATATATATATATATATATCTTGATCAGCTGCACCGACCCCTCTCACCTTTTCTCCATTTTTCTACAAAAATTTAGAAGCTTTACGATTTGCTCCTTTTGTCAATTGCTTCGGCTGAAGCTAGAAGCTTCTCGGTTATAGGTTTAGGCGCATGGCTTCTAGAAGCTACAACTCCCTTGTTTGGCTACAACCCCTTCCAGCAGCTTCGTTGAAGCTTTTATATGATATATAATGTATATATATCTTATTTTGGCTCTTATATAATTTCACATATATATATTTATAAATATGTACATATCTCATAATATTTACATGTCTTGTACCATGGATTAAATATATATATATATATATATATCATGGCCTTATTTTCATATATATATTTATATGAATATATTTTATATCTTACCGTATTAATATTTTATGTCATAAAATATTAATAATATAAAATTTGCCTTAAAGCCGAGACTTGGTATCATAATTATTTATTTTGCCAATATTAGATCCCTGTTCATGTCTCAGGTAATATTCATATTCTTTTTTTTTATACGTAATTGTTCGTACTGGCTTCATTCATTCATCCCAACACTCGTTTGACCGAGTTATCCATTTTCCTGAGCATGAACCATTTTATATCTGAGGACCTTAAATTCTGTTATGGTTTACCATATTTTGGCTATTTTAAATTATAAACGTCAAATAGTCTATTTTCCTTAAGTCGGAATATTGTCTGGATTATGTCAGATTTGGGAGTATTACATGCTGCCTGCCTCACGCGCCCATGCCGTGCCTTGCCCGCGCACCCTAGTGCCTTGCCTCATACGCACCAGCCCTAACAGCCCTTGGCCACCCTTTTGGGCCATGTTTGGGCACCCTATTGGGCCATGTTTGGCCAATCCTTCGGCCATGTTTGGCCACCCTCTTGGACCATTTTTGGTCATCTTTTTGGGCCATGTTTGGCCACTCTCATTAGCCGTGTTTGGCCACTTCCTTAGACAAGTTTTGGTAGACTTTTTGACCTATTCTTCACCTAATTCTTAGGGCATTTGGGGCCTATTCGGGCCATTGTTCCAAAGTACACTTAGAGACATTTTGGGGCTATTTTGGAGGTCATTTTTTAACATGACTTAGACTAATTTTGAATATTAGTTGGGGGAGATATTTGATTGACATTAGAAGACAATTTTGGTTAAGTCTAATAGCAAGTTTTCATTTCTAATTTTGAGGAAACATGGGGGAACAAATGAATAATCATTTAAATCTATTTAATCGCCTTTTATTTATTTTCCTTAATTCATTTCACTCACTTCTCGGGTTTGTGAAAATTTCGGGGCGTGACATTTTTCCTTTTTGGGATTGGGTCATTCTCTTGACCGTCTTAGTTCACCTTTAAGGGACCATGTAAAATTTTCATTACGGCCTAATTTTTTATATGGCCTACCCTTCTTTGGAGGCTCTTAGCTTCCTTTTCCTTTTTGGGATTAGTGTCATTCTCTTGACCTTCTTTGTCACATCCTGAAACCCGCCCTCTGTGCATTAGGGGATGCAACTGCATTTAACAAGATTCAGATAAATTTCACTTCATAATAAGATCAAATATGTAACAGAAAACAATCACACAAGTGCATATTTATCTAATAGGAGCCTCTAGACAGAACATTTTTTGTTTATACATACACATGCATTATGTTACTTGTTACTAAGTTTAAAAGCTTGTTACATCATTTACACATCACTATTACATTAGTTGTGGGTCCCATATCCCACGTTCACATCTTTCCCTCACACTTCATTCTAGTTGTGGACCCCATACTCCACGTTCACATCAATTCATCACTATTCACTTCAGTTCATCTCTCTTTATTCAAGTTATAGGTTCCATACCCTACCTTAATGTTTGTCATTTATACTTCACTCTAGTTTTGGGTCCTATACCCCACCTTCATATTACTTATACATGTCATGGATAAATCTAAATGTGCTTTATGAAAAGCTTGTAAGTAATTCTAGCACTCTATCTTAGGTTTCCAACCAATAGAGTTTAGGAAGAATAAAATAATTACATAAAAAAATCTCCATAGATTGTGCATATTTCAAATAACAGGAATTATGGTATTTGAATAACATCAACATTTTGGAAATTAAATATTTCAAATAAAAACCTTTTCCTTCATCTTCCATTTTCAAGCATATTGCCCATTTTGGCAACAAAATTTAAATAAGATATTTCATGCAAATCATAAAATTATACATTTTCATGTAACTGTACCATGCTCCCATACGATAGTTAGTTGTCTGAGACCGTCTCATTACAATCACCAGCCCTATGCACACATTAGCTACATTCAAGGACAACCTTAGTAGCATAATGAGATCTCAATTTATACATGTTGTTGGAAACCAATTGATTACGGTTACCAACCCTACCAATTGATTATGCATACTAGCATTGGCCTTTGAAAATATTTTATTTTCAATACTCGTGATTCACAACCTTTGAGTAAATCATTTTTTATAGTGCATTAAGAGATATTTTATCAAACATCATAAATAATCATGCTTTTGAAAGTAGATAAAATCAACATTTTCTCAAGATCAATAGAATTGCTTTAATCAAGAATTTGAAAAGCATTTCACAAAGCATTGGATATTTTTTCAAAGAAATTTCATAAATTAGGAGTATAAAAGCACCAATTCAAAGGTCTGGATTACTCACCTTGGGTACTTAGTTCTAGTTTTTAATTTCACTTCCCACATTAATCTTTTTATCATGTGTTTTTCTTTCATCTAGTGATCCTAAGCTTAATACCTAAATAAATATATGATTTTATTTAATCATTATTTCTTTGATATTTTTAGTCTTAACCGACTTCATTTTTGGATTCAGTGGGCCCTCAAAACCCTAAGGTAGGTCGCATACCCTCCCCCGAGTGTAGTCAATAAATTATTTACCCATTTAGGGTATTTTTGTAATTTTATATTTTCATGTGTCCTATTTTTGGCACTCAATTTACTAAAATAAAATTTATCGTTAAGTCCAAAATATCGAGAAAAGTCAAAATAGACCCTCTTTAACATTTAATTGGCTTCTAGTGTCATTAAGGGTAGTCAAGGAATTACACATTTTTATGTATCTATATTTTTGGTACCTTGTTTGATGAAATGGACTTCACCATTGAGTTTAGAATGTCGAAAAACCTTAAGGTGGGTACCCTCGCGGTCATTGAAGTTCGTTTGGTAACTTAATAAACTTATTATGACTTATTTGGAATTAGTCCAATTTGTCTATTCATATATTTCGAGGTCCAATTTTCCAAATCGCACTCCACCATTGAGTCCAGAATGCCTAAAAACATTGTGAATGCCTTTTCTTGCATTTCAATTAGCATTTGTTACATTGTTTTTAGGCCTAGGGTTAAAAAAATAATTTTACCTAATTATTAACACGTATTAAAATAATTATTAATTATTTTCTTGGGTCAATACATAATTTATTTAAAGTTTCAGGGATCAAAATGTAAATTCAAAAGTTCTTGTTCAAAGGTTTAGAGGAAAACCCACTTGTTTATAGGTTCAATTAGTTGACCGGTTCAAAAACTCCAAAACCAACCGATCTAAAGCCATAACAAGTGAACCGTCCCAAAGCAATAAAGAACTAATCGGTCCGGTCTAGTCTGGTCTAGGACGTCACTATTGCATAAACATGAGGTCATCAAAACAACACTGTATCATTTAAATCCCAAGCCCTAAAATGATGGCATTTCAATTAACCTTATATATGTTTTGTAAATGGGTCGGTTCGGACTCGTTTAAGACCTGACCCATCTGGTTGACTAACCCAGTTGACCGTTGACTAGACATCTAAGGTTTCTCACCAGCGATGATCATTTTTTGACAACTTCTCCACAGTTTTGAAGCATTGTCTATCCATGTTTCACTTTCTGGTGCCAAATTGGGGTTTGGCTCAATTTTAGGTCGTCAAATAAGGGTCTACAATTAGTGGTCCGATGGAACCCGACTTTTCATCGACCACTACGATTCTCTATTTCAACGTCTTTGAGTTTTTTTCACTCAATTTTCATCCTATTTCATTTCTAGGACATTAAAGATTATTTTCCCATTCTTAAACAAACAAAAATCATTTTCTAAACCATTCATTTGATTTCTTCTCTTTGTAACTAGAAATCACTCATTCTCAATGGTTTCTTGACCATTTCAATTGGTTCAAGTTTCTATATGTCACATTTCTTATGTTCTTTCGAGCCATGCAAAAAATTCCAAGCTTTATTCAAGTTGGGTTAAAAACCCAATGTCACCAAGGTTGGGGTATCTTGTTTCCTAGGGTTTCCAGAGCTTATTTGTTCTTATTTTCTTCCTATTTTATCCTATTTACATTATTGATCATATGCATGCTATTAAATTCAATGAAACAGAATGTAAAGAGCAAAATATTCTAGTGAGAGAACGTTACCTTCATGGTTGTTCTCTCTCCCTCTCTCTCTTTAGTCCTTACATGCCCTATCGCTGAGCTTCCATCCAGCTCTTAAGAGCCCCCTTAAGCTTTCATTTATAAACCTTGGTGTTTTCACACGCGCATGCATTAAGCTCCTTCTTCTTATCTTACTTTCTCACTTTCTAAATAGTTGGGCAAAGCTTCTCCTCTTAATTGAGCATACAGCAGCCTCAACGTTTGGTTCATATGCTTATGTATATGAGGTGAGGTTGATAGGGTTTGCATGTATCTTGATTAGGAAACTGGGTGGCCAAGTCACCTCACCATCCCTCTTCAAGACTGTAACGCCCCGGAACCCAAAGACTTGAGGGTAATCTTGTAAATCAAGGTCAAGTTAAATAAACAATTTTTTGTGCATCCCAACCTTCCTATGATTGGCATATTCTCACTTGAGTTTTTCCATAACATATGTATCATCATTCACATTTCATCCACACAACCCAAACAAACATACATCATCCCAAAAGTGTATTCATCATGAGATTACTATTTCTAAATCAAAAGAACATTAGTCACATTAAGACTCCCAAGTCTTCACATCAACATAAAGAGACCATAAGGCCTTTTTACATTCCTAAAAATAAAAAAAATATAAAAAGGAAGTTGTGAATTCAATTACATCCAAAATAAACAAAAAAGTCAAAATGAAGGTGTCTTTTCAATCCATGTCATCAAAGCACCATGTCACAACCCAGTTTCTCAAACCCGATTGTGACCCGAGATCCTTATCCTTTAAGTTGGGTGTTTTAATGGTCATACTCTAGTGAAATCATCATTTTTAATGATATTTTAGTCTTCCAATATCATATTTTAAATTCCCAAAAGAATGCCCTAAAAGTCCCTTAAAACAACCCCAAGGAGGCTTGAAAAGAATTGAGAAAACAAAAAACAATGGTCGGACCGGCCAACCGGTGAACAATACTAGTCAACTAGTCTATTCAAAAAAATAAAGTGCTATAAGTGCAAAATAACCGATCAATCGGTGACCAGTACTAGTCGACCAGTCAGGCTGACCCATTACTTGTTTTCTTGTGACTTTTTTAAGTTATTTTAGTTCCCTTTTCAACTCTAATGGTTTTTAAGTATATATTAAATAATTTTTATATATTTTTAGCATCAATTTCATGAGGTTTCATGCATTAAAAACAATAAGAAATATACTAAGTTTTATGCAAATTTCATGTTCTATATATCCAAAAGGGATCAAAAGATAGTATGTCAAGTACCCTACCATAATTACATCAACATAATCATTAGAGTTCATACCTATTCTAGATATAAGTCACATGGTCTATCCAGAAGAACATGCAATCAACAAGCTTCCCAAAAAGTTTATGGTAGTCAAATATACAAAAGAGGTGATCTTTTCCAAATTAGCTTACAATAGTCCTTCAAGTGTGACCCCAAAAACATGACTCATCACAAGTATACACGTGTTCAATTTTGTTCAAAAATGAAAGTCATTACAAGCCTCCACATAATGAGGGACATCCAAGTGCACACAAAAATGTAGTCTTCCCAAAAACAGCTTCAAGAGTGTTCTTCAACTAGTGGCCTTCTATTTGCTAGCTCTTGCATCTAGTAGGGGTCAACTCAACAACCCTAGTAGAAGGAAATCTAAACATGGGTAAGAAAATGTGGTGGCACGTGTATGCTTGTGCACGTGTAGTGGCAATCAAGTGTTCATCAAACATGCATTATCAACAAAGCAAGAAATTCAAGAAATAGACAAGCTCTTAACATATCAAAGTATATAATGATGAAAAAGGAACATTATCTAATGAAATAATATACATGAACAAAAAATTTAGGACTTCATTTATTTAGTTTCATTCAACTTATCAAATTCTTCATTCTATTCTCTTAAGTCTTAATCCCAATACTATATTCCTAATCGGCCCCCGGTAAGCCTTGTGTGCTTTACAAAACCCCGGGTAAATGCAATCTCACTACGCTCAAAAGTACATAGTTGACGTGCCCAATCCTAGCCTCATGTTCATCATTTTTCAAGTGTTCATTCTCCTAGGTCCAAAGGCTTATCATTTATGTTTGTGTTCATAATTCATCATAAAGGTTAAACATTCAAGTAACTTCATCAAATTTTCATAATTTCACATCAAGGATTCATTCAAGCAATTTCACAAACACTTTGCATGCCATTACAAAATCAAGTATAATACACATAAAACCCCCTTTGTGATTTCACCAATCAAACCTTTTTGCATTCAACCGGGAGTTATGTCAATATCAAGATAGGGTAAAAACAATTCATTTCATAACAAGAATTTAACCAATACATAGATTTTCAAGATACATGCAACATATGTTCAAATATGCAAAAATTAACAATTCTATGACAAGATAAGAGATAGATACATGGTAAACATATCTATACAAGTTTTATACCTAGGTTTAGAAATCCCCTACCTCAATTTCTTGAAGTTGTGGTAGAAACCCTAACTTTTCCCTTGTTGAATCTTGATGGGTTTTTAAAATTTTTTGTTTCTAGGTTGAAATTTATAAGTAAGGAGGCTTTGTGCTTCTTCAATCTCCCAAGAAAAAATCCACTCCACCAAAGATCTTCATACCCTAGCCTTCCCTCTTTTCTTCTCTTTCTCTTTTTCTCTCGCTCTCTCATGTGAAAATGTGTGTGTGTTTTAGTTGTGTAGGGATTTTGGTTTTATAAGCCAAAAGTAAGACAAGGGTTATTTTCCCTTTTTGCCCTTCCTTATTTCTTTTTCTCATTTTTATTTCCAAGCCCATTTTAGTCATTTCATTTAACAATTTTAATTTCTTAATAAAATTTTACATTATCATTTTCATTATTATTATTTTATAATTTGTAAATAAAAAAAAAATTGGGTCTTTACACGCTAGCTCCTTGCCGTTATCTACATCTAGTAGGGGTCAAAGCAACTACTCCAGTAGAGATTCTAAACTAGGGAAAGTTAAGGCAGTGCAAAGTATAGGCATGTTTGTAATTCAAGTATGGAAAATACATACATACGTGGCGTTCAACAATTTCACCATTCATCACAAAGATATATCAATACTAGTGAAATCAAGATATTCAATATTTCATTATAATTCAAGGTATGAGCAATATAGGAAAATATGACATTGTAGAGAAAACCTCGAGACAGTAAAATGCATTATGCTTCACATGGAAAACACCCAACCTTCAACCTAGGTTAGAATTCTTACCTCTAATTAAATATGGATTTGTGTGTAGAGAGAGAAAAAAATAGATCTCAATATATTAGCTTCAATCATTACTTCCACACACTAAGGAAAAGAATATACTGTTTATTCCAATAGGTCAAGCTAAATCTACAAAAAGATTCAAGAAATTCAAAAAGGAAAATAAAGCCCTAAACTTACCTTTTGATATTTGTGAAATCTATTGAAATTGTAGCCTTCAAAGTGGTTAAAAATCCTTCCAATGATGAATCTTAGTACTATAAAGTATTTTTATGGTTCAAATCTCATAAAAATAAGGTGGCTCTTAGAGGAATCAAGAAACCCTAACTTTCTTCATTGGCTTGAGAGAAGAAAAATGAGAAGAAAAGCCCATTTTTAAATTCACGAGCTAGGCATCTGCCTTTTGTTCATTCAAATGAGCTAATTAAATGAAAACACACGATAATGGTTCTGATCCAGTTGTTTGAACGTGCTCAATTATTTTCCCTAGTCTTCAGCTTCTGCTGCAGAGGTCACCCAACTTTAAATCTTAATATCTCACAAACCATTGATCAAAACTTAATAAAATTTTACAAGATTGTTCCTTAATATCTCCACCCTACCTCATCTCCGCCATCCAGGCAGGAAGATTATTAAGGAAAGGTTGTCGTGGATACCTGTGTAGCATTCTGGATACCCAAGCCCAAACTCCCCCGTTGTCAGAAGTGCCAGTTGTCTGTGAATTTCCTGATGTGTTCCCTGAGGACTTACCAAGTGGGACGGTTGATCGAGAGATTGAATTTTCTATCGACCTCGTTCCCGGAACTCAACCGGTATCTAAAGCCCCGTACCGAATGGCTCCATCAAAATTAAAAGAGCTGAAGACTCAATTACAAGAGCTGTTGGAGAAGGGATTCATCCGACCCAGTGTGTCACCTTGGGGAGCTCCAGTATTATTTGTGAAGAAGAAGGATGGCTCTCTAAGACTTTGTATCGATTATCGAGAGCTCAATAAAGTGACAGTGAAGAACAAGTATCCGCTCCCACGCATCGATGAGCTGTTTGATCAATTGCAAGGAGCAAGTGTGTTTTCTAAGATTGATTTACGGACTGGATACCATCAACTTAAGGTCAAGAATACTGACATATCGAAAACAGCCTTCCGAACCCGATATGGTCATTACGAGTTCTTGGTCATGCCTTTTGGTGTGACCAATGCTCCTGCTGCATTTATGGATTTAATGAATCGGGTCTTCAAGACATACTTGGATGATTTCATCATTGTTTTCATTGATGACATATTGGTGTACTCACGGAGTGAAGAGGAGCACGAAAGGCACCTGAGAATAGCGTTACAGACCCTGAGGGAGCACAAGTTATATGCAAAATTCAAAAAATGTGAATTCTGGCTACCCAGCGTCTCCTTTTTGGGTCATGTGATTTCTGAGGAAGGTGTTGCTGTAGATCCGCATAAGATAGAGGCTATACTGAATTGGCCTCAACCAACCACCGTGACCGAGATCCGAAGTTTTCTTGGGTTGGCAGGTTATTATCGACGCTTCGTTAAGGATTTTGCTAAGTTGGCGAAGCCGCTCACCCACCTGACTAAGAACAAGGTGCCATTCATTTGGACGGATGAGCAGGAACGGAGTTTCCAACTACTCAAGGAGAAGTTGACTACAGCACCAGTTCTGACTATTCCCACCAAGGAGGGAAAGTTCGTCATTTATTGTGATGCTTCCCACAAGGGTTTGGGATGTGTCTTAATGCAAGACGGTAGAGTCATTGCCTACGCCTCTAGACAACTTCGACCACATGAACAGAATTATCCAACCCATGATTTGGAATTAGCGGCGGTAGTATTTGCTCTAAAAATCTGGCGCCACTATCTATATGGGGAGGTATGTGAGATCTTCACAGACCATAAGAGCCTGAAGTACTTCTTTACACAAAAGGAGCTGAATATGAGGCAACGGCGTTGGCTCGAATTAATCAAAGACTATGATGTGACGATCTAGTATCATCCTGGCAAGGCTAATGTAGTAGCCGATGCTTTGAGCAGAAAGTCTGGCAATCTTGCCTATATGATTACTACTCAAGAGGAGCTGATTCGAGACCTGGACGAGATGGGCATTGAGGTGATCCCACCAGGTGGTACGGCATATTTGGCCAATCTAACAGTTGAGTCTACATTGGTAGAACGGATCAAAGCAGGACAAGCTCAGGATGAGGAGTTAGTCAAAATCTACAAGGAAGTAGAGACAATTGGGAAGACTGATTTTGAAATTCAAGAGGGAATTCTGCGGTATCAAGGCAGGTTATGTGTGCCCAAGATAGACAAGTTGAGGAAGGAAATTTTGGAGGAAGCCCACACTTCAAGGTTCACGGTACACCCCGGAAACACAAAGATGTACCATGACCTTAGGGAACTGTACTGGTGGCCCGGCTTGAAAAGGGATGTGGCTGATTTTATCACTCACTGTACAAGTTGCCAACAAGTAAAGGTTGAGCATCAACGCCCTAGTGGACTTTTGCAACCACTCCCTATTCCAGAATGGAAGTGGGACCACATCACCATGGATTTTGTATCCGGCTTTCCCAAGTCTTCGAAAGGCTTTGACGCAATCTGGGTCATCGTTGACAGATTGACCAAATCTGCACACTTTCTGCCTGTACAAATGACTTTCAGCATGGAAAGGTTAGCCACGTTGTACATTCAAGAAATTGTACGCTTACATGGCACACCCTTGTCCATCGTTTCTGACCGAGACCCAAGATTTGTGTCACGTTTCTGGAAAAGCCTGCAGAAGGCACTCGGCACCGAGCTTAAGTTTAGTACGGCATATCACCCACAGACGGATGGACAGTCCGAGAGAGTAATACAGATGTTGGAGGATATGCAACGACTGTGTGCACTGGATTTCAAAGGAAATTGGGCAGAACATTTGCCATTGGTCGAGTTCGCCTATAACAACAGTCATCAGGCCAGCATTAAAATGGCACCATATGAGGCACTGTACGGAAGGAGGTGTCGATCTCCACTCTGCTGGGCTGAAGCTAGTGAACAGAAGTTACTTGGGCCGGATCTAGTACAAAAAACCACTGAACAGATTCAGAAAATTCGGAGTAGGTTACAAACAGCCCAGAGCCGATACAAGAGTTACGCGGATAACAGAAGAAAGGATTTGGAATTTGAAGTAGGTGACCTTGTGTTCCTTAGAGTGTCACCATTGAAAGGAGTACTTCGGTTCGGGAAGAAGGGCAAGTTAAGTCCTCGCTATATCGGTCCATTCAAGATCCTGAAAAGAGTTGGACCAGTTGCGTATAGTTTGGCGCTACCACCCGAGCTAGATAAAGTACACCATGTTTTCCATGTGTCGATGTTGAGGAAGTGTGTACTTGAACCCGGACAAGTTATTGAACATGAGCCACTCCAGCTGAGGGAGGATTTGTCATATGAGGAACAACCGGTGCAAATTCTGGATCATAAGGAAAAGGCCTTGCGCAACAAGGTAATCCCACTGGTGAAGGTTTTATGGAAGAACCACACGACTGAGGAAGCAACGTGGGAGCGCGAAGCAGAAATGCGTGAGTTGTTCCCAGAGTTGTTCACTGGAGTGTAGTTAGGCTGAGTTTTGGGGACAAAACTCTTTTGAAGGAGGGGAGGATGTAATACCCCAGACTTAATTATTAAATTATGTAATGAAAAACTCTTTTGAAATCTGATCTGGCATTTAACTGTTTAAATTCAACTGTTTAATACTGATCAAACCCATGTTAACAAATGTTAAAAAATTCTGAGAAACTGATTACTGTCACTAAACCCTCAGACACTGAAGCTAACCTAACTAGGAGTTGACTGAAAGAAACCGCGTCGAAAATTAAGCTACAGATTGAAAGTTAGGAAGAAAACAGTGAAACTGCATTAATGCGCAGCCAAACAGGGCCTAAGCCCGAAATATGGGAAAAAGACCAAAAATGTGGCCAAGAGGATTTGATCCCTTGACCAACTTAGGCAAAATTTGGTTTACCAAAAAATTACCACCTAGGCTAGGAACACTTTTGTGTATATATGTACAAGGATATGTATATAAGTATAAATCAGACCTGGCCTCTCCCCAAAGTGACCAATAGCCATGCATGCAACACATCAGCATGCATCACCCTATGCTATAGCCATCATGCCTATCCCACCATGATTACATCTCCTCCCAACCAAATTGCATGCAAGCCCATCATGCACTTGGGGGAGATGAAACATCAAGAAAAGAAATCTGATTATTGATATACAATCTCCATGAGACCAGATCTGTATTGAGGGTAGTCTACTGTTTTAGAGAGAGTGTGGGTTAGAGAGAAAGGGAGAGAATCTAGAGAGAGAAAGTGAGACCTTGTGTGTGAGTTTGGCCATTGAAGAAGCAATAGAAGGGAGCTGAGGTCTGGGGGTGCACGAAGGGATCAAAGCCAACTTGTTGGAGTTTCTGTTTGAACACAAACTAGTGAGGAGACCACTGTTTGAAGGTAAGCCATCCAAAAACTTTGAACTTCTCTTTGGAAATTTCGGCTACTGTTTTGATGTTTTTAGGATTGTTAACGCATGTATCATGTTTAAACCATAAAATCTGGATTGAATGCTCACATTTGAACCATCAGAACTGCCCCAAACCATGGAAACAGTGAAATCCGCCATTAGAGGACCTTGACTGAATGGGTCTAGATCAACCTGCTCCGAACTTGTTTTAGTTACTTGGGACTTAAAATAGACCCTCCTAGGATCACAAAAATCCTAGACCGCGACCTCAATACCTAGGTTTTGACCCTCGAATGCTCGGTTGCAGGTACGGGTTCAAAGTTGTAACTCATGAAAACCTATATTAAAATGGGATTTTAGGGTAGGAACTGAAACCCCATAACCTGTAGCTCACAACGCAAGAAACCCCAAGCGATTTGGACCAAAAATGAACCATCACGAGTCAGTTGCAGGTTTCGGAGTATCACTTTGAAACAGAGCCATTAGAGCTCGATTCGATGCTCTAAATTGATGTTAGATTGTTAATATGACCACTAGAAATCGATTAAGATGGAAAGCAGTGAAAATGGATGCATAAAACTCTACGAAATCGAAGAAGAAAATTTTGAAATTCTAGGGCAACAGTAGCCCTAGACTGTTGGGGACGATGAACAGTACGGGTCGGGCCATGGACCGGGTCTTCGGGTCGGGCCCCGACCCGACCGAAAAACGGATAACCCGTTAAAACCAAACTGCGTCGTTTTGTTACTGTTAAATTTAAATTTTAAATTGTAGGGCTGACGTCAGCCTAACGTCAGCACATTACCCTGAACCGGTCAAGACCGGATTGGACCGGTCCGGTTCAATTGCTTAAGGACTGAACCCTTTGGTTCAGTTCAAACTTTTGGAAAATTGCAAACCAACCCCCAACAGTTCCGAATATTACACTGTGGCCCAGATTCTGATATTTTATTTCATTTATACCCCTGATAATTTAATAAATAATAAATTAAATTATTTAATTAATTTATTAATTAAATAAAAATGACCAAATTACCCCTAGGTCATAAATAGGTCAAATGAAGTCCAAATAAGTCAAACGAATAGTGTATTTTCACTATTTCAATCCTTCCGGACTCAATGGTGGAGTCCGATTTGGGAAATTAAGTCCCGAAAAATACAAACACGTAGGGGTAAATGACCATACTACCCCTGATGATACTCGAACCCAAATACAACTAAAAGATAGTCTATTTTGACTATGTCAGACATTCCGGACTCAACGGTGAGGTCCGTATTAGCAGATAAAGTACCAAAAAATACAACACACGAAATTACCAAATTGCCCCTGACACTGTTTAGAACCCAAACAACGTCCGATTAAGACGAAACTGAAAACAATAGAAACCCTGACACGTAGGGGACTGTACACGTGATTGGATGACGAATCGGAGTCGAAACTTCACAACTGTGAAATGACCAAAATACCCCTAACCCTGTATCAAGCTAGATAACATCCGAATGAACTAAGAACTAACCCAATGAAAGCTTAAATAATTTCATGACCGGACTGCCTAGAAGTAGTACACATCCTGACTTCTTGGATCATGCTATAGGGTAAAAACTCAAACCGGTCATGGAAGGGAAAAACAAGAAATTTACCATTATGTCTAAAGCCGAAAGACTAGCTGACAAGAAGCAACAGGAGTTCATGCAACAACTCTTATGGCAACAAAAGATTATCGAACGGAACATAAGGATAGCCAAAACGACTGAGGTAGCCTCCGTTCGACCGTTTATATACAAGATGCGTACCAAGGCAATGGTCGCGGAGGCTAAACTAAAGAAACAGGAAGACACGGAAACCCTGAAAGAGTGGGTGCAAAGGTGAATTTCAATTATCATAAAAACACATAGACAATGAGATAGTCTAACTCAGGTTGAAATTTAAATAAACCAAGTTAAAGATTCATGTGAGATTTACGAAATGTTCCTAAATTTTCTAGGATAAAGAAGGATAAGAAGAAGAGAAAGGCTTCTCAGTTAAGTCCCGTTACCGCACAAGGTGAGTAACCTAGACTCCTGAATTGGTGTATAAGTACACCGTCTAGTTATTGTATTTTTTAAATACTGTACTGTACTGTTCCTACTGATATACTGTCTTTCATGCTTCTACTCAATGCATGACTATATTTTACCCTGTCCGATTTCACTGTCCCGTATTGAAATGAAATTATCCTTGTTTTACTAAAAGAACAACTGACCCATGGTACCAAATTCAGACTTGAAACTATATGAGCATATTGCACTGTTTAATTGTGCATACTGTACTGTTATCCTGTTATACTGTTCTGCTCCGCTCATTATTGAACTGTTCTGTTGCTATGATGTTTGACTGTATTCTTGTTTTAAATATTGTTCAAATATACGGATTTAACTATATCCTCTAAAATGTCTGATCCGACCACCTGTTTTATAGACAACAATGGTTTGAAACCCATGACAGGGGACCCGTGTTACTCACTGGGCTTTTTAAAGCTCACCCCCTTCCCTAACATTTTTCAGGTGAGGGACCTAGCGACCGGGATTAGCGGGTTGGAGACCCGAAGCACTATTTTGAAGAATCCATGAATTAACCATTTTTGTACCTAACTCCATTTTTGAATATGATGTACTGAAACCTAAGACTAGTATCTTTTGTAGGACAATGATGTAATAGTTAACCATGGATGTATTAATGGCTCTGCCAAGGTGTTATGCATTCCCTTAGTTCCGCTGCAACTTATATTAATTGAATGCATTGTACTTGGATGTTACTGATGAATGGCCTGTGGTTAGGATTACCGTCGGCATTTTGATTTCAAAAAAAAAAAAACCGATGGGTGCCTAACTGGCCGGTTGCATGCCCCTAATCCGCACAGGGTAGGTAAGGGGGATGTGACACTTAAGGTCAAAAATATATTATTCATCAAAATTATTGATATCACAACGTATCATTCCTACCTTATTATTATGTTTGTGAGGCTTATTATCATGTAAAACCAATTATATCACCAATTATTTACTCATTTTCACATTTTCTAAATTTACGAAATAATACAAAGACCCCTTTGCAAATCTGATTTCTTACATCATCACTTCACATTTTACACAATTATATATATATATATATAGTTACATGCATTTGGTTCATTTATAACTAAGCTTATGTATTTAGTTTTGCTTTAGTTAGTTCCCAACTAGGTTTAGTTACCACTTAGCCAACTTCTTTTCTTTCTTTTGTGTAGTATTAATCATGTATTCTAATTGCTTTTATGACTTTTAAATTTAACTTTTGTAAAGCTTGGTAAAGGTGATGGAACATTCCACTAAGTCTACATATAGGTATATATCTATTTATATATATATATAGATGCTCATATCCATGTGATCTAGTACATGTGTTGTGTTGGTGCACCACACTTGATCCATCATCTTTGTTCATACATACTTGATGATATTTCACAATATTACTATATCTTAAATAGATTACATTTATACACAACTTAGTTGAGAGACTATAGTCTCCAACTATGTGCACCACTGCATTAATTTCCTCAAAATTGCCTATGTGCTAATTCATGATTAACACTAGTTTAGGTTGGCATTAACGTGCTCTTGTTACTTAATTCTCATGATTATGAAAAAGATGTGCCTTTGGTCTTTAATTTTATGGTTAAATTACTTCCAGCAACTTGGTCGTTATTTGTTTACTCTTAATCTTGCTAATAATTATCATTAGTCTTAATTACCCAATAATTTGGTTAGGGGTGTTACATTATTGGTCTCTCTTTAGGGGACCTTTTCATCAAGGCTCGATTTATAATCTACCCTGCCTTTCTTTAGATAATTTTTGTAACTTCTTATGCCACTCTAGTCAATGAGGAACTCCTTGTCTTTACAACTTTATATAGTAAGGATCACATATGCAAGTTTTCAGATTAAACTATACATTGATGTTTCTAGCACTCGTTATTTTTAAAATCTACAAACTCTGAGCATCTTATATTTTAAAATTGGTTAAAATTTTGTCTAACATTTACGATTCTCATTGAAAGGCGCTATGTATGTATAGATAAATTGAATTAGACCTAGAGGGTGAATAGGTCTGAATGGTAAAATAAAATTATCTTATCCAATTTTTACAATACTAAACAATGATTAAGGTTAGCACTACTTCAATTAAGTAAGGATTATGTTCTAGTGAATGCAATCAAAAATCAATGGCATTCATTAATCTTATAGCAAGAAAGTAATAATGTAAATAAGGAGACGAACACGCTGATTTTTGTTGACAAGGAAACTACCACATATCAATTATATCTTCTTTGAAAACCTCGAGGCACTAACCTAGATGATGAATCCACTAGAATATCTTTGGTGATCACAGACGCGATAGATATGACGACTTAGTCCCTCAAGCCTTACTCTTGTTCTAAATCTCATCAATCTCGAATCCTCAAATGCTCTTCAAGTAGACTTCCGCTTCGAATTCTCGAATGGACAACCTCAATCAGAGTTACGAACTCCACACAACCATGAACTCTATCGATTGCACACTACTTGAAATCCATAAGTATGCACTCCAATGGTGTAGAAAAATGTATGGTGGGGTTCTTAGATCAATAGGCCATAGATGTGTGTAAACATAAGTATGCCTAATGAAATCATTTTGGTACTAGAAGAATAGTATGTATTGCAGCAGCCAAAAAATCTTTACAAAAATAAGCTAGAGACTATATATAGTCATAGGTTAAAACAAAGTAGAATCCTTACAAAAATTAGAAATTTTTCATAAAGCTTTCTGATGGTCATTCAAACGAGACCTTGTTCTTTCGAACGAGTACCTTTAATAAAACGGGAGTCAAGCACACTACTCTGGTCGTTCAAATGGGACATCCAACGAGGTCCCTTGAGGTGATGTTAAGAGGTCACTAGCCTAGTCATTAGAATGACCAAGCCCACGAGATCCCATACACCACTCACACGACCTGACTGTCCTGGTTGTTAAAACAAAGTTAATGCTCGTTCGAACAATTGAGGCAAAATGTCCAATCGAACTTTTTCACACTTAATTAAAAAGTTAGCTCATTATAAAAACAAAGTAATTTTAGAAACCAATGAGAACTTTTTAATAACAATGCCTCACTTTTTAGAGAAACGTGATTTAAGAACCTTTCAAATGCATGAAGGGTGTGTGTGAATCCATGAACCAAATATAAGCAAGTAATTTACCTTTCTACCATTGCAACCATCTTTGATAAAAAGAACTCTCCATATTGTTCATAATGCAAAGATGACAAAATGGCTTAGGAACAAGGCTTGACTTGAATAGAACACATTACAACTCAAAAGTTTAGTCGAACATGGATTAACTAACACAATTATAGACTATCACATCCTAAACCCCACCTTATGTGAATTAGGGATAATAACCGGTCGGTTAGGCACCTCGCCAATACACTAACCCTTTTGTAACATATTGATGACTTGTCTAACAAAAGCCTATTTTCATATCCAAATAGATTGCATTCAGTCATATAAAATCATGCAGCAGAATTTAAGTTTGTAAAAATTTTTGTTTGAATGTAGTCACACTTGACAGAGAATAAGTAACATTACATCAAAGTTACAATAATATGAGCCCAAAATTATATTACATATAAGTATCTGAACTAATACATCATCGTTGAACATCGTTCACATTCTATTCATACTCTAAGTTGTCACATCAATATGCTATCTATCACTTCAGATTGCTACATGGTTGGGATACTAATCCTCTTCTAGCTAGATTATCTATTCATCATAGCTTACTAAGATCTAGATGTGTAAACTTCTTAGTCATTTTCTAAAAATATACAGGTTAAAACCCTGTAAGCTTTGTGAAAAGCTCGTTAGTAACGCAAATCCCCTATCATGGGTTTCTGGAAAAACCCCTTTTTATAAACTTTTATAACTTTCATGACCTTCGTGGATAACAATAGAAAAATAATTGTATTGAAAGCTTCTAGCATTCTTAACATAAAACTTGTTCATATAATTGTGGGTTTGCAAGATATACTATAAATCAAGCAGGAGTTCACGTCATCTCATTTTGCAAGATAATCATGGTATCATAAAATCTGTAATTGTAAAGTAAGTAAAGAGTAATGCATGCCAAACGTCTTTATAGCAGTGGTCCTTGTGGACCTTAATTGTCACATTGGCGACCTCTATGTAATTTAGAGCTCTAGGCTTAGATAGCCTACTTATCGGATCCAGATTCCCGATCAAGTCCTCGTTATCTTAACGTATCTAAAGTCTACAAACTCTTATCCCCCAGCAAGGTCCGTTAGGCAAGTAAAACTAAAACATGCTTGCAAAAATTCTTTAAGTTATCAATGATATACAACATTTAAAAAGATTTTACTTAAAAGCGTGCAATTCAAATATTTATTATAGTATTCTGAAATTAATTATGTTGTTAAAAAATTTAGTATAATAGTTTGAAACATATTATAAAGATGAAAAAGGACTGCATGTAATGTCATAAAGTTGTAAAAACTACATTTGAATGAAAAATCTCTATTTCAAGATTTAGGGTTACTCATTTGTGGTTAAGGTTGGCAATATTGGACATGACTCGAAAATGACACAAACTAAGCAGGTTTCAGGTTAGATTTGATCGTGTTCGGGTCAGGCATGATTAACATGATTACTATTCATGTCGTGTTCAGGTTCACCCGGTTAACCCGAAATTGATCCGTTTATTGAAACGTGTCTTATGACCCGTGACTCGAAAATGACATGTTTAACCTATTAACCCAAAATTGACATGATTAACACAATTATATACGTGTTTTACTCTATTAATAGTAATACTATAAAAGAATTTTAAAAATATATTAATTATTAAGTAATATAATTATTAGCTTTAACCATTCATATAAATGTATAAGTATTAATATAAAAACAATAAAAACATAATAATTTAAAATCTTTTTAGTTTAATTCATTTTTATCAACTTAATAATAAACTTAACGAGATCATATAGATTACAAGACAAATCCTAATAAAAGAATTAATAATTTAATAAACTAGACTATATTAATTATGCATAATAGTCTTGTAATCCCTTTAAATATTATAAAATAATATTATTAAACTTAAATAAATCATATATTACTCTTCTGTCTATCTTCTCTCTCTCCCCCTTAAAATAATGTTGTTAAACTAGACTACATTAATTATCTTAAAAAAAATTATGGTAAGAAACATAAATTAGTTAACATCTTTTTTGAAATCTTTTGGGGAGGATTTTTTAACATCTTTTTGGAAAAAAAAAATTATATCTATATTTAGTTTGGTCTTGTAAATGTATTTGGCATTTGAGTCTAGATCAAAACATCATTCGCTAGAAAATTTTATTTTAATTTGAACAATGTATGTTAATGAATGATAATTGTTTTCTTTTATTATTTAAATTATAATTTGAATAAGAATGACTTGATTGAGTTATACATTATGATTTGAATGAGAATGTTATATTCTTTGTTCAAACAAGTCATTTGTGTCAAATAGGCCATTTGTGTCGATAAGTCATTCGTATCAAACAGGTTATTCATGTTAAATAAGTTATTCGTGTCTAAACAGGTTATTATATCGTATCGGGTTATTCAATTTGACAAGACCTATTTATTAAATGGGTTAATTTAGTTGTGTCGTGTTAACCTATTTAATAAACAAGTCATGTTTGGGTTAGAGAAGTTAACACGATTAGTAAATCGGGTCGTAATCAGGTCGACACTATTTTTAGAATATATGTGTCCTGACATGACCCAAACATAACACGTGAACACGAATTGCCACCCCTACCTGGGGTCCAAATTTCACAGTACTTACTTGCTGGACTTGCCTTGGCGTTCATCTTATCTCTATTTCCTTGTTGGTGATTCTAAGGTATGGATCAGAATACATTGATATTATATTAGTATATATATATATATATATATATATATTTGGTTGAGATCTTTCTTATTTGGTGTTCTTAATCTCTTCTGAACTTAATCTTATTGTTTATAATTTTGTTATAATCTCTTATTAAGGTTCCTAATACTTCTTAGTTCATTTGGAAGCTTACTTTTAGTACTTAGGGGCATTTTGGTCATTTTTTATTTTCATGTCTTATACTGTTTGGCACTTCATGTGTCACGACCCATCTTTATCTAGTATGGATTATGGGTCTGTGACCAGAGGCAGCGACCATATGCCGTTCCCCTGTCTCTAATATAAATGAAAATGTAAGACCACACATATAGTTAAGTTTTTAAGTTACAAAATTTCAAAACACCCCCAAGATGTGGAGACATGGGAGAACTAGAACCATTACACACATAGTCTAATATAGTACTACAAAAAATAGAGAGTCCATTACTCTAGCGGAAGGTCAACCTGCTACTAACTCAATGCCTAATTGGTCTGTACGCCTGTAGGTCCGTCTAAAGCCTAATGACCTGAAAAAGAAATAATATATATAAAGTGAGCTAAATTAGCTCAGTAAGTAAACTCCTTACTCTACCATGGGTCAAGGTCAACTCAAAAGGTGGGTAAGAACAATAATGAACAAGAGTAGTATCATAACAGGATATGAAGAACAAGGATGTTACAGTAACCGGTCACTAACAAATGGATAAATCTCAAAGGCACATCCCAAGATAGATCATCAAACAAATATAAGGAATGACCCAAACAACATATAGCTACCATAGTAGTAAAATATCAATCTGAATTCAGAAATCAACAAGAATGTCATCAACAAGTAGCATATCAACATAAAACCATAAACAAGCTCACAAGAAATATCTAAATCAGAAGCAGATCATCAATGAAGGCAAATATCAATCCAAGTCTAAGGGTAGACAAACAAGTCAATAGATAAACCACGGACCATCTCAACGTGGCGTATCTGAAAGTCTACAAATAAACCATAGACCATCTCAACATGGCGTATTTGGGATCATGAGTATATCGATAAATAAACTACGGACCAGCTCAACGTGGCATATCTAGAATCAATAAATCATGAGTGCAACATCGAAATATCAATAAATGATATGAGATATGAACAGAACAGATGCTGACATACAGATGTCTCATGAGTGCCTATCTAGGGCCTCACCCAAATCAAAAAATAACACCAGAGCTCTGTGCACATAACATGTCCCTCGTAGACTAATCATTAGGCCACTCCCAACATCGACTCGTGGGTCCTCAAGCATCTGTGAATCAGACGGACGTTGTGATAGATCCCAACTCCAAGTACTTAATAAAATCATGATTATCATGTTTACACAGAATATGGAAATACAGACAATCAAATAAAGATATTAATAGTTGAGATCTCAATGAGTCAACAATAAGAACAAGTATCAAATCATGGAGATCAATATCATCAGGCATGTATAGAATACAAATTGGCAGCATCAAGAAATATATGTGACATGGCTAGTAGTAACACATGACAAAGTTCGGGTTTACTTACAAACTAGCATGGAACTGGCATATAATCAACAAGGATGTCAAGAATCATGATCTCAATAACAGAAGCAAGTATCAAATCATGAAAATCATATCATCAGACAGGTATAAAGTACAAACTGGCAGCAACAAGAAATCACTGTGACATGATGAAGAGTAACACATGAGAGAGTTCGGGTTTACTTACGTTATACTAGTCTCCTTCTTGCTACTCAACGTTGGTTTCCTTTTCTTCCCTTTAGCCAGTCCTGTTATATCAAAAAATACAACTCAATCTAGGTTACGTATTCATATATGTATCTATCTGAAAATTTGTCTCTAGTTAAGAGAGTGACCATAGTTTATCTTGTCAAATCTAGCATACCAGTTAGTGTGCAATGCTAAAATTGTATATTTATTTGTGCTAATCTTGATAAGCTTAACAAGGGTTTCATATGGTCTCATTCCTAATTACAGGATAGACTAACCTGAAAAGATTGATTCAAAGGAAATTCTTGTATCCTTATGCTTTGTATAGGCAGGGATGCATCCTAGGCTAAATGTGTCCATCCTTGTGAACACACTTTTTCGTGGCTTTAGTGACATTGTTGTGGCCAGAGATATTTGGGATCAATTTTTATCATGACTAGATAAGCCAAAATTCTGCTAAGAACCTTTACTTTTATGATTCACACCAATCTTTTTTCCACCCAAGGTGAAACCTACTGTTCATGCAAATTGGACTAGTATTATTATTATTATTATTTTTTTTTTTTTTTGGAATATCTGTGGTCTCAAAGAAATCAAGATTTTGTTTGATAATTCTTGTTCCATATCATCAAATCCCATTCCTTTAAGTTTGGACTTGTTGACAATCACATCTACAAACCTAATTTCATTCTGGTCACCATAGCTACAGCTAAATCTATCGTTTTTACACATATTGCTTGGACCTCCCCTTTGTCAAGGATTGCATTAAAATCAACACAGGTGAAGCCTGGCCACCATTCCGGATCTAGCAGCTGCAACTGCAGCCTGCAGGACTCTTTGTTTTTCACAAGGAAGATAACATGTTGGTTTTGGGCTGAGTTTGGGCAGCATACCGTGGTCTTTTACCACTTGCAGGCTCATCTTAACACAACAAGGATTTATCACTAAGCTTCACAGAAGATAGATAAACTACTAATAACTCAAAAATTAAATTCATAACTATATAAGAAAATTTAAGGTAGCAAAATATGAGTTTAATACCTGTTTTTAGCCAAGCTTTTGCCCTTTTTAATTTTCCAAAAATTTCTCCCTTTTTCCTCCTTTACTTCATTTCAGCACTTTAGCTACTCTCTTTCTCTACAGTTTCTCTTTCTCCCGTTCCATTTCTTTCTTTTTTTCCTTTATATTTCTTCTCCATCGATATAAGGTCGGTGGCTGCTACCACTTTTTTTTTCCTTGCACGTAATCCTCTCTCTCTCTCTCTCTCTCTCTCTCTCTCTCTCCTTATCCACACTTCTACACTATTCCTTTTACTTCCACCGACTTCCACTTTCAATTCAATTCTCTTTTTTTTCTTCCTTTTTCCGTTTCATTTACGCATTTAAATATATATATATATATATATTTGTTCATATATCTCCTTCGCCCATATACATATTTATATATATATATATATAGGCTTTAACATATTTCAATTTCAAAGATATTTTATTTTATTTTTATTTATTTATTTTCTTAGTATCTATTTATTCCTATTATTATTTTTTATTTATTCTTATTTTTTTATTTTCGTTTCAGCTTTGGGGTTGAATCGTTTTGGCCATTTTCGACTTGCGAGTCTTATTGAATAATTTAATATCGCACATCCATTTTAAAATTTTATTCATGACCTACGGTTATCATTCCAATATTTTGGGTAACCTAATATGTTGATTTAATTTTAAAGACATTATTATAATAATTTATTTAGTTAATTAAGCCGAGGTATTACGTCATATGCCTAAATGGACTTTATTTATCAGTCCAGAGGGTCCTTTAACTAAAAAGTAGGCGCTACGTTTACTTTCTGAGTTCATTTGGTTACTTAATTAAGCCTTAAGGGTAATTCAATAATTTTACCATTTATATATAGTATCTTAGGTACCCAATTATCCTAAACGGAGCTCATTTTGAAATTTAGAGGCTCTATAAACATTGGTATGGGTTCCTTTTTTTTTTTTTTTCCTTTCTATACTCTTCCTAGTAGCTTCACTAAGTCTTATGGACGTGTTCGTCATTTTTTAGTTTGTTTTGGTGTTCTATTTTTCTTAAACGGACATCACCGTTGGTTCTAGAATATTAAAGATGCTAAATTTAGGGCTTTCTGGACCTTAATTAGCCTTCCGGTAGCTCATTTTAGGTCTAGGGGCATTTTTATAATTTTGTACTATCATGCGGGACCAACTTTGTGTACCCGAATGCTCAATTTAACCTTGTTATTAAGTTTAGAGCATTCAACAATGTTGGGTATACGCCTTTCTATAATTTCCCAATTAGTTTGGTAGCCCAGATAACACTAAGGGTAGTTTGAGAATTTCACATTTCGATGAATCTGTACTTTCGGTACCTCGTTTGATGAAACAGACCATATCATTGGGTCTAGAAGGTCAAAAAACGTTAGGGTAGATGCCCTCGTAATCATTGGTGTTCATTTGGTAGCTTAACTAACGCATTGGGACTTATTTGTAATTAGTCCAGTTTATCTGTTCATATGCCTTATGGTCAAATTTTCTAAATCGGACTCTCCACTAAGTCCAGAATGCCCAAAAATGTTGGGTTAGACTCTTCTTGCATTTTAATTAGCCTTCGTTTCACCAATTTTAGGCTTATGGGCATTTTAGTTATTTTTATTTATTAAAGGATTTTTAAAATAATTATTAAATTATTTTCTTGGGCTAAATGTAATTTCTTCAACATGTTGGTGTCAAAATCCAATCTTAAAGAATTTTGATTCAGGGTTTTTGGCAGAACCCATCAATTCAATAGTTAAATTTATAAGTTCTATAACATCTCTTCTAAAAACCAATCGGTCCGTTATAATACAAATGAACTGTGAAGAAAACCTTGAGAGCCAACTGGTCCAGTCGGTTCAAGACGTCATGCGTGTGTTACTATGGCGTTAGCACTTAAATGTTCTGTAACGTCCCGTAATTTTATGATATTAAATAAACAAACAAAAATGTAAATAATGCAATATAATAATATATAATTAATAATATAAAAGGATGGGTACAAAAAAATATAAATATAAATTATTATTTTTTTTTTTTGAATATTTGGAGTTAAAAATAAATACATTAAGTAGCCATGGGAATGAAATAGTCATTTACCTATCTTGTATGTCCATGTAGTTGAAATGCTTGGATAATATTACATTCAAATGTAATTAGACAATTAATAGACATGAGGATGTAATTTGGTGAACTTGTAGGTGAAATTACATAAAAAGCTTAAAGAGTTTATCTAGGACCACCCATTTTGAGGGTACAATGGTCAAATAACCAAAATGAGACTTTAGTTTTATAAACGCACACACACCCACATGTTAGACAAAGAAGAAACCTCACAAATCATATTTTTATTTTTCTCTCACTCTCTCTCTTTCATTTTTACACGGCTAAATAAAAATATGAGAAGAAACTAGGACTTTCTCTCTTCTTCCATTTCTTTTCAAAGCTTTTGGTGATTACTTGAGCTAAAGGGAGAATTTGGCTTCCTAAAGCAAGATTGGCACAATAGAAACAACTATTACAAATTTAGGAAGCTAGGGCTTAAAGAATCACAACGCAAAAATTTCAAGAATAATGTAGGGTTTCTAAACTTGAAGAAATGAAGATGCTTAGAGTTGTTAGGTTATGTTTGGATTGAAATTATAATTGGGTTCATGTAATTGTGTTTCTTTTTGGCATTTATCAAGAACTACTTGTTGGTTAATATGAAAATCATCTTGTCTCCTAAATGAAAAAAAATAATAATTATATTCTTATTATAATTACCCAATGGATGATCCCACTTCTTGAGTGGAAACTAGTGACATCTTTGTGTGTTCTAGAGTGTATGTGAGATTGCGATGCGTCAATTGTGTGCCTTAGAGTGTGTGAGATTGCGATCCCGGGCTATAGATGTTGATATGGGAGTGAGCTTCCCTTCGACTTGTGAGTCAAGATTCCACGCGTGGTTTGGTTGTAGTGTTCGGCAAGTTAGTAGCCTGTAAAACCCAAATAAGCATACCGGGAGCCAAAGCTTAAGTTGGGGGTTGGGATAAAAATCAAAACTTAAATTGTAGAATGTAATGATAAATTGTGAAATGAGAAAGTGAGAAAAAAATCAGACCCATCCACAATACATTAAAATCCTTGAAATTTAATTAGATTGCATTATTATTCTATGATTTATTTAGTTGCATTTATTAAATATTGTCACTGGTATGTCGCAACACCTCCACAAGCATATACATTGTAACATTTTCATTTCTCTTATTTAAATATCTTATTGGGATACTGACCCTTACCAAATGTAGGCTGCAATAAGGAGCCGACCATTTGACACGTCCTCAAATGGAGGTCAAGACCACTTTTGGTTTTTTTTGAAGATGGGTTTATTTTTGGTTATACAAAGATTACATAACTTGACTTGAAGACTTGTATTTTTGGACTTCTTTAGAAAATTGACATGTATTAATGCTACTTAGGTTTTAGACTCAAATAGTATGAATGGAATGTGGTATGTATTTATTTGTAAGAAAAAATTTATGCAAGAATGAATTATAGCATTGCTAAAATAATATTGGTACGAGTTTAACTCTTCTATTGAAGGCTGTGTAGAACAGACCACTTTGAAAGACCATATCTCCTACATCCTATGGAATTAGAATCTCATATTTTTCATAATTAAACCTCATTGTCTTAGCTTTCCAATGGCACAATAATGACCTCAATTACGCAAATATTGAGGGAGTTATACTGATTTTAAGAAACATGCATAGAATTTGACCACTATTTACAAATCAGTCCATAACTTGAGTTCCAAGTACTCTTTTCAAGTGCTTCTAAGTTCTATGGAAACTATACTTATAGTGGAAAATTCCATAAAGTATTATGAACTCAGGTTGTATAAATTAGGAGATTATAGGATTCTAAACAAGGCGGACCTGTTGTGTGAATAGAGCGGTTCAGACCTGCCAGTACCATTTTGTTAATAACTTGAGCTATTAAATGTATTTTTGAGTAATTCCAAAGCTCAATGAAAGTAGACTTATATTAAAACATACCTTAAAATTTTCAAGATATCAAGTCTTATGATTTGAGAGATATGGGGCTTCAAATAGGGTTGAATTGCTTAGTTAATAGAAAAGAAATGTACCATAGGTTGTATCCTAAATGAATATGATCTTTTCTTTTTGCATTGGACTTCAAGAAAAAATGTATAAAAGTTTAAGTATTAAATAGGAGAATTCATGGAATGAAGATCAAGTAGGGTGAACTTTAAATATTACTAGATTTACCATAGAGAGTCGATCACAACCTGGGTCTTTGGGGACTTAGGGTGTGACACTTTCAAAATCACTTCGTGTAACTAAGTTTTTAATTTGGATCGGCCCAAACCCGATAACCGACCCATTTGATTGGTCAATAGGGTTGGCTTGCCAGCTTTGATCACATTCTCTAACGATTGTGACCGATAACAATTATTTTTCGATGATTAGTTTGACCATTTTTGGACCATTTTTCTATGAGGATCCCATTTCTGGTATTAGATCTCACTTTAGGTCACTTCTTAATCTTCAAACAGTGGGATACAGGTGGGGCTTCGGCGAGCCCATTTTTTCATGCCAAACTTTCTAATTTCTATTTCGTCATGTTTTCCTTCTAGTTTTTTTTTTCTACTCGATTTTTGAGACATTAAGGAATAACTTTTCATCCATAAAACAAGAAAAATCATGGCCGAATCCTTCAACCCAGTTCTATTCTTCCTTGACTGAAATTTTATTTTTCTTTGTGGTCTTTTGACCATTTTGGTTGCTTTAAATGGCCATGTTTTCCAATTTTAATGTTATTTCAAGTCTTATCACTATTTTCAAGCTTTATCATGATTGAGTTCGAAACCTAGTTTAAGCTTAAGTTCAACTATGGTGATTTTAGGGTTTCTTAAGTCCAATCACTATCATTTGCTATCATTTTCATCCCTTTTCTATTCTAATTGCATGCATGCAGCTAAAAACTCATAAAACTAAGGTTTGTGAAAGAAAAATTTGATGAGATAGAAAAACCAAACTTACCTTTGATAGTAGCTGGTTTCTGCTTCTTAGTGCTCCTATTTGGGCTTGAAATAGTCACTAAACATCCTTTGATGTTCCCTTTCTTCTTCTTTTAGGGTTGCATGCCATTTGCAGCTCTTTTCATCCTTTTTTCCTTCCCTTCTCTTTTTCACTCTCTCTTCTCTCTTTCCCTTAGTTGCTACAACAGTTTTAAGGCTGCCCCTTCTTATAGTCCACCGCCCTTCCTTTATTCCTACTTCAAAGTTAAGGAAGGTGGTTGCCTTCTCATCATCCAATCACATGCACACACCTAGGCTCAAACACATACACACTTATGCACACACATACCGTATATATATATATATATATTTGTTTATTTATGTGAGTATGAATATATTTATATATATATATATATTAATATGTATGTATGTGAATGCATAGATATATATGTATGTGGATGCATATATATATATATATATATATAAAATACATTTGTATTTCTCACACATCACACCTGTATGCCCACACATACTAACATCCATCTCTCTCGTATACTCACATATCATTATAAATTTCTTTCAAACCCACACACACGGTTGTGTGTGTATGTGTGTGTGTGTGTGTGTATATATATATATAGATACTATTTTGGTTCTTTATATATATAAGTATATACATATTTACTTTTGTGTGTATGTATACATATATATACTTGCATATGTAGGTATTTCCATATGTATATGTTTATGTATTTATTTATATTTATTTTCTTATTTTTCTTAATATTTGATGTTTAATTCTCCCTATTTTAGATTAGTGATGTGTTGGTCAGTCAACCTTATTAATCCATTAGCCTAGGTTAAGTTTGATTCACTCATGGTTAAGTTGAGTTTTAACCTTACATTGGGCGGTAGTTCTAACTAGGGTTATGGCTCACTGTCGGGTTAGATTGGTTTCTAATCCTAGTTTAGGTCATGTCATAACATAATGCTCAAAGAATTTTGAAATGATGCTTTATCGAGATAATCTCTCATTACATTCCCTAATTGCCTATTTTACTAGGGGTGGGTGTTACATACACTGCAAGTCCTAACACTCATCTTTGTTATACAACATTTCATTGTGAGACGATCAATTAGTTTTCACAAATGGAGCCAACTATTGATGTAGTTGGTTGTACTGGCAAAATAAGATCCCAACAAAACAAAAAGAGTTACTGAATGGTACCAAGGAGGTGTCGGCCGAAGCTTCTTTGATGCTTAAGTCAGCACGATTCAGAGTAATTGGATAATTAATAATGAATTGAAATGTAACCTCATATCTTGCTTCTTGTGAGGAAATTATTCTCATTGCTAGTGAGTTCAAAATGAGAGTTAGTCCCTTATGCTCATTGTAGCTAACTATTTAACTAGTTGTTGAATTCAAATTTGGGGATTACATCTCCTTTTTCTCGCTCCTATCTTAATGTAGAAAAGGTCGATGTTCTTATATTTTGAATCATGTTGATTAGGGTCAACCGTATGTGTGAAGGGTTTGTAAATGGCTATTCCGCTTGACCTCCTTATGGTCTAGTTGTAGAAAGTAGTTAGTAAGTCTCGCCCTTTTTTTCAATCAACTTAAAATATAAAGTCCTCCCCAATGTAGATTTTTCTAAAAAAAATTATTCAACAGCATGGCACATCTTATAAGATTGTTTTAAAGAGACACATTTCTTAAATAACGTGAGTTTAAAAAGTAAGATGGAAACGATGAGTTGGAAAATTAGGTTTTATTAATTTTAGTTGCAATATTTGAAACATTGCGACATCATTCGTCTGTGTTGTACACGCTCATCTTATAAGATTGTTTTAAAGAGACATTTATTTCTTAAATAGCATGAGTTTAAAATAGAGGATAAATTATATTAACCTCTCTTGAGGTTTATGACAATTACACTAACCTCCTTTACTTTATCTGATAATATACAAATACACATTTTCAGTCAAATTTTTTATTCAAAGTGACAAAATTGTCCCTTTATTTATTTATTTTTATAATTTTTAATTTTGACTAATTTTTTTTAAAGATTGATTATTATTTTACTTAAAAATAAATTTAAGATAAATAACTTTTTTGTTATTTTATATAAAAATAAATCTAAGATTTTTGTTAATATTTATTTAAAAAATAAAAAAATATGGTCAAAATTTTAAAAATTCAAAAAAAAAATATGAAAAGGATTAGTAAAAAACTCGCATTATACACACCGGTAAACTAAAATCTACACATGTTCTCTGGAAATTTCGTAATGTCAAGCATTTGCTTCGGTTCTTTTGCAACACCGCAGCTCGCCTCTGAAACGTCTCTCGCGAATCGTACGTATCCTAAATCTTTAAAGCTCCATGCGTCTCTCTTCGATTACCCTCTCGCAAGCAAAATCATGGTTCGAAGTAAGTCTTCCTCACCCGCATTCTCTGCCTCTCTTTATGTGTATATGTATTATGTATGTATGTGCACACGCCTATTTCTCAACTCCTGGGCAGATTTCATCGATTTTCCATGTGGGTATGTCTTTGAATCAGTAATATAAATACTGATTTTGTGTTGGGACTTGGTATTTATGTATTGTAATTTGTAAGTTTGATTTTTCTAGCATCTGGTTTTCCTTCCACCTTATGAAATTATCTTATCACCCACTGGTTGTTTGATGAGAAAGCGCAGAGGAATAGAAAATAAATAATTAAAGAATTGATTGTTTGTTGAGGACCTGTGATTAATAGAAAATCTGGCTGTATAAGAGCAGTGTGCAGAACAGGAATAACGATGTCAAGCCATATTGTTGCGTTAAGATTGGGTTGATGGTGTTTATGCTGTTTTTGTTCCCTGAAAAGTGAAATTTGTCCAACTCAACATGGTATTAGGCGTAGTTGGTGGAGGTATTTTCCCACCTGAAACATTGAAAATATCCTATATTCAAATCTTTGTCCTTTCCCTGTATTTTCTTAGCTAACATATGGAGCATTGATGTGAATTTTGAATATATTTTTTTCTTTTCAAACGAAGTTTCAGAAATTCTGCTATTTTTATGCACTGGTCAATCAAAGTTAAGGTGAAGAATTGCAGTAAGAGGGGGGGAAAATTTCGGAGGTAGGAATGTACAATATGCATTTGACAGAATCAATTCGACTGCTAGACCTTAATTACAATTAAGTAATTGGGCTGTGTGAATTTTCATGTACTTATTCCTCTGCCAAAGCTTCATTTGCTTTCCTGTTGCAACTTGAGTACACATTAGTGCCCTAATTCCTACTTGATATAAAATAGAAATGAGCTAATGAACAAGTGAATAACTTACAAAGTGGAGCCCCTCATTTAATTTCCTTGATCCTTGTGTTGCAGGGTACGTAGCATAAGATTGAAACATTTTTAAGTTGTATCACATAAGTGTAATAAGAGGAAAAATATTTAGAACGAATGGAGGAGAGAAAATGGTCACTAGTAGAAACCTTTTTTCATAGTAAATTACAAAAAAAAAAAAAATTAATTAAGCTTGAATCTCACTCCAAGTACAGTGAGACTAAAGTCATCAAAATGCCTTGGCAACCCTTTGTGATGGATCCAATTAGTTGTTTGGGTTGGTTGCTTATAGAATAGAACTCTATAAGTCAGCCTTTTGATAATTTTATTTTCATTCTAACTCAATTTCCTAATATAATGATACATTACAATCTCAAATGCCTTTGAGGCAAAACGAGTCATGAGTCGTGTACATTTGTAGGTTGGATCTGGATGTAACCTGTTCTAGAGTTACTGAAAAAAAAAAGTGGAAAGAGAGGATGAAGAAGCTAATAGAGAGCAATAAGGAGAGAAGAGAGATAAGTGCAGACTTGAGAAAATGAAAAAGGAGAGCATAGAGGAGTTTCAAGAAGGTCAGAGAAGCGATATAAAGATTAAAGAGAGAATAGAAAATAGAAGATGGGAAATGATAGAAAACAAAGAAAAATACAGAAAAGAGAGAAGAAAATAAGAGAGGGAGAGAGCAATTAAGGCTCTTCAATAATTTTATTAACTCCACAATTTATCAGCCTCGTTACAGTCCTAATCTGAGCCTTTATATAGGCTTATTTTTAAATACTAAATGTACCAAAAGACTAATCTAATACCCATATTTGGTAGGAATTAGTACCCAAAATAGGCAATAAACCCCTAAACCTCTGCTTGGTTTGTGGATTGGTGAGGGTTAAGGAAAAGGAAAAACTATTTTTCTCCAATTTTCTTTTTATTCAGACAAAGTTAGAAAGTTAAAATACTTAATTTATAAAAAAAAATTATAAAATTTTAAAAATTTGGATTGTCTTTTTCCTTCCCTCACTAAATTCATAAACCAAACCAAGTCTTAATTTCTAATTTTATTCAATTAGAAAAATATAAGAAAAAACATTTTCCTTTTCCTTTTCCCACACCAAATAGAGCCTAAAATTACTTCTAGAACGAGACTCTAGTAACCATAGAAATTTTATTACAAATTTCCATTACAAAATTTCAAAAAAAGAAGAAGAATATATATTGATAAATAAGACGCATAGACCCACTTTGTCCCTTTTGGGACTTGAACCCTCACCCTTCTCTTTGGGAAGTAAAGGAGATATCTCTCAAGCTAATGTTTCGTCGTAAAAATAAAAAATATGATCTTACTAATAAAAATATTGCCTAAAAAGCATAATTCTAATTTTTTTTTTACGATTAGTAAAAGGTGTAATATAATTAAAGGCGCTTGAGGGGAGTGAACCCATGTACAAAAAGGGATTAGCTACAATCAAGGCTTTAAATCACCTTAGTCAAGGCTTTAAATCCCTCAAAAAATTGACTATGTCATTTACGTGAGAAGGGCACTTCTCTAAGTCTCTTTGACCCAAAAAAACAATAACTTTGAAAAACTATCTTCCACAAACTCCGCAACAAGCATAGAGGAGCCATATACCATGCTTTATGAGCCTCTCCTCTAACCTTTATACTCCTCCAACTATGCAGCAGGTTTTTGATAGTGGCTGGAATCAACCAAGTAACACCAAAAGTGGAAAAAATCATATTCCAGCATTCTCTCGCCATTGGACAATGCATGAGAACATGACTCACTGTCTCAATATCACTTTTGCACATGCTACATCTTTTTTCTATCATATAACCTCTTTTTTGAAAATTATCCAAAGAAAGGATTGCCCCCCAATGAAGCTTCCCAAGCAAAAAAAGCTACTTTTGGAGGAAACTTGGCTTGCCAAATTGATTTCCATGGAAAATCAGTGACATTTCTCCCCATCAACACCTTATAAAAAGACTTTACTGAAAAAATTCCAGAGTCTCCAGCATTCCAAACCAAGTTGTCTTTGTGATCTTCAACAACTTTGCAACCATCCAGTAATTCCAACATGCAGTTCACGTCCCTGATTTCCCAGTCAAAAAAGTTTCTTCTAAAGCAAGGGGTCCAAACCACCCCTCTCCCAACCCGACAATAGCAGTCTTTCACCCACACTTCCTTATTACTAGAAAGACCGAAGAGCAAGGGAAGCAAATCCTTCAGGATTCCAGCCCCACACCAATCATCTTCCCAAAATTTGACTCGAGACCCATCCCCAATCACCATACTCACCTCATTTTTAAAGCTCTCTTGCCCTTCATAGATGGCTTTCCATAAACAACAGCCTACATGGCCTTCCACATTCCTAGTGAGCCAACCTCATCCCACACTTCTGTATCTACACTCAATGACCTCTTTCCAAAGAGCTCCCTTTTCAATCCCAAACCTCCATAACCATTTCCAAGCAAGGGTTTATTGAACAGAGGAGTTGGGTGGCCAGGGATAGAGGAGCTTATAGTGAAAAAATTGAATGAGGAGGAAATGGTAGCCTTGGAAAAGCCGTTTGCACCTCATCAACTTCAGTAAACTGTTGACCATCAACTTTGATAGAAGAGATCTTATTCTTTCTATAATGCGCAGAGGCAACCCTATGAAAGAATTTTGTGTTATTTACCCAGCCTTCAACACAAAGCACGAGATTTTTGGCGCCACAAAATCTCTTCTGATTTCAAAATCACAGCTAGCTCTCCTTTTAGCCCCTCCTGTTTGCACTTTATCATTTTCTGAAAGCTCAACTGACCGCTACTTTCTATCCAGCTCCATCACTTCCTTCAGAATTTTTTTCTTCTTACATGTGATGTTCCCAAACTCCACCCTATTCCAATTCTTTAAGTCCTCTTTTAGAAGCTTCAACTTCTTTGCAAAAATAAAACTTGGACACCACTCAACTGTGTAACTTTTCCACCATGCTGCTGCTAGATCTCTAAAATCCTCTACTTGTAGCCACATGTTTTCAAATCTGAAAGGAGATCTACCCAAACTAAACTCTCCACAGCATAACTGCACTAGTTTATGATCTGAGACAACCCTCAGTCGGCAACTTTGGGATAAGCCGGGGAAAGAATCTTCCCAGCAAGCAGAGACTAAGAATCTATCTAGCCTGGATTGAGCTAGATGGTTTCCTCCTCTGGCCCAAGTATAACAATCTCCATCCAGTGGCAATCCACCATTCTATTTCTGCTAATAAAATCAGAAAAGTCACTCATTCCCCTTGTTAGCCGACTGCCTCCCCACCTTTCATTAGGAAACCTGATGTCATTGAAGTCACCCCCCATGCACCAAGGGACTTGCCACTAATCCTTGACTGCTTATAACTTAATCCACATTTCATTTCTTGCAGTTCTGAGGGCCATAAATACCCAAAAAAGCCCAATTAAAAGACTCCTGCTGCGTTTCAAAGTTACATGCAACAGAAAAATTACCCACCCTGAAGTCTATACAAATGAGTTTCCTTGAATCCCACAGCACCAAGACTCCACCAGCAGCTCCCCTTGTAGGCAAACAAACCCATTTGACCTATTTTGAACCCAGATGCTTCTAACCAATCTGAATGAAAATTCCTCTACCTTAGTTTCCTACATACAAACCATATCTGGATTCCACTCCTGTAGTAAACCTTTCACCACTCCTCTCTTATCCGGATCATTTAAACCCCTCACATTTCAAGAAATAATTTTGAGCTTCATGGAGCACACAATGCAAGAAAAGTCTCCCCTCGTCCCACGTCCTTTCCAGCCCCTTGTCTGCCTTCATAATTGATTGTTCACACTAAATTCTTCAGAGTTCTTTTTAACTTCCTTGCCGATTGCTCTTCTTTGTTCCCTTTATCCACGTTCTTTTCCAAGATCCTCTGCTGTCTGTTTTCCATCTCTATATCCCTCAGCAGCCCCATTAATCTATCTTCACGGTCTTTGTGGGTCATCCCCACATATCTGCCAGTGCTTTTTTGTATTCTCAAAACCCATTTGGACACTTGAAGTTTTTTCTCTACCTGCAGAAAAGACTCCCCCCCTTATACCAAATGTCACCATCTGGTGATTGAACAACCAGAGGTGTACAAAATAGAGGCTCGTTTCATGCTATTTCTCCTCTTACCACTATTTCTCCACCCCTGGCTCTCTCCAAGTCGCTTGTTAGCTTGCCTCTCTCCCTACATTAGCTGTGTCGAGCTAACTGCCTGAACATCATCCCTTAAGCCTTTAGACGATGACAACACGACTCCATTCCAAGTTCTTGAAATATGACTCTGAACCTCCTCACTGGCCTGGAGATTCCCTCTTGTTGCCGGTTCTTCGACCGAGTGATGTAACTCTTCCCCTGCCACGAAAGAACATTCAGCACCCCTAATTCCATCCGTACTGGCAATCTTTCTGTAGAAGCTATCCTCCAGATGCTGCAGAAACTTTCTTTCATCTGAAAGATTGCTCTGATCAGATTTGAGGAATTCCGATCTATCATTGGTCCACCCATTGTCTTCTGAAGGAGGAGTCAATTCAAGCCCCTCACCATCTACATCTTGTCGGGCCTCACTGGCTTTCCTTCTCGCTTCATGACCTTCTTCTGCCAAAATCTCTTTACCTATTCTCACTTCCCTTTCCTGACCCTTTATTGCTCGACCCACTGAGTTAGGTCTTTCCGTGTGAGCACAGCTGATATCTTACCCTTCATATAAGGCCTCCCTTTGTGATCGCTGAAAGCGGCACGAGCTGGTTTCTGCCACCTCCCTGTGGGCTTGGGCCTTATCTCTATCTCCAGCTTGGACCCCACGCCTCTCACTTGGACCACTATAATGCTGCTCAGATTGGGCGTGGCCCATATTTCCAAGGGTTCCCGCATTTGTATCTCCATTACTTCTATTGAGACAATGAGCCCCTCCACCTCTTGGCCCATTGCGTTGAGCCCTTTCATTACGTCCGCCCGGCTTTCTAGAACCTCTTGTAAACTTTCCTTTCCACCACATCTGATTTGAATAGCTACCATCACCATGTGTCGTCCATTCCATGCCCAATGTTTGAAATTTAAAATATCTGTCCTTTTTGGGTAGGGCTGATGCTGATGTGCAACGTGTGGCCATCCCATTCCATCCACTAACAGATGTCCCCCATCTTGCGTTTGAGGCGCGTGTCCCCCTTTTCTCCCCTCTTCTTCCCCTTTCACTCGCCGACACCACTGCAACTCCAGTTCCGACAATCGAATCCTCCTCACACCGGTCCAGCCTCCGAACGCAGCGGAATAATGAACTTCCACACACCGCACTTTATGCGAATCAATACCGGAGTCTTTTCTGCTGAAGCTCTTAACCAATATTCGTGCCAGTGCAAATTAGTTCTCCCTTTTGTTGGTTCATCCACCATAACGAACTTGCCACAACGATTACCCAATGCTCTGAAACCTCCTCACTCCATAGAAACATTGGTAAACCCATACATCTAACCCATATCAACCTTTGCTCCCCCGATCTCTCGCAGCACCTAGCGAACGACCATTGCCTAAGAAACACCGGCAAACCTTCAAACATCCAGTCCTTCGTCTCCAAGATACGTCTCACCTCATTTGTGGATGTCAATTCAAAGAGGAACAAGGCTCCGCTCATATCCAGAACATTCAACATTCAACCCTGTCTGAATTTCCCAATGTCTTTCTGGGCATTTGTGGATTTGTTGCCGATTAGGGACCGGAGTATTTCGATTACTGACCCTTCCCATCACACACTTCCACAAATATTCCAGTCTCTCTCTGCACGAACCTAGGTTGATCTTCATGTCCTCCCACTCTTCAGTCGAGCTTCCTTCCAACATGATTGGGTTCGTCGGCCACCCCCTCAGCTTAGCTACCTCCAGGCACTGAACCCCGTTTCGGGCTCTTCGAGGTCTAGATAAGCCTAGGGCTTAGAACGCATTAGCAGCCATCTCCACTCCCCTCGCTTGCCATCCTCTGGTAAGAAAATACTTCTCACCGATCCTTCCTGATAGTCCCTCAACCTAATAGAACTCCCCCTTGTCATTTGATCCTTGCCACAAATCAAGCTTCGATTCCTTCCATGTAAACCCAACGGGAATATCAATCTTTTTTTTCCCCTTGAAACCTCCTTTAATTTGTTGCATAACCATTCCAACTCCGTCCTTGTCATCCATAGTCTAAGAAGCATGGATATGGACTACGGACATGCAAATACGTTATTTCTCAAAAAAGTAGGACACGGATATAGTAGGAACACGTTGAATATATATGTATATATATTTTATATTTTTTATAAGACCATATAATAAAAATTTAATGTTATTTTAATTAAAATTGGCATAAAAACACACAAATCACAAAAGTATTATTAAGATATTAAAATAACAAAGTCATTAAATAAAAATTAAAGAAGTTCTTTATTTAATCATCAACATCCATGATTCAAGTGTCCGACATGTGTCCGGGAAGTGTACGAGAGTGTCGGTGTTTGACACGAACACATTAGCCAAGATAGAGTGCCCCTACTTCATAGCCCATAGTCTCCTGGCAACATTTAATCCTCTTTCGATGATTTGGTATATCTCGCCATCTTCACTGTCCTTGATGACATCAAAAGATTTCTCTCCTATATGTGAGAACATGTCTTCTTCCTCGCCCACTACTCTTGCCCCATATTCTTGATGTAGAAAAACTAAACCAGTGGATCTTGCAGATTTGTGGCAAGCAAAAGACTCGGTGTCTCAGAGAGAATTAGCACATCAGAATTTTCAAGTGACCTCACTTGAATCTCGCTTATCATTGATATATTAATTGGCGCCCGAGGTGGGGGGGAACCAATATACAAAAGAATGGGAAATGGCTAAAAAAAAATCAAAGCCTATAATTCTAAATTTAAAAAGACTTCCACTTCAAGGGTTAATACATCAAGGTTGCAAGTTGAGTTTTCATCTTACCTTATATGCAGTTATTACATTCTTAGGAGTGGGGTTGCATATCCAAAGTTTGCTTTGACAGTCATGCGCCTAACGAGCTTGTGGTTGGCAAGTCTCTGTCATAAAAAATATACTTCTAAATATTATAATTTTAATTGCATGATAATGTGTTTTGTTTATAAAAAAATGTATTTTAATTTTTTCAAATTGATTTCTCATTGCTACATTAGATCGTGATGCCCCAAGTAATCTAGATAATGTAGGATTTGACCTATGGGGTGAATAGGTCAATTTGGCAATTATTTCAAATTCTTAACCAATTTTAAATTTATGATTAAGGTTTCACTTTGATTAGTGTTGTATCTTAAGGTTCTCGTGCATGCAATAATGATGTGCGCAAAATTGCAATAAAAATTAAAACCAAACACACAAGAGAGGCACAAAAGATTGTTTTTGCGAAAACCCTTGCTGGGTGAATCACTGGAATCTTGTCCAACGTGGACCAATCCACTATGAAGAAATTGAAAACAATACGGGCTGAACTTGACTCACATCAACTTCTTACTTAAAGCGTGGCCGAAGATGATATGATCTTTACTTGACTTGACTCCTCAAGCGTTCTTCACAGTTGTAATGTCTTCGAATCCTCGAACAATACCAAATCTCAAATACAATGCGATTCCTCGTTTTCTCGGTATCCATCAATTGTAGAAGCTGAAATCTTTTGTGCATGTACTCCAACCAAGATGATGTAAATAAAAAAATTTGGGTTTTGTAGAAAGGAGGTTGTGTTTTTTAGGTGATTTTTATATTGGAAAAGGAAATCACTATTTGAAAACTCATATCATTCACTTCAAAATTCGCGCAGTCCAAAAGTCTCGTCCATATTGTGTACAATGCCTTTATATCAAAACTAGGGTTTCCAAAGTAGCAGAGGATTTAAAAAACACTAGAAAGCCTAAATCACGTGAGATCGTTCCTTTGAACGGGATTTCAAATGACTTGTTTTGCAGTTGTTTAAAAAGATTTATTACATAACTCATTCGAACCATATATACAACCATATATCCAACGAGACCTATTGGAAAATCAACGTTTCCCATGACCGAGATGTCGTTTTAATGACCTATTGAATGAGGATTCGAACGAGGCTTAGTGGAATTTAAAATAAAGCCTATTGTATCCCTTCATTCGAACCACCTTTAAAACCATGTATCAATCAAGCCTTATCGATATTTAATATAAAACCATATTCTGTGACCTCATTTGAATGAGGGATCGAATGAGCCTTCGAACGAGACCCACTGTTTTTGAAATTTGACACAGACTCTTTTAAAACATGGTTCTAATGATTTCAAAGCTTGACTCCATCGACTTTGGCTATTTCTAAATCATTTTTTTAAGCTCAAAAACACAAGTCAACTTAGTCAAGTCTATCATTCAACACGCTTAAAAATTTTAGAAATGTGTATGTGTGACCAACCTAAGTCATGGTTTTCTATGTCCAATTTCCTTTTCAAACCTAGGGAACTGGCTTTTTTTTATCTTCACTAATGCATGTTTCCGATTCAATCACAAGGCTTGAGTATCAAGAGACACACAAGGATTTAGACTCAACAATTCTAATACAACTCAAGTTTCGTCAAATGGGATATGCCCACAAATACAGGCTCTTAGTCGTAAGTCCTAACTGATCTATCAACATTTAAGTATTTTGTTTAGAAATCTTAAGTTTATTTAATAATAATAATATAATTTTTTTATTTGAAGCTGAAATGGTAGAGGATACAACTTGAAATGATCATTTTCTCATATGTAAAGGTTTTAGGATTAAGGATGATTTGGTATTCTTGGAGAGATCGAGGTCCATATTCTTCTTCTTGTAGAATAATGTGCTTGACGCTGGAGATTTTTTTATGAAAATGAAGACACAAAAGTACTAGTAATAAAAAAAAGAAGAGAGAAGACACAAAAAGGCTTTCAAGTCGAGTGTTAATGTTTGAAGGGTGTGAGAGATTATGGGATATGTTGGTTGGAAAAGTTGCATCATTATATTATAGAACGTAGAAAATGCCATTTTAAATCAACTGTACAAAGATTCAAAAGTTTATTATTGAACTTATAGAGTTATGAGATGAGGCTTTAGGATAAAATGATCGAGCAAAAATGACTTCATAAAATAATAGTTTTTGGAAACTTTGTTTGGGTTCATTTTGAGAGATCGAGTATAGGATTCATTTTCCCGTTTATGCAACCAAATTGAAGGTTTATAGAGAAAAAGAAAGACCTCCAAATGGTCTTTACTAACTTTGAAGGTAAAAAATGCATTTGCCAGGGTCTTTAGAAAGATAATGTGGTGGTTTCAAAATATAAATGTTTATCAATAAACGAGTTAACATGATAGAGGATAGAATGGTGGAATTGTGATTACCGTGAGAACAATAAAAGGAGAGACAAGTGAGTCTCCAAGGTAAATTTATATTGGCTGAACACATACAAGTCGCGGTATCATGTCCCTCTTTTTTTTTTTTTTTGATGATTTAGCTTTGATCGATGAAACCGGAGTTGAGGTAGACTCGAGGTTTTAATTGTGTAGAGATGAATTATAAGGCTGAGCATATGAGATGTATTTAGTAAAATACTAGTCAAAGTAGAGGGCAACTAAGGTTAATGAGTAATGACCCAGAGAAACCTAAGACTGACCTCTTTATCTAGGTTTTATTAATTAGTTTGTGGGGGTATTGAACCATATAGTGCTTACAGAAATGAAATCAGACAAGAAGTGCTAGAGAACTTTTAGAATATAATGATCAACATCCATCTATATAGTGAACCCCCCCCCCCCCCCCACAAAAAAAAAAAAAAAAAAAGAAAAAAAAAGAAAAGAAAGAACATTTATGAAACAACTCCTTTTAATATCTATAAATTATATCAACCATCCTAGTACTATCTTTCCCAAGCACTGCTTAATTGCGGTATTCTGATGGGATCCACTGCGTTAGTTCTGACATGATCGCACCCGACATGTTTGTGGTGCTTTATTCCTATAAGACATTGTCTCACGTTCTCTTTCCTGTCCAATAAAACATAATGGGTAGTTAAATATCGACATAATTGTTAAATATACGAATAGATTGATAAATAAATTGACTGGATGAAATAAACAGCGCCTGAAATTTGCAAATGAAAAAAATCTGTTGTTCTTAAATATACAAAAAAAAATTGAAAAAAGACAACTCCTTTTACTATGTACTAGTTTAGGAACACATGCGTTGCATGTGAAAATTTGTTATTAAAGATATTATTTTTATAATATTATTTAATGGAAGAGGTTGTGGCTTCAGAATAACAACTTAATTTTTTTAAAATAAAATGAGAGTTAAAATGGATATACTATCACATATAATAATTTTCTTGACTCACAATCATGATCTTGCTAATAAATTTTTATGACTGATAATAATGATAGCAATTCACACACAAATACATGTATATGTGTGCATATATATATATACATATGATAATTTAGATCTAATTTCCAATGACCCACTCAACCTATTTCCAATAAAATGTTAAAAGGACTTCTGTAGGGAGAAAAAAAAGATCTTTGTTATAAATTAGCAAAGTTTTTGGATGAATCCACAATAATTTTAAATATTATATGAAAGGTTGCTTATCAAAGGGAGTTTTTATTTTTGTTACTTGTAATTTTTTTTTTTAAATTTTTGTTGCATATTTTTTTAATTCTATTTGTTCTTATGACAATCAAGTATATAATTAAGTTTTTGGTTTAATGCAGCTCACATTAATTAGTGATAAAAAAAATCAAACCTATGATCATATTTCATATGAATTACAACTTTAATTATGTGATTAGAGTTTCCATGCCTCGTGCATGCTTGTTTGTACATTGTTTTGTTTCTTTAATACAAATTTTACTTACCCAAAAAAAGTTTATAATTAAATTATTTGTAAGTTGCCTTTGTATAGAGGTAAATTGTATGTTCAGGAAACAATATTGTGCCTTCAATTTTATAGACCTATATAAAAAAGACATCCATATATATAAATATTAGGAGAACTATGAAGTTTCATCAAAATTTATTGAACTTCTAGGGCCTAGTCAATGAATAGATCAACAATAAAATTATTTTTTTTCATGTTGATTCACATTTATTGTGAGTGAATCTTCTAGGATAACATAAAAATATGTTGACCTTAATATTATAGTAATTCTACATTCAATTGGTTTTGTAAGAAATAAATTATAATACATTGCCCCAAAATTATAACAGTTAATAATTATACCATTTAGTTGAATAGTTTTCATCTTTACTCTGAAAATCTTTTCATAGTTTTTGCATGCATAAAACTTAAGTTATTATTATGTCATAGTTACATTCAATTTGACTTTAGGGTTAAAGAGAAGGAGAAAAGAGTAGGAAGAAAAGAAAGAAAATTAGAAAAGAAAGATTCAGAGCCCTTACACCTTGCATTTATATACTAATATGGGGAAAAATACAATAATGCCTATATGAACACAAAAGACTAACAAATACTCTTAAGACTCTCCCTCAAGCTGGATCATACAAATCGAACATGCTCAACTTGGAAGACAGGCGGTGAAAAGGGTTCGAGCTAACAGTTTTGTGAGAATATCGCCTAATTGAGTATTTGAGCGAACATAAGAAGTGACAATTTGTTTCTTCATCAGCAAATCTCGAATAAAGTGACAATCAACTTCTATATGTTTGGTACGTTCATGAAAAACATGATTATTAGCAATAAAGATAAGCTGCTTGATTATCACAATGCATCTCCATAGGGGCGGAAATAACAACTCCAAGATCCTGAAGAAGTGAACGGATCCACAACATTTCTGATGCAGTATGTGCCATAGTTCTATGTGCCATAGTTCTATACTCAGCTTCGGCACTAGAGCGAGCAACAACATTTTGCTTCTTATTGCGCTATGTAACCAAATTTCCTCCAACAAAGGTACAATAACTAGAAGTAGAGCGCCGGTCACAGCGACAACCAGCCCAATTGGCATCGCTAAAACTAGTCACAGAAGGGCAAACAGAAGTTTTATACAGAAGTCCTTGACCAAGAGCACTCTTTAGATAATGTAAAATACAACAAACAACATTAAAATGAGGTTGACGAGGAGCATGCATATATTGGCTAACCACACCAACAACATAAATAATGTTCGGCCAAGTAACAGTAAGATAAATCAACTTTCCAACCAGTCGTCGGTAGCGACTGACATTAGCAAATAGTTCTCCTTGTTCACTATCAAGCTTAACATTAGAATCTATTGAAGTATCAACAGGTCTAGTACCTAAGAGACCAACCTCAGAAAGTAGATCAAGCACGTACTTCCTTTGAGATAGAGAGATGCCCTGACGGGAACGAGCAACTTCAATTCCAAGGAAATATCGAAGGGCACCTAGATCTTTAGTATGCAAGTGTTGGCTAAGATGTCTTTTCAAATCTGCAATACTGGTGGAATCACTCCTAGAGATAATAATATGTGGAAATTCCCAATTATTTTGGAGTAATTAGTGGTAGAAATTGTAGGAAGATTTTTTGCTCTTAGTTTAGGAAATGATTCTTTCCTTTTTTTCTCTTTCCCTTTTTTTTTTTTCCTTTCTTCCCAATTGTATTATAAATGCTAATAGTTTGTATATGAAAAAGACAGATAGAAATACAGTAATCCATTTCTGATTTCATGGTATCAGAGCCAGAGAAGCTCTCGATTCCTCACCGTCTTTGGGGGAATTGTAGTCCATCATCCTACGCCAGATCGATCATCATCGTCAATTGCAGGAATTTGCTCTAGTGTCAAAATTAGATACCAGTTTCATATCCAGATCGAGCCGCTATTCATCATTGTTTATGATTGATTGTCACTGAATCACAATCGCAAATCAAATTCATCGCGTTTACCGATTGAAGCAGAGCGTACAAGAACAGAACGACTGTGTTTGAAGGGTGAACCGAGAGTCTGACCGACCTCTTCATCAAATTCAAAGAGAAATCTGCCCCATCTTCGTCTGTCGACTGTTCGAGCTTGATCCTGGACTTGGTTGACTGTCTCTCTTTTGTTTCTGCCAATAGCAACAAGACCAAGCCCGAGGGTACGTGTTGCTCTGGCTTGAAGACGGTGTTGAAGGCTGATGTTGCGTGTCTCTGTAAGGCATTCAAGAACAGTGCACAGTTGGGGGTGACCCTGAACGTCACCAAGGCAGTGACTCTCCCCTTTGCTTGCCGTGTCTCTGCTCCTTCTTTGAGTAATTGTGGATTGAATTTTGCTGGCTGTGCCCCGACCGCTTTTGAGAAGAAGTGACAGACCGAGAGGCTAGTGCGGCCAAGAGACCTAGCCATATACCTTCAAAGTTGCACCCAATTCGTTATCGGCCCTTGTCGATATGCTGAAGCTAAAAAAAGGGAATATATAGATTAATGCAGTGGTTTGAGTCAGATTACCCAGACCTAGTTATAATCCAAGTCCACCAATCCAACCCAATTTGTTTTTAAACCATCTCAGAACCCAGTGCTTTTTGACCCAAAAAAAAAAAAATCACATCTGTCCAGCCTAGATTATTACCTAGAACCTTAGACCCAATCCAGGACCGAAACTCCCAGCAGCAAGTCCGAAGCTCTCTCCACCATGGGTTCCAGTGGCCTTTCTCTCTCGCCTCTTCAACTCACGATAGAGAAACTGAATAGGAAAAACTTCCGTGAATGGGCTCAGTCCATTCGACTTGTGCTTGACGGCAACAACAAACTTGGCTACCTTACTGGCGCGACACCCAAGCCAACCTCAACCGAGAATGCTGCTTCTCTGCAGAAATGGACTTTCGAGAACTCCATGGTGACTACTTAGCTGGTGAATTCTATGCAACCTTCCATCGGAAAGACCTACCTCTTCTTGCCGACAACGAAAGACGTTTGGGATGCCGTTCGAGAGACATATTCTAATGTTGGCGATTCATCTTAAATTTTCGACATCAAGACTCACCTATAGCAGATGAAGCAAGGCGATAAGGATGTCATCAATTATTTCATGGAGATGACGGCTCTCTGGCAGGAACTCGATCTCAGCTTTGACGATGGATGGGAGTGCTCTGGCGATAGTGCTCGCTACAAGAAGAAACTCGAAACTGAGAGAGTCTTCGAATTTCTTGATGGGCTCAACCGCGGCTTGGATGATGTTCGTGGACGTATTCTTGGTCGACGACCTCTGCCTTCCACATGTGAAGTCTTCTTGGAAGTGAGGTGTGAAGAGCAGCGGCGTCGAGTGATGCTGAAGGATTCTCTTCTTGCTGGGCCTGAAGTGTCTGCCTTGGAAACAAAAGGCCCCCTGGCTGGGTCTGGGCCAAAACAAAACAGAGGCCGACCTTGGTGTGAACATTGCCATAAGCCTGGTCATACTAAGGATACTTGTTGGGAGCTCCATGAGAAGCACGCTGATTGGAAACCACGGCAGAATCATCGCATTCGTGGTTATCACGCTATTGCTGACCCTAAGGCCGAGTCCCCTCCAAAAGTCAAATGCGCACCTCCTCCAAGCGGTGCCTTTACCTCTGACGAGTTGGATCAACTTTACAAAATCTTTTCTAGCCTCCAACCCTCTGGTCAGTCTTCCACGCCTACTCCTTTTGGTTCATTAGCACACCGAGGTAATTTTTTGAGTGCCCTCATTACTGCCTCTCGCTCAAAAACTCTTTGGATTATTGATTCTGGTGCTTCTAATCACATGACTGGTTCTTACCACTTTTTTTCTTCATACTCACCTTGTGCTGGTAATCTTAAGGTTAAAATTGCAGATGGTTCCCTCTCCTCCGTTGCTAGCAAAGGTAGTATTCGCCTCTCTGACTCTATTGCACTTAAGTCTATTCTTCATGTCCCAAAGTTATCATGCAATCTATTATCCATTAGCCAGTTGACAAAAAATTCCAATTGCTTTGCTAAGTTTCTTCCCTTTCATTGTTTGTTTTAGGACCTATTATCGGGGACGACAATTGGCAGTGTTAAGGAGTGTGCTGGTCTCTACCACATTGAGGACACTGCTGTGAGAAAACAGGGTCCAATTGCCATTTGTGATTCTGCATCTGTCTCTAAGGATAGTGAACTTTTGTTATGACATTTTCAAATGGGTCATCCCAATTTTCAATATTTGAAACGCTTATTTCCGAATAAAGGCTTCTCTGATTTTCAATGCGAAATATGTGAACTTGCAAAACATCACCGTTCTACCTTTCCGCCATCCGCATACAAACCGTTCACTCTGATTCACAATGACTTGTGGGGTCCTTCTCGTATTCTTAATCGTACTTGTGCCAAATGGTTTGTTACATTCATTGATGACCATACTAGAGTTTGTTGGGTTTACCTGTTAAAGGATAAAACCGATGTCCGTTTTGTGTTTATCAATTTTCACTCCATGATCCAAACACAATTCCAGACATAACTTCAAATTTTGTGCACTGATAATGCCATTGAATATTTCAATACTACTTTGGGTGATTATTTTCAACAGCATGGGATCATTCATCAAAGTTCTTGTGTCAACACTCCCAACAAAAAAGGGTTGCTGAACGAAAAAATAGACACATTCTCGACGTTGCTCGTGCCTTGATGTTCACTATGCACATGCCCAAAATGTTTTGGGGTGATGCTGTTTGACATCTACCTACCTCATCAATAGGATGCCTAGCCGTGTTCTCTCTTTTGCTAGACCCCTCCAAACATTCCAACAATTCTTCCCTCACTCTCGCCTCTCTCCTCTAGTCTATCTCTCAGAGTGTTTGGTTGGATTGCCTTTGTTCATGTCCATTTTGACCATCGGCATAAATTCGATCCTCGAGCTATTAAATGTGTTTTCGTTGGGTATTCTCCTACTCAGAAAGGTTACAAGTACTATGATTCATCCACCAAACGGGTCTTTGTTAGGCTTGATGTTACATGTTTTGAAAACACTTCTTACTTCCAAAAACCCTCTCTTTAGGGGGAGCATTTGAGTGAAGCTCGATTATTAGACTTTGAACTCTCATTTTTTGAGCCTATCCCAAACACTGGACGTACCACACCATCCTGTTCTAATGTGCCATTTACAGAAGGAAACTTGAACTCAAGAGGTGATGTAGGAAAAAAACAGGACAAGGCGATACTTGTTTATTCACGGAGGCCAAAATCAAGGTACAAAGAGCATCTCAGACTTGAAGCACCAGGAGAGTTGGCACCGGTGATAACTCCGAGTATCCAAGAGTCCCCTTCCAATTTTGATGATAAAACTGAGTCTCCTGATACTAACTTATCCATTGCTCTCAGAAAATCAACTCGGTCATGTACTCTCCACCCTATCTTGAAATTCATAACTTATAATGCTTTGTCTACAAAGTTTCATGCATTTACCTTTAACCTTGATAGTACAGAAATTTCGAAAAACATTCAGGAGGCCTTAGAGGTCCCCAAATAGAGGGATGCAGTAATGGAAGAGATGCAGGCATTGGAAAAAAATGAGACTTGGGATGTGATGGATTTATTGAGAGGGAAGAGACCGGTCGGCTGCAAATGGGTTTTTACCTTGCAATACAAGGCTGATGGGACAATAGAGCATTACAAAGCCCGCCTTGTTGCAAAAGGTTTTACACAAACCTATGGTGTTGACTACACAGAGACGTTTGAACCTGTGGCAAAATTGAATACAGTTCGAGTCCTGTTGTCACTGGCAGCCAACTTGGATTGGCCTCTTCAACAACTTGACATTAAGAATGCCTTCCTGAATAGTGAGTTAGAAGAAGTCTTCGTAACAATACCACTGGGATTTTGTAAGAAGGGAGAAAAAAATCGGGTATGCAAACTCAAGAAGTCTCTGTACGGTCTCAAGCAGTCACCAAAAGCATGGTTCGATAGATTTGCAAAGGTGATAAAGGGTCAAGAATATCAGCAGGGGCAGTCAGACCACACTATGTTCTTCCAGTAATTTGAAGATGGAATGAAAACAATTCTAATTGTTTATGTTGACGATATCATCCTAACCGGGGATAATTTAGTGGAGATGGAGAGATTGAAGAATATCCTAGCCACTGAATTTGAAGTGAAAGACCTGGGACAAATGCGATACTTCTTAGGAATGGAAGTTGCTACATCAAAAAAGGGTATTAGTATCTCTCAACGAAAGTATGTTCTTGACCTTCTAACTGACACTGGCATGCTTGGATGTAAACCAAGTGACACACCTATCGAAGCAGGAAGGAAACCAAAGGATGAGGGAAATCCAGTCGAAAAGGATAGATATCATAGACTAGTTGGCAAGCTAATCTACCTATCGCACACTAGACCTGACATTGCATTTGCGGTTAGTGTGGTGAGCCAACACATGCATTCACTAAAGGAAACTCACTTAGAAGCTATGTATAAGATTCTCAGATATCTCAAAGGCTCCTCGGGTAGAGGACTATTCTTCAAGAAATCGGAACGCAAGGAAGTCGAAGTCTTCACAGATGCTGATTGGGCAGGTTCAATAGAAGATAGAAAATCCATTATCGGGTATTGCACCTATGTGTGGGGAAACTTGGTTACTTGGAGAAGCCAAAAACAAAGTATAGTGGCCAGAAGCAGTGCTGAAGCCGAATTTAGAGCAGCTAGACAAGGGATATGTGAAGGATTGTGGCTAAAGAAACTCTTGGAAGAACTACAGGTCACAGTAAAATTCCCAATCAAACTTTACTGTGACAACAAAGCAGCCATCAACATTTCTCTCAACCCAGTTCAACATGACCGGACCAAGCATGTAGAAGTAAATAGACATTTTATCAAGGAAAAAGTTGAGAACGGAATTATCTGCATGACCTATGTTTCTACAAAAGAACAAACTACGGACATCTTCACCAAAGGACTATTTCGGCCTAGTTTTGACGAGATCATCTGCAAGTTGGATATGATTAACATTTACGATCCAACTTGAGGGAGAGTGTAGAAATTCCCAATTATTATGGAGTAATTAGTGGTAGAAATTGTAGGAAGATTTTTTGCTCTTAGTTTAGGAAATGATTCTTTCCTTTTTTTCTCTTTCCTTTTTTTTTTCTTTCTTCCTAGTTGTATTATAAATACCAATAGTTTGTATATGAAAAAGACACAGAAATATAGAAATCCATTTCTGATTTCATAATATCATCCACATAAACAATTAGACAATGGTACTCGCAAAAGAGTGACGAACAAAGACAGAATGATCAGAAGTAGAATAGCGAAATCCATATGCAAGCACAACAACGCTAAATCTATGAAACCAAGCACGAGGTGACTGCTTTAGGCCATACAAAGCCTTTCGCAACCGACAGACAAGGTGTTCACTACTAGCAACAATATAGTCATGTGGCTAAGCCATGTAAACCTCCTCCTGTAGATCGCCATGGAGGAAAGCATTCTAGATATCAAGGTGGTATAATTGCCAGGAGCAACTAACAACAATAGAAAGCAAAATCTGGACAAAATTAAGACGGGCCATAGGAGAGAAGGTCTCGAATTAATCAACATCATAAGCTTGGGTGTATCCTTTAGCAACTAAGCGTGCCTTAAGATGCTCAACAAAACCATTAGGAAGGTACTTAACTGCATAAACCTAATGACAATCAACTGTTTGCTTCCTAGGAGGAAGGTTCGTAAGTTCTTAGGTCTGATTATTATAAAGTGTACTCATTTTCTCATCCATAGCATGCTTCTAGCCAGGAGAAGACAGAGCCTGCTTATAAGATGTGGGAATAGAGATAGAAGACAAAGCACAAGCAAAAGACTGCAAACAAGGAGAAGTGCGATCATTAGACACAAAATTAGCAACAGGGTGTTGGGTACAAGTGTGTTTACCTCTTCTCAGAGCAATAGGTAAATCATCTATATCAGGAATAGATGAGGAACAAGTAGGAACCTTAGACGGTGAAGATGTGGCATCTGGGCTATGAGAAACAATGCGCCTCTCACGGGAGCGTTGATAAACCTGCAAAGGAGAATTCAGCGAAGAATAAATAGGCAAAGGGAGAGTAGGAGAAGGTGTGAAAGGCTCCCCATCATGACAAGATATGAGATCTAGAGTCAACAATTGACCTGACGAGAAACAGAATGAGGTGGACTCAAAAAAGGTAACATCAGCATTGACAAAGTAGTAGTGAGACTTAGGACTATAACAACGATAACCCTTCTAACTCTTAGAGTGCCCAAGAAAAACACCTTTGTGAGCACGAGGTGATAATTTATCCTAACCAAGATCCAAAATATGAACAAAAGTTACACATCCAAACACACGAGTAAGTTGAAAAGAGCAAAGATCAGGTTATAAAAGAGAGAAGGGAAACTGATTATTTCGAACAACAGATGGCATGCGATTAATAAAATAACAACTAGTTTGATGGATAATACCATGAGCATCACAAAAATAATTCATAACAGACTGTATATATTCCAATGCATTATCTGAGCGAAGAACTTTAATTCGTCTACCAAACTGAACAAAGATTTCATTATAGAATTGAAAAAATATATTTGGCAACTCAGATCGTTCTTTCATTAAAAACACCATGTCATACGAGAAGAATCAACCACAAATATCACAAAATAATTAAATCCATTTGAATTAGAAGAACGGGAAGGTCCCTATATGTCTGTGTGAACTACAATAATAGACTCTAACTGACGACCATGTCTACTACTTGAAAAAGAACTGCGGTGATGCTTCCCCAATTGACAAGCATCACATTCTAAACTAGACACACGACTTAAACTAGGAATAACTAACTTGAGCTTGTCCAAAGAAGGCTGACCCAGACGAAAGTGCCACTAAAGAAGTGAAACTGCTGCACTCAAGGCAGATGAAGGGAGGGAGGAGGAACCACTAGAATCCAAGTAGTAGAGACCATCCTTCTCATGCCCTGGACCAACCATCTTCTTCGTCTTGGGGTCCTGAAAAATACAAGAAGTGAGGGAAAAAGTTATAGAATAGTTAAACTTTTTAGTCAATTGATTGATAGAAAATACATTGTAAGGAAAACTAGGAACATAAAAACTAGATGGTAAGGATAAGGAAGGAGTAGGACGAAGAACACCTATCCCAAGGACTGGCCGAGATGATCCATCAACTAAAATAATATTATGTTTAAGAGGATTTAAATTAGAAAAAATAGATGGTATACTAGACGTGGGAGCTAGCTCTAGAGTCAATAACCTAGGACAACAGTGAATGGGCTACACATGCAACATTACTTGAATTGGCCAAAGTGGCAGTGGAAGAAGAAGGAAGAGCGGTACGCAATGTCTGAACTAGCTCGCCAAGCTGAGTAGTAAGCGCATTATGAGAACTAGAACTGGGAATAGCAGATGCAAATGAGGTAGATGTAGGAAGTGATTGTGGAGAACCATCTATGACCTGATGAGCATAATCTGGCTTACCATATTTCACCCAACAATAAGGTTTTGTATGATTAGTGCCGCCACAATGATCACACTTTCTTTCAGCACGACCACCACCTCTAGAACCCCCAAAAAACACGACCTCCACGAGAACTAGACCCATGACCACCACTACTTGAGACTAAAGCTGAAGACTCTAATGGAGAGCTAATAGAACCTATCATAGGCATTGTTGTCAAAGGCGCTTGCATGACGGGGCGAGGCGTTTTCAAGGCTCATCGCCTTGCTATGGTCCAGGCAAGGCGAATTGAAAAGGCAATGCCTAGGCGAGAGGCGCTGCATAAAGTGAGAGGCGTTAAGGCGCTAGTTTTTTTAAAGTTATAAGATTTTACTAAAATGTCCTCGTTCTTTGCTAATTTCTTATTTTAAGAAGATAGGCATTTTGTCCAAGTAAAATTAAAAGAACAAAGGACAAGAATATAAACATGCAGCCTGATTATCTTTGTATGAAGACAAAAAGTTAGGGCTTTTTGTTGGGAGTTTTGGGACCACTGTGAAGGAAACAAGAAGCAGCAACAAGGGGGACCACTTTATCAGTTTTTTTTTTTTCCTTTCTCTCAATCTTTTTTTCTCTATTTTTTTTATTTTTTGTATTAGTTTTTTTAAATTTTTTATGCTTTCAACTTGCTTTTATGTTTTTTTACGTATAGAAAATATCATCAACATTCATTATTTTGTATTTTGAATTAGATCTTCATATGAGATTTGAGTAGATAACAAAAGTTTGAATATTCGTTGAGAATAAAGCACCATACTTAGAATTATCACATCACATACACACTATAAGTTGAACTTTTTAGTATTGAATGATACTTAATATCATAAGACATTATTTGAGTTTGAAAAAATTAATTTTTAATGTCTAATATATATTTTTGATTATTTTTATAAGTTAGCGCCTTATTTCACTCAGGCTAACGCTTTTTTATCGCCTTGCCTTTCGGGCAATCTAGGACCTTTGCGCCTAAAGGGCGCCTTTCGCCTTTAACTATACTGGTCATAGGAGAGCTTTGTCCCAGAAATGAGCGCAACAATCGAGAATATGCATTAGTAACAGTAGGTAAAGTCTCACTAGCAAGAATTTGATCCTTAAAGTCACGGAGATCTAAGTCAAGACCGAATAACAAAGAAGCAATCATAAAGTCTTCCTAATGCCCTTTTTGTTGCTCCAAATTAGTAGTAAAAGGACGATGTTGTAGTAGTTGATCCCATAAATTCTTAAGAGTGCTATAATACTCAGATAATGGTTTCCCAAACTGTTTAGTAGTAAATATCTTCTCATACAACTCATAAACCCGAGAAACATTACTTTGTTGCGAAAAGGATTTGGTAACAGAGTCTCAAATCTTCTTAGAGAAATCACAAAACTCAACAGTAATAGCAACATGGGGTTCCATACTATGCCAAAGCTATCCTATAACCATTGAATCCTCACACATCCATTCTTCATACTTTGAGTCTGTCTTGGTAGGAGGGCTATCTATCAAATATTTCAATTTGCGTTTTCCACGCAAAAATACTTTCATAGCATGTGCCCAAGCTAGATAATTTAGACCATTCACACGGCTCCTAAGTGATAAAAGAAAGAAGAATTCAACTTTTTCAAGGTAATTGACTTGGGCATATCATCATCCTTCACAAGAGAGGATTTTTCTTCGGCCATAACACAAATCAAACAGCTCCAAAAACAAGGGATCCAAATAAAATATCAACCAGCAGCTCTCAAATAGCAACAAATAGCATGAATCAACCGAAATAAAGTCTTATAACAACAAAAAACAGCAGGCCCAACCACTAAACACCAGACCCAAACCACATACAATCAGATTGTAGCAAAAATAACAGGGCCAATCAAAAAACAATAGCCCCAAATCACTTTTACTGTAGGCCCGACAACCAAATGGCTTCAAAGAGTCCAAAAATCAAACAAATCATCATGGGGCTCTCTAAACATGATGGCTGAGGCTAAATCCCACCTATTAGGAGTGACTTGAAGCATAAAAAACTACCCAAGATGTCCGAAATTCCATATCAGAAAAAAAAAGCTTCAAAAATCTGAAAATTAATCAAAAATAGAAAAGTCCATGCAAATGACTTCAAAAAATTTCACAAAAATTACCATAGGCATCACCATTGAAAGGTGAACATGGCAACATATTCTAGTCATTGAAAGCTGATGACATCATGCTGACGTCAACATGACATCATCAATAGGATGCTGATGTCAGCAACCTTTTGGGTCCTCTATTAGTCTGCTTTTGTTCGTAGCTTTGTTTTGGAGTAGTTTTTTGCCTAGATCTTTCGGCTCTGATACCAAGTTAAGTTTATTCTATGGATATTAGAGTTGAAGAGAAGCAGAAAAGAGTTGGAAGAAAAGAAAGATTCAAGGCTTAGTATTTTACTTCACCCTTGCACCTTGCATTTATATACTAATATGGGGAAAAATACGATAATGCCCTTATGAACACAAAAGACAAACAAATACTCTTTAACAATTTTGTTTACCATTGCAAAGGTAAAACTAATTTCTTAATCATACCTAGATTCTAATTTTTCTACAATACATGTGACGTAGTTTATCACAACAATATGTACCTATGAACAACACAATATCATGAAGGATAACTTGCTTCTGTAAATATTTTGCATGAATTCTATGCTTCCATAAAAATATGATCTCAAATAAATAAGTGGGTGCGACAAAATCAATAAATCTCAGAATATAAACAAAACTATCTTAAGAAAAATAAACATAGAATGTTGACATGTATCTTGAAAATAGATAACTCTAAAATTTATTCTTGAACAAAGACTAATAAAGATTTTTGAGTGAGAGAGAGAGAAAGAGAGAATGAGAAATTTATCAATTTTGTAGGTGAAGTACCAATGGATGGATAATTGTCACTTGATGGTGTCAATTATTGATTTAGAGAGGTAGATGTAAATAAAAAATACATTTTTTTAGAAGTCTCTTAATTGATTTCAATACAATGATAAAGAAAAAAAAAACTATATGCCTTTTTTAGATTTCTTAGAAGTTTTCTTAACTGATTGAAAATTTGAAATTCAATGTTCTAAACAACAAATAATTGTGAAGAAAATAAAAATGGAGAAAAAAGTGGGACAATTTTTTTAAAAAAATTAATGTGGTAGAATATTAATAAATTAAAAAGTGGGACTCATGTAAAAATTTGGAACAAAATAATGAGACATTTTTTTTTGGCATTAAGCTTGTATGGTGATCCGAATTAGATTGATCTAGTGGAATGTGGATCGTTATGGTATGTAGAACGGGAATGAGAATGTAGATTGTAACTTGTTATAGAATGTGGTACATTAGGGATAGACTTCCTTGGATCACTATGCTAGAACGAAATACGTTTATTTGGAACGTGATATTCTTGTTGATTGTATTTGTAATAATATTCGTATGTGTGTGTGTGTGTGTATATATATATATACACCAGAAAAATTTCAACGAATCCAAGCTATTATAAAATAAAATTTCAATGATGTGTGTATATATTTTTTTGTATGTTGTATGATTTTTTTGTGACTTTGGATATTTGAGATTGGAACGTTAAATCTCGCATTCTAAATAGCTAATGATCCATATGTTGGATCGTACGATCCCAATTAACAATTCGTTAGGGGGGAGCGAATTGTGGTAACTGTGATCTAGTGTTTTAGAATTCTAGATGAAAAAAAGTTGTGAAGAAAAGAGAAGTGGAGAAAAAATCTAGATGGAAAAAAGTTATGAAGAAAGGAGAAGCGGAGAAAAAAATTTGGGAAAAAGAGTTAATGAGGTGGACTCTCTTTGCAATTAAGCATAATGGTCATGACTTGGATTAGATTAATTCAGTATTTTAGAATTCTAAACCAAAAGAGATTTGTGAAGAAAATACAAGTATAAAAAAATGGGGTAAAATAATTATTTTTTAAAAACAATTATTGAGGTTAACATAAACATTTAGAAAGTGGAGAAGTGGACATTTTTTTGGAGAAAAATATAGAACAAAAATTATTTAGGAGAATATATAGACACATACACACCACACTTGGAATTTTAGAAACTCAACAAAAAAATGTAAAAATCCTAATAATATAAAAAAACGAGCAGAAAAAAATTTAAAAGACCTTAATTATATTATACAATTAAAATTACATACCAGGAAAATATATTAATTTATCATTTGTTATGATTTTTAGAAAATTATGATAATATGTATGTGTTAATTATTGGCTTTTGATAATTGCTACTTAAATTGCAAAATGAACATTTTTTGTTCACATGAATGTGTTTAATTTCAAATATGATTCTTGGATAAATTACACCGACCTCCCTTGAGGTTTGTGACAATTACAAAGAACTTTCTGAAGTTTTTAAAATTACACTGCCCTCCCCATTGACAAATTACACATACCTCCTCTCCAATCCCTTTTTTTTCAAAATGACAAAAGAGTTCCTATTTTATTTTTTTGGCATTTTTTCAGTTTTGACCAATTTTAAATTTTTTTTTTCAAATAAATATTGATTAAAACATTTTTGATAAAAAAAAAATAAAATTAAGTGATTTTCTTTAAATTTATTTTTATATAAAATGAAAAAATTCTTTAAAAAAAGTTTGAAAAAGTTAGTCAAAATTGAAAAAATGTATAAAAAAAATGAAAGAGGTATTTTTATCATTTTGAAAAAAATTGGGCAGGAGGGGAGGTATGTGTAGCTTGTCAGTGAAAGTAAGGGAGTGTAATTTCAGAAATCTTAGAGGAGGTCTTTATAATTCTTAGAGACCTCAAGGAAGGTCAGTGTAATTCTTTGGGACTTCAAGAAAAGAGGATATTGGGAAAATATTTTTTGAGGTATTTGGAAAACTTTATAGGTTTTTCTGAAGTTGGGCTATTTAAATTGCAAAGGGGAAATCAATTTGTTTTGATGAATGTGTATAATTATGCATTCCTCACAATTTTTTTTTTGAAAATTCTTAAGGAAATTTTGGCTAAAAAGTAAAAACACACTTCTCCACAACTTCTCTAAATAATCTAAATTAAAAGTAAAAAAAGAAAAACATGCAAAGGTCAAAATTTATTATATAAATATTCCAAATTTTTGTGGATATGTCTTATTGCACATTTGCCTATGTACTTGATTTTTTTGGGAGCGGTTTGTTGACTTGTGCACATGTTGTTCAAACATTAGATTAGTACTAAAATGAGGAGGATGAAATTGACATATAATTACACAATTCAAAATAAATTAAAGTAAAATATACCCACAAATTATTTAATCAATATATCATATCAAAAACACCCATTTTGGGGATGCATTATTTGATCAATCAATTCCCAAACAATTACTGGGTTGTACATGTATACTTTCCATTGCGTTCATATGCTAAAAGCTAACTATTCTCTTTAAATTATGAGGAATCACAGGATTGAGGTCCTATCCGAGTGGTGTGAGTGCCCACTCCCACGCAGTTAGTGAGTTCAATTTTCCCTCCCTCCATTGTTGTATAAAAAAAAATGAGGAATCACACTACGTACCAACAACTTGTGAAACAGTTGATACACCCATTATCTTACATATGTACAATATCCATCAATCTTCATTATTACATTACTGAAAGAAATAAGACCATTATCACTATTATCTGTAGTGGGACTCAACTACCAACTTTTTAAGCCAATGTTGTTGTGTCTCTTTGAAGGACTTGAAGGCATTGCTTTCGAAAACCCAGAAAAATAATAGGATGAATTGTGTTTTGATTGTACATGTAGAAAAATATGGAGAATGAAAGTTATATTTTGGAGAAAAATATGAAGTTAATTTTATTAAAAGTGTCGTTAATTGAAAATTTAGTTATTCAAATAAATTAAAAGGCTCCTTAATTCAATTCTAAATTAAATAGGTTTTATTAGCACAAATATTAATCAATTAATAATATGGTTTTATCTTTATTAGGAACTAAGAAGCACAGGTACGGACACGGGACATGGATACGATACGACACGGACACGAAAACACGTTATTTTTCAAAACAATAGGACACGGACACGTCAGAGATACGTTGAATATATATAAATTTTTTAAATTTTTTATATGACTATATAATAAAAACCTATTGTGATTGCAATTTGGTATAAAAACACATAAATCACAAAAATATTATTAAGATATTAAAATAGCAAAGCTATTAAATAAAAATTAAAAAACTTCTTCATTTAATCATCAATATCCATGATTTAAGTGTCTGACACGTTTCCGGAAAGTGTCCGAGGGTGTCGGGGTCCGACACGGACACGTGAGCCAAAATAGAGTGTTCGTGCTTCATAGATTAGGAGTCTCCTTAGTTAAAAAAGGATATGCACAACTTAGTTGTTTAATTCCATTAGAAGTCTCATAATTCATAGAAGTTTAATTTTTTTATAAGTCTTACGTTGCTAAATAATGAAAATTAAAATGGTAATTTCGATTGTTTGACTTTATTAGGAGTTTCCTTAGTTGAAAAAGGATATGCACAACTTAGTTGTTTAATTTCATTAGAAGTCTCCGTAATTCATAGAAGTTTAATTTTTTGGAAGTTAACTTTCTTACAAGTCTTACTTATTCTTGTTTTAGACTCTTTTTTTTTAAAATATCTGTTGTGAGATCTTTTTAGAATTATTTTTGTTGTAGAATTCCAAAACACCACCTACTTAATTTATTTATAACTACAAATACTTGGCAGTGCTTCTAACAGTTTTAGTATTTTACAATATCTTTTTGATAAATCTTTTTTTACAGTTCTCAAAAATTATATTGAAAACTCCTATTTTAGGATTTTTCTTAAAAATGTTGGAGGGTATTCTTGCCAATGAAAAAAATATAAAACAAAAACAACCCGTATATTTATATATAGTATAGATATAGATATAGATATAGATAAATTATTACACTTATTGAAAAGAAGTCCTAAGAATTCTATGATAATTTTGTAGTCAAATGTTATCTAATTTTTTCTTTCCTCCTTGAAGCAATATTTTTTTTCCATTATGTATTTGATATGGAAAGGGGGATGCTCATTTTACTTTAGTCTTGGAGGTAATGGTTTATAGGCCAGTTACTCAATCCATCTCCTCATTTTTCTTTATATTTGAATTTTGGAAAGGTGCTTCTTTTGCTTCCATTTCGAAACAAATCATTAATGGAGGAGGAACGATATTAGACAACCCGTCCTTTCTCTTTTTTTTTTCACAAATAGGAAGTTTCGGATCCAATTCGGATATCAGAAGGATTACCATATATAACACAAAATTTCTCCGCCGATTCCTTCTTGTCGAGCCTCTCGGTCTGTCATTATACCTCGAGAAGTAGAAAGAATTACACTTCCCATCCCACCTAAAATTCTAGGAATTTGTTGATAGTTAGAATAGATTCGTAGACCAGGTCGACTGATTCGTTTTTCCATATCTCATTATATTTTAAAATGCCAAAACCAAAAACAATCTGAGTAGATTGGTGGCTTGTAGAAGTTGAAAAGAGTTTCATCTCTCATTCTAAGATCTATTAGGCTCCTTCTTTGTGGGCTTTATTCTAAATTGTGTTATCACACGTGATCTTTTCTTAAAGGGATGGGTTCTTTGCCATGGGAGGTGAACTGGTGTCAGTGGATAACCAGTAGTAGATAACAAATCACCTGTCAATGTCTCATTATATTTTAAAATGCCACAACCAAAAAAAATCTGAGTAGATTGGTGGCTTGTAAAAGTTGAAAAGAGTTTTATCTCTCATTCTAAGATCTATTATGCTCCTTCTTTGTGGGCTTTATTCTAAATTGTGTTATCATACGTGATCTTTTCTTAAGGGGATGGGTTCTATAGAGAATATAATAATAAAGTTACACCCTCTCTAATAGCTTAACCTTTTAAATGAGTTAGTGGTATCACATAGTATCAGGGTAGGCGAAAGGTCCTGGTTTCAAATCTCAACGTCACCCTAATAATATGAATTGACACATATAGGCTCAAAAACTGACTACACGTGAGGGACATGTAAAGAATATAATAATAAAGTTACACAATCTCTAATAGCTTAAGCTTTTAGATGAGTTAGTGGTTTCACAGGTTCTTTGCCATGGGAGGTGAATTGGTGTCAATGGATAACCAGTAGTAGACTTGATTTAGGTAAGAGTGGGGCAGCCTGAACAGAGGTGGAATATGGACAATGAAATGCTGTAACTTGGTCCAAGAGAATCATGGATTCAGTTTCAGGTCCATAATATTTAAGTCAATGACTCATGGCTTTAGCCCATTAATGTGGCTATTAGACTAATGTCACGGATCTATAGGGAGCTTTGGGCCATGAAGGAATTGGGCACATGACACTACTAAATGTCATCCCTTGAGGCCTTACACAAGCATGAGTTGTCATGCTTTGGCCACGTTCCGCTCTTTTCCGGACTGGCCAAGAAGTTCTCCACAGCTTTGGGCATTTCCTGGAGTGAAAGAGCCACCGTTGCTGGTCCCCACTCTAGCCACCAGACCAAGGACCTCTTGACATTCCAAACCCCGGTGGCTTGATGCAGAGTTAAGCCACCACCAGCACCGAACTATCTCCTTGAGAGAGAATCTCTTGGGCCTTATCTTCCGGCCTGAGGCAGGCATGAAGTGTCAGGGTGCATTGCTTCTGTCTTGATGGTATCTTGCATAGAAGGACAAGTATAGCATCTGCAGAGCAGCACTCCAAGAGATGCTCCTGCCCTCGACAGGGGACTGTATTTTCCCAAAAAGTGGCAAGTGTTCTATGATTGGTGCTTCAGCATCACATGAGAGGGTGCCGCATATAGGTCCTTGTCATCCATAAAATGGAGGGCATGTGGCAGCTGATGGGATTTGACATGACGCTCAAAATTCAATCATGAGCAGACATCTAAATAAAGTTTTGGTTAAAATGCTTTTGTTTGTCCTGTGTCATTATAGGTTACATTGGGAACTTGTGTACACATGTGAGGAATTGTCCTTGGTAACCAAACAGTAATCGAGATTGGAAATTTGTATGAAGATTGAAACAGGATTTTAAGTATCTGGACTACAATGGAGTAGATCTGGGGGTGGGGGGTGAATAGGTCTATATGACCAGTTCTTGCAAACTCTACCAATTTTAATTTTGATGATTATGGTTCGAGTTGATTAGTGCAAAATCTTAATGTTCTCATGCATTCAATAGCAATATGTGAATATGAGTAATAATAAATTAGCAATCACATATGAAAAAGAAGACTAAGTAAAACCCTAGTAGGGAGAAACCACGGTACCTAAGTCCAATGCCCTCAAATCCACTATGAAGAAATTAAAAAATACAGATTCAACTTGACTCACAAACTGACTTGACTCGTTAAGCCTTGTCGGCGATAATTCGCACTTTCCTTGACTTGAATCTTCAACCATTCTTCAAAGCTCCGCCTTCAAATTCTCAAACAACATTCACAACTTGAATCCACTGAGTGAATCTTGTTCGTTCAAACAAACATGACTGCTTTTGATAGTTTTGAAATAAAATCGAGTTTTAAGCTTTCTAAAACAAAAGCAAAGTCAAGGCCACTTGAAAAACACACCATATGAATTTTAAGAAACTTTTTAATGTGTGTATGAATCCAACCTAGTTCAGTATTCTCTAAGTCCAACTTACCATACCCAACCTACACAATTGGCCTTTTATTTGATGTTCAATGACGAATGTAGACCTTCAACCACAAGTTTTGAGTATGTACAGACTCTCATGACTTAAGACATGTTATAACACAACTTTTGTCATGCGGATTATGCCATGCCAATAGACATATGAATACACTTAGTCCTAACAAAACTCATAGGCCATAACATATTGGATTAAACTATACTTGTTGTATTGTTTTGCTAAATCTGATCTTGTTGTTTGGGATGCATGCAGCAATTGCATGAGGGTGGTGGTGTTGTGGGGCCACTTAATTTTATTTGTCTACCATGCAATTCTTGTTATTTTTTGGCATGGTTTATTTGTTGCTTCCTTGTATCCTGTTGTGTTTTGTATCCATTATGTGGTTATTGTAGGCCTTTTGATGAAAAACCTTTATGGGACATTTTAGGGACCAATCACATTTATCAAAAAAGAAGAAGGTGCCAGATATTTGTTGTGGGGCAAATACATTGACCTTTGCTCATAACTAGATGATAGTCCACTATTTTCTAAAAAAAGTAATCTTACAGGCTTAAACATAAGCAATGGATGTAAAGCAACACGAAAACATGAAGGAGAATCGCACACGTCGAATTCCTTAGTAACCAAGAAACATGGGGACTCCTCACCCAAAAAGAAATAACTCTCCAATTCTGTAATTGAAATATTATTGATAAGCTTAATAATAAGAGGTCCAATACATCATATTTATAAAGCTAAAACTATTAATCTTGATAGGCTATTAACTCCTACTAGTATAATTTGGAAACTACCAATTCCTTGTACTTGTGGAATAAGAAACTACTAATACTAATCCGAATATAATTAGAAAACTGAAAAATACAAGGAAACTGGTCAAAATTGGTAGGTGACAATCGGGTTGTGTCGGGTTGCATTATTGTCGACCCACACATGACTTTGCTTTGAACGGGCCTTGGAATGCTCTCATTGATCCATGAAATCAAAGGTCATTTGTTCTACATCAGTCCCCTCCACTTGAAGAGAACTCGACCTTGAGTTATAATCTGGATAGAGAGGTTTTTCTGCATGGTACTTATAAAGATTAGCAACATTGAAAGTTTTCGAAATACCCATATCTTCTGGAAAATCAACAATATAAGCATTATCATTGATTTTGTGAACAAATTTTGTACGGTCCATATTTCTTTGGCTTCAACTTGTTGTAGCTCCCAACTGAAAACCACTCTTTGTGCAAGAAGACTATAACAAAATCTCCTTCTTTGAACACTCCAGCTCGCCTATGCTTATCTGCATCTTTCTTGTATTTGGCATTAGTCTTCTCCAATTTTTGTTTCAGCTCAGCATGTACTGCTTAGGCTTGTTCTGTCATATTCTTTGTCGCAACACTCACACCATGGCCCTTAGGTAATCAAACCAAGTCAACTGTATGCTTTGGCAGAGTGATGTAGACAACTGCAAAAGATGATTTTCTAGTGGCAGTATGAACAACACTGTTATATGCAAATTCAGTTTGTGGCAAGGCATGATCCCACTGCTTGGGCCTATCACGACAAATACTACAAACTAGGTTGCCCAATGTTCTGTTTTTCACCTCAGTTTGGGAATGGTTCGTAGTACTGCACTTTGAGGAAGTGTCGAACATTCTCTACAAAGTAATCCAAAAGTGACTGAGGAACTTTGTGTCTCGATTTGAAGTAATGGACCGTGGAACTCCATGGAGTCTCACGATCTCTCGAAAGAACAATCGTACAATGTGTGAAGTATCAAAGGTCTTTCGGCATGGAATGAAGTGCACCATCTTGTAGAACCTGTCAACAACTACAAAAAAAAGAATCTACCCCTCGTCGCGTTCGAGGTAATCCCAACACAGAGTCTATAGACAAGTCTTTCCAAATAGAATTAGGAAGAGGTAAAGGAGTATAAAAACTAGTATTTTTTGACTGACCTTTAGATACTTGGCAAGTATAGTACTTCTGAACATAATTACCAATGTCCCTCTTGACTTATGGAAAAAAATAACGCTCCTCTACGCTTGTTGTCTTGTCTTTGCCCATATGTCCACTCAACCCACTGCTATGTAGATTACGAATAAGCTTATCTCATACTAATGTTTGCGGAATGCACAAACAGCTGCCTTTAAACAAGTAACCCTCATGCACAGAAATCGGCAACAGCTTGAGACTCCTTGCACTCGGCCCAAATTTTCTTGAAATATGCATCTTCTTTATACAATTCCTTTAGGAACTCAAATCCCACAACCTTTTGAGCTAATGCAACAAGAAGATTAGCCCTTTTACTTAAGGCATCTGCAACTCGATTTAAGATTCCAGATTTGTGTTTGATGACAAAAGGGAACTTTTGAAGGAATGTGGATGTGGACCGTCTCACATGCATCTTATTCAAGTGCTTCTGGCTGTTGATGTACTTCAAAGCTTAGTGATCTGTGTAAAGCACAAACTCTCGTTACACAAGATAATGCTCCCAATACCTCAAAGCTCTAACAACTGTATAGAATTCTTGATCACAGGTACTCCACTTTTGATGAGTCTCATTCAGCTTCTCGCTAAAGAATGCCACTGGTCGCTTCTCTTGAGACAAGACTTCCCCAGTGCCAACTCCACCTCAAAGATCGTTTCAAAGCTAAAAAAGGCCAAAGCTAAAGCGGTGCATAACTTCTCTTTAATCAAGGCGAAGCTTTTTTATGCCTCGTCACCCCAATTAAACTTTCCTTTATTCAAGCATTCAGTAATCGGAGCTGTAATTGCATCGAAATTGTGGATAAATCTGTGATAGAATGTCGTTAGGCCATGAACACTCCACACATAGCCAATTGTTTTGGGTGTTGGACACTCTCGAATTGCCCGCACCTTCTCTTCATCCACATGAATGTCATCTGTACTAACCATATAGCCCAAAAATAGTAAGTTATTAGTAACAAAATTGCACTTTTTCATATTAATGTACAACTTACTTTTCAACTGCATTGTCAGAATCTGCCATAGATGATCAAGGTGTTTCTCTTCAGATTTGATGTAGATAAGGATATCATTAAAGTAAACAACAAGAAACTTTCCAACAAAAGGCCTCAAGGTCTGATTCATGACTCATAAAAGTACTCAGTGCATTGGTTAAACCAAAAGGCATCACCAACCACTCATACAAGCCATCCTTTGTCTTGAACGCCGTTTTCTATTCATCACTAAACCTAATTTGAATTTGATGGTAGCCACTACGAAGATCAATCTTGGAAAATAACTTTGAACCCTCAAATATATCAAGAATGTCATCCAAGCGTGGAATAGGAAATCTGTATTTGATGGTGATCTTGTTAATGGCTCTGCAATCTATGCTCCTACGCCAACTGCCATTCTTCTTTGGCATCAACAAGGCTGGGATTGCACAAGAATGAACCCTTTTTCCATCAACTCTTCTACCAGCTCTCTCAGAATCTCATTTTTTTTTTTGACTCATTTTGTAATGGACCAGATTTGGAATCTTGCTCAAGGTACTATATCAATGTGGTGTTGAATGTCCCTTGTAGGAGACAAGTAATTGGGTAGATCATCAAAAACTAGCTCGTTGAACTCTTTCAACAATGGCTACAATTTTTCTGGCACAACCATATTTATTTATGCCTTTGGATTCTCAATCACCAATGCTTTAATCACGAAAGCATAAACCTCATGTGCCTCCTTAAGTTAAGCCACGAACTCTGCTTCAAACCTGGATAATACTAACATAGATTGTGCCTCCACTTTGAAACTGTTAATCACAAAATCAGATTGGGAAGGGGTCATGGCAATCTTATGTGTGCCCCCAAGTAAACATTTAAACATTATCTTTGCCTCTAAGTAATACCAACATCATACTAACATAGTCTACCTAACAACACATGACTAGCATACATATCAACTACATCATAGATTACTTCATCACGATAATGTTTACCAATTGAAATAGAAACACGACAGATTTCTGTTACCTTCACCATTGGTTCTTTTTTAATCAAGCCAATTGTGTAAGGAGTGATGCTTTTTTGTAGCTAGCTTTATGTAATCCATCCAGCTTCTTAGCCACAAAATTCTCGCAGTTTCCACTATCAACAATTAAATTGCAGACCTTTCAATTACGTATACAGCATGATCAAAATATGTTGTGGTGTTGACTCGTATCTAACTACTTTGGCATGTACAACTGCTACACCACATAACTGACTCGCTCTCCATCTTCTTATGCGAATTTTGCCCCTTCATAAAAATCATCTTCTCTTGCAAGTTCCTCTTCATCCACTTCCTCCACAGTGTCTTTGTTCTCGATATAGTTAGCAAGCCGTTGATCTGGACAACTATTGGAGTGATGCCGAGGTTTTCCACGACGATAATACTTGCCAGGTGTACGCTTGGCATAGGGATTTGTATTTGTAGTGGGAACTGCCTTTGTTGGTACTGCCCTCTATATGACTCGTGCCTTGCGACCTGGTCTGGAGAGGGTGAATAGGAGATTAAATTGTTGCTGCCTAAATGCCCTTTTCTTTATCACTTGCTGAATACAAGGACTTAGGAAAATTCATGCAAAAGGGTACTGCACTACAACTCCTAGTCCTCCTTTCTCTCTTTACAATTTTTCCATCAGCGCCATATTATAAGCCTCATCAACAGTCCACAAAACTTGCTAGCCAATTTTATCACAAATTGAAGGCTTGAGTCTACTCAAATATCGCATTACCCTTTGTCCTTCTGTCCCAGCCAGATTATTACGAACAGGCAATCGATTAAAGTTTGTCGTATAATAAAAAATTGAATGGCTTCCCTAGGTGCAATTCTGGTATACCTGAAATAGGTTACTGCTCATAATCTGGAGGGGGAAATCTATCCATTATATAATGCTTCATCTTCCTCCAAGTTCGAACTGGTTGCTTGTCTCGCCGTTGTTGGTTTTGCTGCAATTGATCTCACCAAACTGCTGTTCCACCCTTCAATTTAAAAGCAACAAACTTGACCATCTTGTGCTCTAAAACCTTCATCATGTTGAGAAATCAGTAGGCCTCAGAAATCCAATCAAGGAAATCCTCGGTGTTAAGATTTTCATTAAAGGCAGTGATGTCGGCCTTTATTTGATAATCCTCAACTCTTGGTTTCGTCTTGCAAGCCTACGAATCTCGTAGTCCTCATCGTCTGAATTTGATTCGCCTCTATAGGCAGGTTTCCTTTGGGGACGTCGATTTGGTATAACTCTATCTTTAGGCTGGTCTTGAGCAAATCTGGAAGGTCTTTAGGAGCATTAAGATTGAGTCGTATAAGTATCTCTTGTATTGTAGTAAGTTGATCATTCATTTGTGCGAACTGTTGCTTGTGTTCATCAATCACTACCCATAAAGCCTCCGTCTCACGACGAACGTCAATGGGATTTGGTTCTTGACTCTGTCATTTTCCATTGAGACAGGAAAATCCTCGCTTTGATACCAATCAATGCAGCATGAAAACGTAGAGGAGAATCAAACACGTCGAACTCCTTAGTAACCTAAGAAACAAGGAGACTCCTCATCCAAAAAGAGATAAGTCTCCAATTTCGTAATTGAAATATTATTGATAAGCTTAATAATAAGAGGTCCAATACATCATATTTATAGAGCTAAAACTACTAATCCTAATAGGCTATTAACTCCTATTAGTATAATTAGGAAACTACTAATTTCTTGTACTTGAGGAATAAGAAACTACTAATACTAATCTAAACGCAATTAGGAAACTAAAAAAAAAAAAATACAAGAAAACGGGTCAAAATTGGCAGGCCAAAATCGGGTCGTGTTGGGTCACATTCGGGTCATCGTCGACCCACGCATGAATTTGCTATGAACGGGCCTTGGAACGCTCCCATTGATCCATGAAATCGAAGGCCATTTGTTCTACATCAGGATGTTGGATGATGATTGGATTCGATCTTGGTTTTGCAACCGTGGCTTAGATTTTGCACAAGCTGGTGCTTCTCTAAGACCACTCGTGGTTGCACTCCTCTGAATGCAATTTTTCACAATTCTATGACTAGTTACTATTGGGTATGATAATTACAATAGTTTCTAACCTAAGTGGAGAAACAAAGTTGTCCCAGTAGTTGATTATTGTGATGTATGGAGACCACTGGGTGTTCTGAGTCTACCTTATGCACCACTTCATTAATTTCACACTAAATAGAATCCGTACTCCAGATTTGACTCCTATTTTGCATGACACTGAATCTTGAGTCAAGTATCATGCACAAACATCTTGGCCAGATTGCATCTCTGAGAGAAAGCACTGCCCCTCTGTTTGATGTGGCAAGATTCTACTATTGTATGCCTAATTGCTCCATTGTAATATTGGCAAGTGTATGGACATTATTTGGACACTGCAGTCTATTGTGTTTCACATAATACTTGAAGCCACAGTTTGTTAGTGTGGTATGAAGTCATTGGAAAAAGTTCTGAAATATATTAAAAATAATGTGAATTTGAAATCCTAAAATGCCCTTGTTTTAGTCAACTGTTAATAAAAGAAAGGGGCACGTTTAAATACTTTCAGTAACGCAATTGACTCATTTCAAATACCATGTGAAAGACAATGGACTCTTTGAGTATCCATCGAATGCCCAAATACCCCTGTATGTTTAAAGACCATATTCTATGGTTGTCAATGCACAAGTTGTAAAGTTTTTTTTTTTTTTTTTTTGTGTGTGTGGGGGTTTGAGGAAACCTAATTATGGATGTTGAACTGCAGATTTATCATTTTCTACCAGTGAAAGTCGTTTGCTGAAGGAATTATCATATTTTGGCCAGATAGTTGATGGTACAAATCATATATATCCTTATTGATCGTTAAAAAATCATTGAGAATAAATTGTCTATTTTCCATCTCTAAATTTGTTCCACTACATGGCATGTGAGTCTGTTAAGTGTATCTACTTCCCACTGCAGTTAAGCTTATTAAGGATGAAGTCACAAAGAGGTCAAAAGGGTATGCATTTATTCAATTTACTAGTGAAGATGATGCTATGCTGGCTCTGGAAGGCATGGATCGCAAGGTTTTAATACTTTTATTATTCTGGTCTATGTTCTTTTACAAAAAATAAAAAGTAAAAAAATAATCCCAGGAATCTCTTTACTTTGGAAACTCATGTTCTTTTTTCTTGTGTTAGTATTTTGACGGCAGAGTGATTTTTGTGGAACTTGCAAAGCCTGGGAACATGTTGGGTGGATACCCGATCACCTCTGGACCGCCTAAAGAGCTGAATTTGTCAACACAAGATGAGTCACAGGAGTGATAAGGGATGATTAAATTTTACAGACCAGCTTCTGCTTCTGCCTTGTCAACACTGGTTTATATCAAAGATGGCTCTTAGAATGGCAGTTTGATTCTTTCTTCAATCCTACAACAATTAAAAGGCATTTTATAGTAGATATTTATTAAATTATAACTTTCTGATGAAATGGATATACTGATCATGTGTTATGTACAATAGTAGAGAATTTCTTCTTATATGAAAACTAGGTTTTACATTATCAAAACATTGTCAAAAATTGAACTTGTAACCCTATTACCTGTATTATTTTGGTGATAGATCAGGAACGTGATGTTATTTATTTGGGCCATTATCTTTGTATTCTTATAGTTTCTAATCCATGTGGGATCTCTTTAGATTGTTACAAATGTGTGCAGTGCAAGACAGGCGGATCTGGAAATGTGATCTCATTTTAATTGACAATTATAAGATGGGTGGATTGACAATGATTTCCATTGTTCATTGTAGGGTAGCAATAGCAACTTGGCTGGATTGAACTTCTTTAATGTACACTAGAATTTCAATTTGCTTAATGGCTTAATGGGGCATGGTTGGCTTTAGTTGAGAACTTCAACCCTGATTTTAAGGATGGGTTAAGCTTCGCTTGAGGAATCCCAAGCCAACCCAAAGTTTCCCAATACATATATATATATATATATCATCATTTTTCACGGACACACACACACACATATATACATATACATATATATATATATGTATGTATATTATGCATACCATGTGTGTGTGTGTGTGTGTGTGTGTGTTGGGGGGGGGGGGGGGGGGGGTGTTGTGTTTCATGGGGGAGGGATAGAATAGGATCCACCACCCGAGATGGAGGAGCCCAAGTTCAGTAAGAAGATTCAGAGAAATAAATAAAGCGGGGCTAGATGGGTAAGGTGGTCCATATTTGTGGACTTCAACGTGGCACAATTACCAACATTAGTCTGATCATTTCTTGCCAGACAATCATAACTGTCATCTGATTTAAGGATCATGTGGTAGTTAATAATTGAAAGATGTTGAAGTCCCAGTAAATAAAGGTGAAATTATAACCACTTTTTTTAATTTTTAACAATTGTACTAACATTCAATTTTTAAAATTATATAAATCTTTTTTATTTCTTTTAACAAACTAAAAGTAGTTATTCTGGTCTTTTTTTCAAAATAATAAAATTATTTTTTTCTTTTTTTCTATTTTTTACATTTTTTAATTTTGACCAATTTTTTAGTTTTTTTCTTTCTTATGTAAATATTGGTTAAAATATATAATTTATTTTTATATAAAATAAAAAAAATTCTTTAAAAAAAGTTCAAAAATATTGGTCAAAATTGAAAAAATGCAAATAAAAAAAAAGCATGTAAGAAGTAATTTTGTCATTCAAAAAAAATTCATTAAAAAAAAATATTTATAATTTATCAGTAAAATAAAATTAATATAATTTAAAAAATATTAGTATAATTGTAATCAACCTATAAATACAACACCACATCATCGACTCTAAGTGTTACCGTATCTTTTTCTTTTTAATAATGATGTGTTAATCAAGTGGTAAATGATTCGTTTAACTCACTCCCCGTGAGGTAAGTCTTCTAAGTACTTCAGTAAGGAGCCGAAAGTCACTCTTGAGTCGCCCTTCTTTTTTTTTTTCTTCTTCACGCATCTATATTTCTGACACGGCGACTATACTAATCATCATTATAAGAGCCCCTCTAATACATGTGTCTGATTGTTAAATCAAAATTTTGATATTAACATAAAAAATATTGTGTGGCATTTGATTTTTAAAAAATTAACAATGTCATATTTGATATTGAACGTAGTTAGTGTCAGTTTTATAACATTTATGAATTACAACTCGTATATATCAAACAAATGTGAGAGGTTTACACAACTTTATCAAGTAATTGTCAAACGGACGTGAAGTCTACGCTACTTTATCAAAAAAAATAATTGTTACGTTAAAAATTGACATTTTAATACTGGAATAGAATTGTTAAAATTTGACATTTTTATACTGTTCTTTCACTTAAATCGGAATCCGTTTGATGGCTTTTTAACTCAGGGGCATTTTGGTAATTTTTTAAGGGTTCTACGGGTCTTTTATTTTTCGGGACCTCGCCTCGAGTCACGGACCTCACTGTTGGTCTTAGGAGGATCCAAGATAGTTAGAAAACATATATGACTTGTCTTATTTGGGCTCTGGACTATTTTGGCATATTTAATTTAATTAAAACAAGTTAATTAAATTAAATTATTAAGTGTACTATATATATATTTTGGGCGTGTCATATGGCACGGTTGGTAACCGTCCAAGCTGGCCACGCACACCATCCCCGCGCGCCCCACCCTGGTTCGAGTCCCTTGGTCCGCTCTCCCCCATCCTTTTCTTTCCTTTTCTTTTTATTCCTTTTAACTGTTGGGCCCAATTCACTGTGGCCCAACCTGCCCAATGAACCCACTAGTAAAAAAAAATAAGGCCCAAGACTCAAATCAAACAGTCCAACAGTTTTTTAACAGAAATGGGAGACCCAAACCAGCCCAAGCCCAAAATCAAATAGGCCCAAGTCGCTGTGCCCTCCCCCGCGACTACCCGGTCATCCTCTCCGGTGAGGATTTCCGGCCGGTCGCTGGACTGCACGATACAGCCACTCTTTTTCCACCATTTTTAATACATTTTTCACGTCCATTTTTCCCGATTTTCATACCTAACCCCTCCTAGGAACTTCGGGACTTCATTGGGATCACTTTAAACTCCAAACACCATCATCTCGACACGCCCGGACCGATTATTCCTGACCAAAAACCCAGATTCAAGCCAACTGTGTGTGTTTTTGGGGTTTTCAAGCCCATTTTGCTACTGTTTCAATTCCATTTCTATTCAAATGTTTCCCTGTACCTCACACGGTCATTCCCCTAGTATTTCAAATAAGGTTTTAACACATGTAACATCTGAAACCCTACTCACACCTGTGACCTGTAACTGCGAAGTTCTACCTCGATTCTCAGTATTTTAACTTGATTCTTTTTGCAATGTTCTCTATTTCTCATGCTCTATATGGCCCTACTATTAGAATTAAACATCATGCTTTTAAAAACTTGAAAACGGAAACTATCATGGCATACCTGTTTCGGGTCTTTCTCCTTTCTCTCTTTGGTTCCTTTCCTTCTCTCCCTTCTGAGCCCCACAATCACTTCTCAAGACCTATCCTTTCTTCTGTTTTCCTTTCTAGCTTAAACGTGCACAAGTATGCATGTATATATGTCTCACCTGATCTCTCTCATTTCTCTCTTCTCTGCCCACTCCCTTCTAACTCTCTATATTGTCCCATCACTCCTTCTCTTTTCCTGACCTCCCTACTGTCCCAACCACCATTTCCCTCACAAATGCAACTTTGCATTAAATGCAAAGTTGACATTTGGTATTTTATATATATATATATATATATATGTTATATCATACACACTTGCACACGGCTGATATATATATATATATATATACATATATTAAAATGTATGAACCATATACATATATTTACACTATAACATACATACATATATACACCATATATATATATATATTTACATAATACATGCATCATTTGAATTAAATAATAATAATAATAATAATAAATAAACAAAAAAAATTTTTTGTTCCCCAAATTTCAAATTCTTACATTGACATTTTGGTCATTTTGTCTATAGAGGACATTTTGGTCATTTCGCCTATAAAAGGCATTTCTATCATTATGTCCATAGAGGACATTTTTGACATTTTGGTCATTTTGTCTATAAAGTACATTTTTGTCATTTCACCCATAGAAGGAATTTTCGTCATTTTGCCTATATAGGGCATTTTTGATATTTTGGTCATTTTTGTCTATATAGGATATTTTCGTCATTTTGCCCATAGAGAGCATTTTTGTCATTTTGTTCATAAAAAAGGTATTTTTGACATTTTTGGTCATTATGCCCACTGAAGACATTTTTGACATTTTGGTCATTATGTCCACTAAGGGCATTTTAGTCATTTGACACATTAAGACCCTTGAGGGTATCCTAGTCATAATGTCCACTGAGGGTATGTTGGTAATTTTTAGTGTTTCCCTACCCATTAGGGGTAGTTTGGTAAATACTAGAGGTTTCCTACCTTTTAGGGGCATTTCTGTAATATTGATGTCATTTTGTCATTTGGAGGGCATTTTGGTAATTATAGCATATTCCTATCACATATAGGTTATTTTGGTAATTCATAGGCATGCATGTAATTTATATGTCATTTTACCTATATAGGGTTGTTTTGATAATTTTAGCTCTTATGGACAATTTTGACTTTTTTATACCTTAGTAGCATTTTTGTAATTACCTCATTCCTAAATTTTTCACCGAATTAAGTGTGATATAGTATATATAGGCTTGTCTACCAAATACTTGCCAAATTCCTTTTATACCTTATTCCAATGGATTTACCTTAGATTTTGTGCACAATATAATATTTATATCTAATTACTTACACATTAAGCATTAATCTTAGTCATTCATCCATATGATTCATTGTGAGCCCTTGGATCAAACCTCCTTACTTTTTTTTCTTTAAATAAGACCCATTGTGTAGCATCCCAACCCAATTAAGTGAAGCAATTAACGATAATGACAGTTATCATAAGTTAATTTACTTATTAACCATGGGTAATTCTAATTAAGACTAGTAGTCTATAAATATGGAAGCAAAAGTGTAAATGAGAACAACTAATTCTAAATTGGATACGACCAATTTTAAGAGTGCGATTTTGATGCCAAAGGTCATAACTAGATAACAAGTTACGATTTGTGTTAATCAAGGATTAACACACGAATAGTTATGAAAAATTAGTGTACAAGGTGCACTTAAGCAAGACTAGTACGATGCGTGAATAAAGTGTGTTTAATCAAGATTATTCCAATAATTATAATAAACTTTTAGAATAATTAAAGTATATTAAAATACACCAAGACAAGACTAGTAGTGCATGGACGAAGCTTACAAAATCAAAAGTATTGCGAGAATTCCAAGAGATTTTTATGACATTTAAAATACAATTTTGGGCGTTCAAGAAATACACTGAATATGCAATATAATGTATAAAAAGATAAAAGAGAAAGAAAAATAACCCAAAATGCTTGCACTAAGATTTGAACCTTGCACCTTATGCAAGGTAATGATAAGTCTCTAAAAAGAATACCAACTGGGTTACAAGTACTTTTGTGTTATATAATCCAAAAAATATTTACATATCCCATAAAAACATACATATCATGCACAAAAGGCTAAGGTGTCAACACCTCATTGGACCCTCACCTCATCCAATTAAAATTCATGCAAAACCTAATTATATATATATATATATACACACACATATATGCTATATGTATATTACGTATGAAAGAGAGACAACAGAATTGTGTATGTGCATGTGTATGTATAATGGTCGGGTAGAGAGAAAGATTAAGAATTGTAGAGAGAGAAAATAGAGAAAAGGAAGGAGGAGGATTTGCATGCATCTTGAACCAAAATCAAAGGATCAACTAGGAGCATGAGAGGGTTCAAAATCAAGCTAGAGGAAAGGAAACAGTGGAGGAGAGAAGAGTGGCTGCCATTGGAGATAAGAGAAGATTTTCTCTCTCATCAGTTTTCCCTTTTAAAAACCCTACAATTATGAGTTTTAATAACATGCATGCATGTAAAATTGAGAACTGGAAAAAAATGGGATAGTTAGGCTTGAGAAACCCTAAGAACCACCATTGTCGAACCTAGAGAAATTGGGTCATGAAGAAAACTTGATTAAAACTTAAAAATAATTGCATGGCTCAAAAGAGCATCAAATTTGGAGTATTCTGCAACTTATATCATTAAAAAATGGTTAAGAAACCATTGAGAAACAGTGAGTTACAATGAAGAGGAATAAAAATTGAATCTAGGGTTAGAGCTTGATTTGCTATGTTTAAGAACAAGAAAATACTCCCTAAGGTCACAGAAATTCATAGGAAGGAAGAACGGGGCAAAATAGTGACTCAAGCTCTACGAAATAGGAAAAAATACCTTCGCCAAAAAGTCAGATTGTCATCGGAGCCCGACTGTAACCCTCTATTTCGTGTCTATGAACCTATCAAATCAGGAAACAAATATTGGAATTAGAATCCTCAAGAAAAAAGGATTCGAACCCCCCATTGATTTGATCGCCGAAAATAGTCATCGACAATCACAGGTGCTAGAGAAGGTGACCGGAACCCTCGCCAAAAAGTGAGGAAGAAAGTACTATGCGGGTTGAGTCTCGGGTCGGATCTCGGGCCAGGTCTTGACCGAATTTTAAATGGGTTTAGACTTTAATTGAAAACGACGTCGTTTTGCCTAAAGATTTAAAAAAATATAAAAATAGGGCTGACGTCATGTTGACGTCAGCATGACGTAATAAACCAAACAAAACTGGTTGGTTCTTAACCTTTTTAGACCGGTTCACTTGGAACCCTACTAAACCGGTTTGTTTTATTTAAATAGTTTATGAAATTATGTTTTGACCCCCAGACCTTTTTATTAATTATGAAATGACTCCTAATAGTTTTGGTTAATTATGAACTAGCCTAGGAAACTAATTAAATATTAATTTTAAATCCTTTTATTTATAAGAGAAATTACTAAAATACCCTTAAGTCAAAAATAGGCTAATTAAAATAAAAGAAGAGTCTAAACCAATATTTTTGGGCATCCTGGACTCAACGGCGGAGTCCGAATCATGAAATCAGATCTAAAAAAATGTGAACGAATAAATTAGAATAATTACAATTATGTCTTAATGATTAATTAAGTGATCAATTAGACTCCGATGACTATAAAAATACACACCTTAGCATTTTTGTACATTTTAGACCCAATGGCGAGATCCGTTTTGTGAAACGAAGTCCCATGGACACGTGAAATCTCATAATTACCATTTTGCCCTTAATAAGCCAAAAGCCAGTTAAATGTCAGAGATGGCATATTTTGACTTTCTTTGATGTTCCGAACTCAATGATGGAGTCTATTTTAGCAAACAAAGTACCAAAAAATATGACACGTGAAAGTGTAATATTATAAAAATGTCCATAGGCTTAATATAAGCCACAAATAAGCTAATTAATATCCGAAAAATCCTAAATTAATTATATTCGATATTCTAGACTTGATAGTGACGTCCTTTTGAGAAAAACAAGACTCGGTAATAAACTAAAAAATGACGAATACACCTTTAAGACTTAATGAAGTTACCATAAGCATATAGATAAAATTAAAAGGTTCACGTAAATGTTACAAGGACCGACTGGACTCAAAATGAAGTTTGAATACATAAAATCGTGTACAGACAAATATAGGATATTAAAAAGTATAAATTACCAATTTTTCCTTGAAGGGCCAAATAAGCCATACAACGTTAAGAAACCCTAAATTGGAAATTTAAGAATCTCTTAATCAATAAGACTAAGTTCAAAAGAACTTAAAACGCTGAATAAAGATGCTTGGAATTAGAATGAATACCTAATTCAATATGTAATGTATTTTTGATCCATGATTATAGGATCACCAAATGAAGAAAAAATGGAACAAGACTATGGGATAGCTGCTTCCTTGAAGGGCCAAATAAGCCATACAACATTAAGAAATCCTAAATTGGAAATTTAAGAATCTCTTAATCAATAAGACTAAGTTCAAAAGAACTTAAAATGCTGAATAAAGATGCTTGGAATTAGAATGAATACTAATTCAATATGTAATGTATTTTTGATCCATGATTATAGGATCACCAAATGAAGAAAAAATGGAACAAGACTATGGGATAGCTGCTATGGTACTAGTATGGGAATGCAATGTTAAGAAACCAATGTAAGTAAACCCGAACTTTAATAGATGAATTTTTGCTCTACCAATGTGGCTTACTTGGATGACTGCCAATCCTTATTTCTTAAAATTGTGCATCAATAAATTGCTTGAGTCCACTTCATTGTGATTTTCATATAGTGGAATTTGTAATATGTTGAGATTCTATTGATTGTGAATATCTATGAGTCCTTGAGTCATTGATTATGTCTTATCTTTGTGATCATTGTGATCCCTTTTGTTGTGGACATTTGTAACCCATGTATATATACATACCTTATGGAATCCTTTGTCTGATAATGTTATCTCTGACTACCCAGGGTTGTGCTAGTCATAACGCCCTGTTTTGTGATGTTGATGACCTATGGGTCAGTACTTGGGAATGATACCTAACACATAGTCCTTGATGTGGACATGATTTGATAAGAGCTTTTGGTGCTATTCAGGGTAAATCTAGATGAGTGCTGTTTAGGGGTAATCGGGCCCTATTTGTTGATAGCATCTATTTAACTCAATTTTTATATGTTTGATTACATACCCTTTGATGATTTGATAACGTTACCATTGGATGTGAAATACGCCATTGAGGCTTATCCTTGGATTCCATTGAACTTCTTTGACTTGGGCAGTTAAATGTGTTATGTTTATCTATTTGACTCAATTTCTATATGTTTGATTCCACACCCTTTGATGACTTGATAACGTTACCGTTGGATGTGAAATAAGCCCTTGAGGCTTATCCTTCGATTCAATTGAACTCCTTTGACTTGGGCAGTTAAACGTGTTATGTTCATCTATTTAACCCCAGATGTGTATATCCATGTGAGTCGGTATTCCGTTCATTTGATTTCGCATTATGATTGTCGATCTACTAGACTCAGATTCTTATTTCTATTTGACTTAGACCCTTATGTCTATTTTGACTCAGATTTTTATATCCATTTGACTTAGTGTTTGTCACGCCCCGAATTTCTAAAACTTGGGGAGTGAATGGAAATGAATTAAGAAAATTTAATAAAAGACCATTAAATGGATTTAGTTGATTACACATTTATTTCCTCATGTTTCTTCAAAATTTAGAATGAAAATTTGCTACTAGACTTACCCAAGACGGGTTTCAAATGCCAATCAAATATGTCCCCCAACCAATAGTCAAAATTAGTCTAAGTCTTGTTCAAGCATGGTCTCCAAGATAGCCCAAAATGTCTCTAAATATGCCTTGGAATAATGGCCCAAATGGGCCCCCAAATGCCCTAGGACATAGGCCAAGAATAGGTCAAACAAATCCTACCTAAAGTGGTCTAAGGAAGTGGCCAAACATGACCTCGAATAATAACTAAAATGTGTCCCAAAAAAATGCCCAACACGGCTTGGTATAATGGCCAAAAATGGCCAAAAAGAGGCTCCAAAAGGTGGTGTCAAACATAGGAAAGAATGATCTCAAAATGGCCTTAGAAAGCAAGTCATGGCATGCCCATGACATGCCCTAGGCAACAGGTACACGCGGCAAGGTAGCAGGCGCGCGTAGTGGGGGAGGCTGGGCGCTGGGGGCCCGCGACTTGGGCACACGCAAGGCAGTAGGCGCATAGATGTGTGCATGGCTGGGCTGTTGCGGGGCATGGTCTGGTGTGTTACTATAGCAACAATGTATTTGTTACAAGCTATTTTTTCGCTTTTCTGAATTTTTTTTCCAAAGTGCTACAAGCTAATTTTTTCAATTTTTAACCTACTTCCTCAAGGTTTTTAACCCCCTACTTTTTGGCACTTTTTCCACTTATATATGGGGATTTTACACACCTAATAACTCTTTTTAATTCACAAAATTTTGGCATGGTCTCCTTTGTTTCTCTAAGCATTATCCACCTAATATTTTACATCAATTTATATATATAAGTACATGCATAATCCACTCTCACTCGATGGCCACAAGTTTATGAAAATTTAACATACACCTACATTATCGATTAAGTTCGAGGCTCGATGCCTACTTTCCTAACTCCTCATATACCGACATTCGTACTTGCATATGATCCTTACCATGGTCCTTTTTCTTACATTATTCCCAACATATACATGTGATGCACATTAAACAAAAATATATTATTTGTCATTTGGGTTTAAGTCCTTACATTACAAAATAACCGAAGGCTTATAGTCCACTATTTTTTCAAATTTAAACACAAGTTATTTGGGCTTATACCCAAACATACAAAATGTAGCCCTTAGGCCAAATATGCTTCAAAATTCATTTTCCCTTTCGTGCTCCAATGACTTCATCAAGTCTCAAGTGCTGGGAGCCTCATCTGTAATATATAATCTCGTATAGGGTAAGCACGACGGCTTGTATGACATAATGCTAATATAAAGAACAAAGTTAAGGTGTGGCATGTGCAAAATGTACATTTATAAGCTATATGCCTTTTAATTCATCAATGCAATGCAATGGCAATATGCATGACACACATATGTAACTCTATGCCACACTCATGTCTCACTTCACGGTCCTTCCCCGTTGGAATGCAAGTACCAATCGTATGTCTCGCTTCACGGTCCGTCCCCGTTGGATCGCGAGTACCATGGCCAATTTTGAGTTTTTCACTACAAGATCTACACCTTCATAATGCATAGCACCAATGTGCTCAACACACGCCATGTTTCCAAAGATTCACGTATGCCACGATGCCTTAATTTTTCTATGCAATTTCAATGAGGCATTTATCAAACCCTATGAAGTGTGCCTTAAATAATGCATTATATATAAAGCAAGGTATAACTTTTAAATCACAAAACTTTGTCTACATGAACATAGCATATAATCCAATCAATTACATATATAATCATGTTACATATTCACAACCTTACCAAACTTCTCAAAGATTACACAAGTACACAAAGTATCAATACATTGAGCAAACCATAACTTTCAAACTACAAGATTTTGTCTACATAAACATAAGCTAGAATGTAATGAATTATATCTATATTCATGTTACATGTTCATCACTTCATTAAATTCTCAAAGAATACATAAGTACACAAAGTACCAACCCTAGGTTTTCAAAATAACTATATGCTAGGTGGTTTTCTAACAACAAGTAAGCATGTAAGTCATACAATTAACATATAAAAACATTCCTAAACTTAATCCCTATTCTTTACATAGAAAAATATCATACCTAGAAGGGTTTTTCTCAACCCTAGGGAGTTTTAATAGTTGTGCAGCCAAACCAATTGGTAAGAATGTATCCTTTGAGGTGGGGAACAACTTCCTAGAAGGAAGCCTCGTGAAATTCTAAGGCTAGAGATGAGTTTTGGAAGGTGGAAAGTTGAAAAACCTAGGTTTTTCTCACTTTTTCTCTCCATACACGACCTGATGCTCTTTCTCAGACCCATTTCTGATAATTTTATCTCTCAAGGGATTATATTTATAGTAAAGGGGTCAAGGGGTGAAAAGACCCTTTTGTCCTTAATGATCTGTGGGACCCCGTTACACTACAACCCGTTCCAAAACGCCTCAATTCGATATTCTGCTTTAACCAAAGTTCTTAAAATTATTTTAAATGATATTTTTCTGAAAAAATTATTTTCGCTCGTTGGCGGTTGCGGCCGGGCCCACCCGGGCTACTCGAGATGCCCTTTTCGAGTTTATTTTTCAAACTATCTCTAATTTGGTTCAAGTTCTCACAGGAGGTGTATTTTAACATTCTAAGCATATTTCTATTCTATGTCATACTCAATTTATGCTTATAAACATGACTTATGTCTAAATGATTCATGTGTAGTGCCTAACCGACAAATAGTGCATGAATAGTGTCCTACCGGCAAAATGAAAAATTTACCCTAATTTTTTAGATCTTTACAGTGTTCCACATATTTGATGTCGCACTATGATTGTTGATCTATTAGATTTAGATTCTTATATCTATTTGACTCCAACTCCTATATCTATTTTGACTCATATTTGTATATCCATTTGACTCAGTGTTTTACATGTTTGATGTCGCACTATGATTGTTGATATATTATATTCAGATTCTTATGTCTAGTTGACTCAAAATCCTATATCTATTTTGACTCAGATTTTTATATCCATTTGACTTAGTGTTCCATATGCCTGATCTCACACTATGGTTGTTGATTTATTTGACTCAAACTCTTATAAATATTTTACTCATATTTGTATATCCATTTGACTCAGTGTTCCATATGTTTGATGTCATACTATGATTGTTGACCTATTAGACTCAGATTCTTATGACTCAGATTCTTATATCTACTTGACCCGGACTTTTGTATCTATTTGACTTAGATTTGTATAATCATTTGACCTAGATCTATATATCCATTTGACCCAACATTTTGTATGTTTGATCCCACACCATTTATTGACTTAGTGATGTTACCTTTGGATGATAAATAAACCCATGAGGCTTATCTTTGTATTCAATTGAATCTCTTGAATTGAGCAACTAAATGATATGTGTTGATAGATTTGTGCTTATTGAATTGCTGAGTCACTGTTATCACATTTGTGAATTCTTTATAAATCTGTGTTACTCTGGCCCGATGGCCGATTCCTTTAAGCTTGAAATCTTGTGATTACTCTCTTGTTGTACACCTTGTTCAACTCATGGCAGGGTGAAAAATTTACTTACTGCTCTAAGTTAGCTTACTCTAGAATTATAATAATTTTTCAAGTAACACAATATGGAAGGAAATCCAATGATGGTGACTAGTGGAACTAGTGATATGTTTGTAGGCAACTTTGATAATGTATAGTTTCGAGCCTTAATTTGTATATATATCCTGTAAGGTTAATATTTAATATTAGATATTGTGACATAGTGACACTAGAAATGATGTTAGACTTAAATGGTGATTATTGATGATGGAAATTGTATTTGGAGATAAAAAAAAAAAAAAAAATTATCACTCTTGTGCAATTCATTTAATTTTGTACGGCCTATTTGAGTGACAGTGTCGGTCACTAGCCCTTAATCTGCATAAGGTGGGTTCTAATTCCATATCATAAGTGTAACGCCCTTAACCTAATTAACAAATAATTAGTGTCAATTAAAAAGATATTAATGTCATTAGTGTATAATTATACTGTGTTAAGTATTAAGGAACAATATTTCCTAAAAATGTCAATAAATGACACAAGTTATGATAAGAAGACAAAAATGAAGAAGACTAGTACTAGTGACAAAAATAATGTTAGTAACCAAAGAATTAATAAATAAAAAATAATGCATAAAAACTTAATGCAAGGAACATAAAAAGTAAAAGAAGAAAAGTAGGTTAAAATGTTAGCCCAAAGAATTAAACCTAATACCTAAAACCATAGAATGACTTAACTAAAGTGTAAGGCCACTAGGCTATCAGCACACATGTGCTATGATAGCCAAAAAATAAGCATATAATATGGGTTTGGGTGGGGAAAGTTAGAAACAATAAGGTGTCAATACCCCATTGCACCTACCTCTCCACCAATAGGAACACATGCATCAAAATCTCTCATAATACATGCAATAGACCTAGAGTGTATAATGAGGACTCAGACTTGCATGAGAGATTCATTGTATGTTAATTCAGACCAAGACTTGCGGCTAGAGAGAAAAAAAGAGAGAAGGAAGAAGAAGAAGAAGGAGAAGAAAGAAAGGAAGAAGAGAATGGGAGCTTTGCATGCAACCCTGAACCAGATCCAAGGAGCTTAGAAAATCCACTAAGCCAAGGAAAGGGAAGCTTCACTGTTAAAGGTAAAAATATAAAACCGAAATCTTCTCACTCTAAGAAATCTTACTGTTTACATGTTGTTTAATGAATTTAAAATTCATGCATGTCCCTTATTAACATTTCACTAGAGTTTAGGAGTGAAAGTGAGGCTTAATAGGGCTTAGAACAGTAAGACCTGTAAGAAACCACCATTGATGACAGCTTCAAAGTTTGGGTCTAAACCAACTGGCTAATCCAAGTTTGGTAGGTTAGGACTTGAACTAGATACTCCAAGGATTTCAAAACAATAAGAATCATAAAAAATGGACCAAAAAAGATGGAGGAACATTGAGTTATAGGTCGCGGTCTAAGAACCCGGCTTCACAAATCGAGCACTAAGCTTGATTCTTAAAATAAGGTTTTGAAGCCATTGTGATGAGGATCACAATAGGCCAAGAATCATGAAGTTTCATGGAGAAACGACCATGATTTCAACAGAGCTTTTCAGCTCATTTTAACCTACCAAACCAACACCAAACCCCTCATTGATGTTTCAAAAAACCCTTAGGGACCAATTGCAGACCAAAACCTCATGAAATAGAGGTTGAAAAATCTCAGAAATTAGGGCAATAGTGACCATTACAAGGGGAGAAGATGAATAGTATGGGTTGGGTCAGTTTCGAGTTCAGGTCGAAAACCCGCCCAGGCGCAGTTATGGGTAACCCAAGCTACGTTGTTTTGAGCCTTGAATTTAAGAAATTAAGTGGGAAATCAGTTAGTTTGGCAACAGAGATAAGCCCTGATTTAATAAATCGATTGGAGCTGGGGATATCCTATCCCTGGTTTACCTTCTTATCCGCCGTTTGGCAAACTAAAAATCAGAAGAAAAAATAAAAGGGGAGCCATAGCTCTCCAAGTTCGAAACAGACACCTTATGTACGTGAGAGACTTAAGGTTCACGCGTGTGCCATTGTGCCATCGTGACACTTGTGTAATAATAATAAAAATATATATACATATTATGAAATAAAACAATTTAATTAATTTAATTATAACGAATGCTCTGTACCCGAATAAAATGAAAGAATAGTGTATTCTGACTTTCTGCAACGTTCTGGACCAAGTGGCGAGGTCCGTTTTACGAAATGGATTCCCAAAAATTAGCACACGTAAAATATAATAATTATCAAAATGTCTTTAGTGACATCAAAGCCAGTTAAATGTCCGAGAGGGTCTATTCTAACTTTCTTTAACAGTCCAGACTCAACAGTAGAGTCCATTTTAGCAAACAAATCACCGAACAATATGACACGTGAAAGTATAAAATTATAAAAATGTCCCTAGACTTAATATAAGCTATAGGTATGCAAATTAAGATTTGAAAAGGCCTAAATTAATTATCTTTAACACTTTGGACCTAACAGTGACATCATTTTGAGAAAAATAAGACCCAATAACAAACTGAAAATGACCAATACCAGAAGAGTATACTTGGAATAGAAATAACTCTAAGTTAATGACTAAACTAGGTAATACTTTAAACAAGTGTTTAATAAGATCTTGAATTGTGACATAGGTTTGTGAACTGATTTAGAGGTGAGCCATGAACTACCAAGCATGGAAAAATGGAGTAGAAAAAAAGAAGAGGTCTTTAGTTGGAACCCATACATCATCAGGACCCACATCGTCCCAATGGGTCGATGGTTGAGAGTAAGGGCCGCACAAAATCTGGCCACAATACAAGAAAGTATGGGCGACAACTTTCAAGAATTTGAGTCGCCCGAAGATCAAGAATGCAACAGCAGCCCCCAGGTAGCTGAAAAATGAGAACAATATGTGAGAATTTTATGTCATATTTAAGGTGGATTTTATTATAGATATAAATATTGGATTCCTTTATGACTTTGATAATAGACGCCTTTCACTTAATATCATTTTGAATGACTTATCGATATATATTGTCATTTTCTTTATGACTTTTGATAACATATACATTGTACCTAATATATTTTTTGAATGATTCATCGATATCTATATTGTTTTCTTTTTTATTCAAGAGAAGATTTCATGAGATAATCAAAATACTATACAGTTTCTTACTGATCTTTGAATTGTTTTGACTAAATATTAGATATAGAACTCTTATTTGGATAACTGAGTTTGTTATTGATGATTATTGATTTTGGATAGGATTTTTGATGTTTTAAATGGACAAATCTTTTATGTATGGTCATTATCGAATAGATTGTGACTTCATTCGAACCTTAACCACGAGGTATATTGATGGCGAGCGGCACAAAATGGTGTTATTGAACTAGTTTCATTGAATATCGATCTCAGTCAACAAGGTTCCAAATTGCTAACCATAGAAGAGGAATTTATGGGCTTTAACCCTTGTGAATATCGAATATGAAACATGATTGAACTTTGAACCATCAAACTAAGAATTATCAAACTATAATTTTGATTTATCGAACTATGATTATGATTGAGCTATGATATTGACTATTGAGCTATGATATTGACTATTGAACTATGATTTTGATTTATTGAACTATGACTATGATTAAACCACGATATTGACTAGTCAACTATGATTTTCTTTATCGAACTATGTTATTGAACTATGATGTTGACTATCGAACCATGATTTTAAACTATGACTAAGATTGAACTATGATATTGATTATTAAACTATGACTAAGATCAAACTATGATATTGACTACTAAACTATGATTTTGTTTATCGAACCATGATTTTGAACTATGAATAAGATTGAACTATGACTATTGTTATCGTACTATGTTATTGAACTATGACTATGATTGAACTATTATATTGATTATTGAATTAGGACCATGATTGAACTAAGAATTATTGAAAATGAATTTTATACTATTTGTTAAACTCTTATGTTTTTGATATGATGTATTCTAATCCTAAATGAATATGACCATTTCAGTATAGAACTATATAGTAGTTTTGAAACCCTTGGAATGTTATGAAATTCTTAGGAATTCGTTGAACTTATTACAAATGTTTACCATATTTTTAGGCAAGAGTTAAGCATGCTCGTTTCAGGCAATACAAATTGAGTGATTAAGCAAAGAAGCGAGTTTTTTTGATAGATCTTTAACTAAAGATGGATTAGACGATTTTTGAATATGTGAATTCAAATGTGTAGTTATTGAACTAGTTCAGTTGTGTAATTTTAAACCTATTCGCTATCGCATTGTGTTATGGAAACTACATTATTTGAAGACTAATAGTTGAAATAACTGACCAGGTTATATGGTTTACTTTATGAATATGAAAAAGAAAAAAATTATTCTATTGCATTTGATCAATATATAATGAGAAAGATGGTTTGATCATTGAAAGGCATTGGTGGCCGACCACGGACCCCTAATCCGCATAAGCCGGGTTTCGGGTTGTGACAATAAGCTAAGTGCTACAGCAATAACTCTTCTCTCTCTTCCATATTTCTTCTTCCGTATTTCTTAAAACCTTGTTCTACAAGCAAGGATTCTAATCCATTAAAGATGAAGTTTTACACCATTGAAGATTCAATTCAAGGAGTTCAAGCTCAAGCCTTGTCTGATTCAACATAAACAACCAAGTACGCTCCCTAAAACCCTAATATTCTCTCTTATCTTAATTTAATTTATCCTATCACTCTTGATAGAATAAATTGAATTAGAGAACTACATTGACTCTTATTCCATTATCTAAATGGATACGTAGGACACCTCTTAGGTCTGAGTCTACTCTTTTCCTTTAAACTATTTACTTTATGTATTTTTTCCACATCTTATCACTCCTATTATGACCTTTTTATTATTTCATTCATGTCAATCTTCTCTCTCTCTCTCTCTCTCTCTCTCTATCTCTCGCTCTCTCTCCACTTATTTTGGCATATTTTATTTATTTGTTGCTCTCCGCTTATTTGTGGGCTTGGGTTACTTATTTATTGGTTGTATTTTTTATTCATTCATGTCATTACTGTCATTATTTCTTTCTACTCACTCAGTCTCTTATTTTTGTCATGGCATATTAAGCCTTGTGGATGAACACTTGAGGCCAGTCCATTCGGATTGGGCGAGGATGGTGCCTAACCCCTTCCCATCCCATACCTTAGCTCCTAGATTCAAATTTCTTTGGTTCATTGTAAACTAGTTTTGCCTTACTTTATTTTAATCCATGTCAAGGGGTTTAGAATATAAAAAGGATCAAAGCAATTGTAATTTTAGTTTTTCTTTGCTATTCTTTTTACATGTATTCTTCATGGGTTGTATCAGGTTTGCTTGTTATTTAGCCTAAAATAAGCTAGCGACTCTTTTGTGGATTCATGTACACCCCAATCCGAAAAGATGGCATGTTCCTCTCCCACTTTGAGGGAGCAGACTTTAAAATTCATGTCTAGATTTTTATGGCACCTGCGCTCACAGGGTGAATAGATGGGTATGGATGGTTACATCTGTGTATATATGTATGTACATAAATCTGGATAAAATGAAAAAGAGGTGTTTTGAGAAATTTGGGACACTGGGTGAAGCTCCTTAGAGTTCCAGAATGTGAACGTGGGTGAGAGAAGAAGAAAGCATTGGTCGAGGATATGGAAATACGCGAGTTGTAGGTCTCGATGGAGAATCCAACCAGGGAAGCTCTATCTTGGTTAAGGGGATTTTGACAAGTGAAACTGATCCTAAAATGGCCCAAAATATATTTAAAACAATTTAGAATGAAAGAGAAGTAAAAATAGTGGTTGGAAGTGGGGAAAATAGTGAGTTTTCGAAGCAGTTGAAAAGTCAAAGTTAGGGAATTTCGAGTGAATCCAATAATCTTTAATGCTGAAAAATCATCCTAAAATCTGTAAAATGAGAAGATATAGATGATAGAAAGAAAAATGAGCAAAAATGGAGTTTTCTAGTGTACCTGGTGCCAGAAATGGTGACTGGTACTGGCAACCCGATCAACCGGTTGGTGGGTCCGGTCCTGTTCCGATCAGGTCAATGGGCAGATTTAGGTTAATGGGTCAGTGGCCTTAAGGTCTGTTTGTTTGTGCAAATAAGGAAAATTGAGTTTTAGTGAAAGGCTCAATTTGAACCGATTCAGAATTGGAAAAGGCTCACTGTTGAACTAGTTCAAAAAGGATAAAATTACAAAAACACCATCCCTTTAATAATTTGAATTCTAAATGCAATTAAAATGAAAAAGTGGACTTTCTTAAAATTTTTAGGCGTCCTAGACTCAATGGAGGGATCGGTTTAGACATTCAGGGACCAGAGGGTGGTCTCACCTAAATTTAGAAAATTATAAAAATACCCTTAACTGCTAAACTAAGAAACATAAAGGCTAATTAAAAATTTGGAAAGGGTTATTCCAAGATTTTTGGATGCTTGACAGATTGGAAAAATTGGCATCCGGTAATGATCCTACCTAAATTGGTAAATTGATAATTATATCCATAGACTTAAAATGAACAATTAAAATCCAAATTGAGATACGAAGAGACGTTTCTAATGTTTTTGGATGAAATGAGATTAATGAAATGTGACATCAGATTAATGAAATGAGGACTCGGTGTGGTCTCACATGAGTATGTGAAATTACCATTATGCCCTAAGGTATGGAACAAATATCTGAAAAAGTTAATAAAATACAAGGAGATTGTTCTTAGGGTATTCCAAGGTCGATTTTGCGAGACAATGTCTCAGTAGACGTATAATTTGTCTAGTAAATTATGAAAATGTCCTTATAGGTTTAAAAGACAATCAAATGACTTAAAAATAATACAATAGGCCCTTCTTAAGGTTTGAGGCCCGAGAACACATTTTTAATATCTGTTTGGGCAAACGAGTAACCGATGTGTAATTAGCATAGAGTACCTTAAGACTTGGCAAGATTCCTTAGTGTAAGGGTCAAGATGTCCCTAGGGACGGAATAGTGAGTGTAAAAGGTATTTGAGATGTCACGACCCGAAATCCAGCCCATGCGGATCGAGGGTTCGTGATCGGCCACCGAGGCCTTTTTCAATGATCACAATCCTTTTCTCTTTTCCATCTAATCAAACCCAGCGGAATAAATTTCTTTTTCAATTGCATAAGCGTCAATACACTAATCAACATCAGTCATCCATATATACATTCCATAATAATTTCAAAAGTACACGACGTAAATTTTTCCAAGCCTGCTAGTACCATATTCGATATACAATCCATAACTTCCAAAAGTGACTACATCATGTCTTAACAAAATTCTATTACAAAAATGGTTCATAACTTCATAAGCTCTTGGCTATTCTGACTGAAATCGCTATTCCATTGCCACTATTGATACCTGAAATATATTGGATAAAAATCCTATCAGCTCAACAGCTCGTGAGTATCCCAGCTCGTGAGTATTTCATAACATACCAAGGGTTTCAAAACCACTATATAATTCAATATTGAAATGTCAATGATCAGATATCATATGTTATCTTAATTTATAGTACAAGATAACGGTATCAAATTCACTTCCAATAAATCTCAATTCAATGATAATCGTAAATCGATAATCAATAACATAGTTCAATAGATCAATATCATAGTTTAATAACATAGTTCGATAAATCGTAGTTCAATAACATAGTTCGATGAATCATAGTTCGATAAATCACAGTTCGATGAGTCTTGGTTCAATAAATCATAGTTTGATAACATAATTCGATAGATCATGGTTCGATAACATAGTTCGATATCTTGGTTCGATAAATCATAGTTCGATAATTCAAAATCATGGTTCGATAACGTAATTAGATAAATCATAGTCCGATAAACCATAGTTCAATCATGGTTCATATTCAATATTCACATTCAAAAATTCATATATTCCACTTCTATGGCCAGCAAATTAGCACCTCACTAACTGAGATCGATAGACTAGCTAGTTCGATATGCCGTATCAACACCGGCTCACCACAATATCCCTGTGGGAAGGGTTCGATAAATCACAACTTATTCGATAGTGACCAATCATAGAAGGGTGTTCTATTCAAAGCATCAAAATCATATCTAAATCATATCCAAAATCAATAATCATCAATAACAGTTCAATTACTCAAATCAAAGTTCTTTATTTGATGTTTAGTTAAAACAGTTCAACATTTATGAGAAAATCACATAACGTTTGAGTATCTTACGAACACATTTTCTTAAGTCAAAGAAGACAATATAGTTGTCAATAAACTGTTCAAAACGTATACAGTATAGCTGTTAAACAAAAGCTAAAAGAAGAAATGATATTATATGTCGATATATCATAAAGAGTTCAATATTTATATTTATAATGAAAGTTTCTACCTCAGTGTGGTATGAAACACTCACCTGAATTCCAAAAGCTTAACTCCAAAAATGTTTCCTTTAGTTGAAGGTTCCTAAAATCATATTTCAAAATCCTGTTACTTTCTTGTTCAAAGTATCACATAATTTAACTGTCAATCTAGATCCCTCTCTATTCTAATTACCCTCTCTCTATAGCTTCATTAAGTCTTAGGGACTCATTGGTCATTTTTCAGTTTGTTGCCGGGACTTATTTTCCCTAAAAAGATGTCACCATTAGGTTCAAAGTGTCGAATATAATTGGTTTAGACTTTTCTAGATTTAAATTTGCGTATCTATAGTTTATTTTAAGCCTAAGGTATTTTTGTGATTTTATGTTTTTACGTGTCATATTTTTTGGTATTTCGTTTGCCAAAATGGACTCTACCATTGAGTCCGGATTGCCCAAAATAGTCAAAATGGACTACCTTTTGTATTCAATTGGCCCCAGGTATCATTAGGGGTAAAATAGTAATTTTACATTTCACGTGTCTCAGTTTTTGGGACTTGATTTCACAAATCGGACTCCACCGTTGAGTCCAGAACGTCCAAAATAGTAAGAATACACTATTTGTTTATCTAATTTGGACTTCATTTGCCTCGTTTATGGCGTAAGGGCATTTTTGAAAGATTTTTTAATTAAATATTATTTATTTAATATTTAATTTATTTTGGTTGGGCCACAGTGAAATTTTCTAGAAGTTTAGGGGGTTAAAACCTAATTTTCGTAATTTTTGGACTGGACCAGCGGGCTTAGTTCCATTGTAAGTGAACCGGTTCGATTTTTACTCGAACCAACCGGTTTAGTTGGTTTACACGTAACGATGACGTCATGATGACGTCAGCCCTAATATTTTAAAATTTTTTAAAAACACATCTTCACATGACGTCGTCTCACTTAACCTTTTGTGTGATGGGTTGGGTCCCGACCCGAACCCAAATTCGACCCGAACCGACCCACGCACTGTTCATCTTCCCCATCTCTTCTTCCCCTATGTTGCTCTAATTCTCGATTTTAAATCCTTTCAATTTCGTGCTTTTCAGGGTGGATTTTTTCTCTGTCTTTGGGTGTTTCAAGTTCCTGGGTGTCTTGGTATCCATTTGAGAGCTCAAATCGAGCTCAACAGTTCAGTTTCCCTTCTCCAAGACCGTACCTACAACTCGGTCATACTCACTCGTTTCATCACCATTTTTAATGTAATTTGGTTCTGCGTGATCCTCATGATATGGGGGTTCAATCCCTATTCTCATAATCGAGTTTAGGAGGCTAAAACTGAAATTGGGTTTAATGGCTAAAACCTACAACTCAAATTTTTGTGTTCACTCCTCGGGTTTTAGGGTCGCGGCCTAGCATATTTAAGACACTGGTGTGGTCTATTTTAGGTTCCTATAGGCCAAAATTTGATTGACAATGGTCGGTTCAGACCTGCAAAATTTGAGGTCTGTTCATGGCGGATGTGCACTGTGTTGGTGTTCTAGGCTGTTTTAGGGTCCTAATTCCGTGCCTCATTCAAGATTTCTTATTCTAGAAATCATGCATGTAACTAATAGGGCTCAACAACATCAAAACAGTTCCAAAATTTTAAACAGAAAATTTTCCAGTTTTGGGGTTTATACCTTTGCACAGCCGTTTCTCTCCTCTTTTGCCCTTTGCTTTACACCTCTGAGTATGTAATAACCTCAAAATTTTTTTTATATAAAATTTTGTAGTTATTATTATTATTATTATTATTATTAATTATTATTATCATTAATATTATTGTTATTATTAAAAATGTGAAATGAATGTAATGTGTATATTATTATGGATGCATGGGTGTTATATATATATGGTATGTATATGTGTGGGATATTACATGTATATGTGTAGAGGTATATGTATGTGTATAACAGTGCATGTGTGCACTGTGTGAGTGCAACAAGTCTGGTATGTGTGTGTGTGTGAGACAGACCATGTGTGTGTGTGGGGTCGTGTAAGTGTGTGTGTCTAGGGTGTGTGTAAATGAGTGATATATATAGGTGTATATATAGGGCAGCTTTGCATTTAATGCAAAGCTGCCTTGTAGAGAAAAGAGGGAGGCTGAACAGAGAAGAAGGGTCAAGAAAAGGGGCTAGCAGTGGGAGACGTGAGGGAGTTGATGTGTGAGTTTATATCTTGGTCTCGGTTGGGAGGAGAGAAAGGAAAGAAAAATAGAGAGCAAGGGAGAGAGAGAGTTCTGGAAGGGAGAAGAGATTTTGGAGCTTGATTCAAGCTTGGAACCAGGAAGGTGAAGGAGGTGCACGGCTAGAGAGAGAAACCCAGAAAATCGTGAGTGACTCCATTCTGATTTTGTTTGTTTCTTAGCATGTTATATAGATTTGATTCTCGATTCTTATAGTGTATGAAATGTGGATTATTTTGCAAAAGAAATCACTTAAAATGGTTAGGAAATGAGATAGAAAAGGTGAGTTGCAGGTGGGTTGGATAAACGGGTGGTTGGAAAAATATTGGTTTTGGGAATGAGAGATTGCTCCTCTATAGTGCATAAAACCATTAGGATAAAAATGGAGGTTGAACCATGACCAAACAGTCACGAAAATGAAAGAGAAGGGTCGGCCGAAGAGTTGACCGAAATCTTTGGACCCTATTTCGTGAAAATCTAGTGGCTTAAATCCAAAACCAACCTTAGATATAGAATCTACATGAAAAACCTAAGAAAACTAAATTTTTAAAACTGTGAAAAGTCAGCCGGAAAAATATCACCGGCGCCGAAGAAGGCACCAGGAACCCTACTGGAGCTTCACCGGAAAAAATGGGGAAGGAGGCACTGTTCCGGGTCGGGTTCGGGTCTAGGTTCAGGTTCGGGTCAGGCTTGGGCGATTCCGCCCCTGCCACGTATCGCCCTGTTGTTTTAAATTAAAAGATGAAATGGGCTGTTTGGCTACGGGTGTAAGAAATTGAAAAATTGAAATTGAAACAGGAACAGGGATATCCTATCCCTGTTCTGGACTAATCCCTGTTTGGGTAACCGAATTGAGAATAGGAGAATTGGAATTTACAAATTAACCCCTGGACTTTTTGAAAATTAAACTTGACCCCAGAACTTTTGAAAATTCCACTTTGACCCCTGAACTTTAGGAAAATTATAATCTGACCCACCAGAATAAAATATTAATTCAATATTAATTAAATTAATTAATTAATTAATTAATTAGTTAATTAAATTATTTAATTATTTAAATATTCTAAAATAACCCAGAGTCCAAATGGGACAAGTCATTAGTGTATTTTGACTATCTCAACTATTCTGAGACCAATGGTGAGGTCCGTTTTACAGAGACGGGGTCCCTGAAAAATAAAAAATCTGTAGTAACCCTTAAAATTATCAAAATGCCCCTGAATTGAAACACAGTCAAACGAACTCCAAATTAAGTAAACGAATAGTGAGATCTTATTATCTCGAACACTCTGGACTCAACCGTGGAGTCCAATTTACGAGAAAAGGCCTCGGGAAATGAGAACCCGTGAAAGTGCAAAATGACTGTTTTGCCCTTTTTAAACCAAACTGTCTAAATTAATTTCTACAAAGGCCTAGACCTATTTTCTTCGACGTTTCGGATCCAATTGTAGAATTTATTTTAGCAAAATAGAAATTAATAAAATAAAGACATAAAATTTGATTAATGGCATCATTCAAGCGACAGACCGACTGAGTAACATTTTATGGTTTTAGGGACACCAAAAGGTAAGGAGAAGGTCGTCTGACTTCTACATTTCCATTGATAGCCACCACCTTACGAGCACGGTTTACTAGGGTTGAGACCAACCCGACAGGTATGGTGTTTTGCTAATGTTAGAAATGAAGTTAAGTTAGGAATATTTTGTGAATGACTAGAATGATTTATGTGTTTATTTGGAATGTGTTTACTTGATAATTTGAAGTTGGTTGTTCACATGTTTATGTGTTACTTGCGTTCTTTGAGAGTTTAGTAAAGTGAAGAACATGAACTATGATATATGAACACATGAGATATGCATACATATGGAACTGACTGATGGTTTATGTGTTATTGTCCGAGCATGCTATATTATTGAAAACCATGTTCATTGAGATTACATTAGCATATTGGCATATGGTGAATCCTTGAGAACATGGCGTGAGTTGAGCACGTGGTGCTATGCATTATGAGGGTATAGATCTTGTGGTGAAAAACCCAAAATTGGCCATTGCATTGGTACTTCGATGCCATCGGGGAGTACCCGTAAATGAGACATGGGTGTGGCATAGAGTTGTGCATGGGTACGTCATGCATACCACTCATATATTACTGTGATGCTTTGAATGACATTTAGATATAAATGTACACTTTGCACATGCCACGCCTTAGCTTTATTTCTTGCATTAGCACTACATTATACCAGCAGTTGAGCTGACCCATTCGTGGGACATACATTACAGATGAGGATGCCCCAACTACATGAGTTTTCAGTAATGCTTTATAGAGGAAAGTGCTTGGAGATGTTTGGCCCTTGGGGCATATTTTGCGATGTAAGGGCTTAAGCCCGAATGACCATGCAAACGATGTATTCATGGGATGTACTTTATGTTATTTTATGTATTGATGGGAATGGATACATGTTTAGTGAATTTATTTACATTTGTCCTTTTATTTATTTTATTTTCTGTCTCGTCAGTCGCACATCGGGTTTCCAGAAATTCGGGGTGTGACAGAGTATCCCAGAACTCCTTCAATCTCTCCCTCTCTTTCGGATGGCTCAAGAGTGTGTGTTTATAGTTGTGTATATATGTGTTTATAACCCTATATCATCATCACCTTGTTCTGATTGTCCCACCAAATGGATTAGCCTAATTCAGGTTTTCTCATGAGTGCCCCACTATTTGGGCAGTGGTGTCCAGTGGTGAGTAGGCCATCATGGCCGGTTATGTGGTTGTGTGTATATATATATATATATATCCCATTCACATGCTCACACACCAACTCCCTTGGACACACACACACACACACCTCATTACCCCTTAGGTATTTGCATGCCTCCATATATATAAATATATTCATATTTATGTATGTATATATATATATGTATTTAAATATATATATATATATTCATAATGTAAGTTAATTATTTATATAGTATATATACTTTATATATTATCATTATATATATATATATATATACTACCATTAATTTCTTATATTATAATAATTAATTACTTAAAAAATTTAGTTATTCTCTTAAGTGTATACCCTTTACACTAATCCTTCGTATCCTCATAATGCGTGCCCAATTCTCATACTCGTATCGATGACCGACGGTTGTCGTGAAAATAAAATTATCACGGAACCGTCAAGTTGGTGATTGCAACGAAAGTGATGTACAGTCGTCCTGAGTTTCAAGACTATTACTAAAAGTCTGTGCGCCGGGGTTGAAATCGACCTCGTTACTTAAGGCGTCGATTACTCGTTTAACACCAACGGCCTAATAGTCCCTAATTCAGGTCGGGGTGTTACATAAGACATATTATAACCGACACATGTAGTGTCTCCTTGTAGTACGATGATGATTGGGACTAGGGTGAGGTCATGACCTGCTGACATGTATGTCTGTCATTATTATTAGGTGCCTTATCATTTAGTTATCAGTATGCTACGACTTTTATTATGATTATCATGATGTTAGACCCCTGCTTGATATTATACTGTGAATGTGACTAACATATCGATGCTTACTATTGTTTGCATTTCTATTATGGATGTATACATATGATCACTATTGCTTTCATGATTACTTATGAATCAATTGTCTTGTCTTGCACTTATTTGTGATTTTTGTGGATTATGATGATATTTTTGTTCATACTATTGATGCATACCTGAGTGGTGTGAGATTTGAGTAGACATAATGATATTGAGTTTGCTAGAGTGGCATAAGATAGAATGGATATGAGGATATTGAGCATATTAGAGTGGTACAAGATTTATGTGAAATTAAGAATTCTGATCATACCAGAGTGGTGTGAGATTTGTGTGAATCTAATGATGCGAATTTGTGTGATAATGAGTGAATGTGAGCCCCGATTATTGTGATGGGGATGGTGACTCTCTCTGTTTACAGACCGTTACCCTGTGCAAGAGGTTTTCCAAGCCTAAGAGTTAGTAACTCATGAAAGGGCATGATATAAGCGCTTTGGGGACCCTGTGCATATATCAAAGGCATCATGAAATCATAAGGATGTCATACTACATTCGTGAAAGTGTTACGCATAATACATTGAGTTCTTGCATCTGTTATTTGGATGAATGTAGTAGATGATAGTTAACTTGTGTATTATGGTTATATCCTATATGTACTGGGACTATGTGGTGATCATACCTTACTGATTATCTTGTTGATGACCATGTTGCTTGTGTTGCCAATCTGTTATATATATATATTGTTATTGGATATATATTGTTCTTGTCACTTTAAATATGAAATATAAGTGCATCGTGGGGCTGGTAGGAATGTGCTCATGCCACATATTCAACTTTGTTTATATTGACGGCTTGGTTGTTCTTGTTATACCACATGTAGTGGTGCCATACATTATTGATTGGTTGTATCTATGCCCGTGACTAGTAGATGTTGTTGTGTACTTGTGATGCATATTGGACTTAGGATTTGTCCTCTTCGAACTTGCATTAGTTTTTGCATGTTGCTTGTTTGTGTGTCTTGGGAAACCTTACTGAGCGTTATGGCTCAACCCTACTGTTCATGGGAATGACAGGTATTGGATTGAAGAATGACAACTATTAAAGCATTGTAAAATGGACTGAGGACATTGTAGTATTTAGTTTATATTGTTGTGTTTATTCTTTGTATTCATAAATGGTGTTTGTACCCTTCAGACTATTGATGTAAATGTTACATATATAAGGACTGTTTGAGTTAGCTCTGAACATTACCATATTTTATATTGTTGATGAATGGTTATTATATTACTTTTGATAGTAATCATTTCATTTAATCCTGTTACGGGACTTGAACAAGTCTAATCATGGAATCGAACCAAAATCGATTAAAAATGAAAATTATTTAAAGCAAATCAATGAAAAAGACCCGTATTTTACACACTTGACTAGGATGGTTAGTCCTATTACTTTCCTTTTGGGGTCTCAATGTCTCCTTAGTTCGGCCCTCTAGGTTAAGGGCGTGACATGAAAGAGGAACAATTGCTCACAACTTATCTAAATACATATGATAGCAATAAACAAGAAGCAAAAATCATAAGAAATCAGACTGGTGCCTCTATATTATGTACAAACCAGACTAAAATCATGAGATTACTTAAATTTGATTTTTTGTGATAATTACATCAAGTCATTGTTAGACAAAATTTTCTATCATGTTTGGTACAGTGGAATGGGCATTTTAGGAATGCCCATTCTAACTTTTTTATTTCTTATTCTTATTTGGTATGATTGGGAATGCCTATTCTATAGAATGAGTATTTTATTAAAAATCATTTCTAGCATTCCTTTGGCCTAGATGAGTACTCTTTATTTCATTCCATGTCATTTCCATTATCTCCTATTTCATTCCTTGAAATGACTATTCTATTCTTTTGTACCAAACATATCATCCGTTTTTGTAAGAAACAAAACAAGTGAAAAAAAAATGGGCTACCATATATTTTGTAGCTATGTTTGGACTACGTATGGGAATGTATGTATAGTGGACATAGGGTTTATATTTAACATGATACTAGATATATTATGTGGGGCATGTATATGTATACAGATTCATGGTTTGAAATATTTATTGTTCATAATGGATATATTGAATGTTGACAATAGTTCACATTTAAGTGTTTCAATAATTGATCACACAGAAATCCTTGTTGCTCTGCTCTTCACACAGAAATCCTAGTGGTGCTTCGCAGTTTGATTTTTGCTAAGGAAATTGGCATTCATGATTTAATCCTTAAGAGTGATTGTCTCACGGTTCTTTCAGCTATGGTATCCTCTTGGTGGATCTATCCAACTTGGGGATATTAGTTGATGAAATTAAATTGGAACTTCAGTTTTCGTTGTTTCTTGTGTGTCCATGTTCGGCGGGAAGCAAATGGTGTGGCTCACGCAATTGTAGCATATGCTAGATGCTTTGATTCAAATGAGTTTTAGTTGGAGGAGCTTCCTGTAGCTTTCCTCCCCTTGTTGTGTCGAGATGTCTCCCTCACTGAGGGAGTGCCCTGAGTTTTTCTAGTTTTTTTGTCTTTGTTCACTCTTTGATTATCCAAAAAAAAAGTTATTGATCACATTCAAGTGCTTGTTGCAATATTAACTAGTTTACAATTTTGGGTATCTACATGATATATATATATATATATATATATTTTACAAAAAAGTTCAGAATACTGGTTTTGAAATTTTTTGTCTTTTGTCCATGTTCTTGTTGCATGAGCTACCCTACTGATGCTGATGATGGAATTCTAATAGGTAGCCTAGTCAACTTCTATTCAAGGGAAAATTTACTACTTCACCTTTAATTTTCATTCAAGGGATTTGTGATGTTCTTAGACAATCCAGCCAATGGATTTTACCTATGTTTTGAGCAGCCACAATGTGGAAGGTGGAATACTTTATGAATCAATTTAAAGTGTGCAAATTTATATTCTTGCATGGAGTAGTAGTTGTTTGTGCAGCATTGGAATGACCCACTAGTGAGACGGCCAGGTGTTGCCAAACACCCAGGAATGCTTCGTGAGGAAAATGGCATTTAAAATGGTGTAAAGGGTATAATGGTCTTTTGGTAATATTCCACTCTTAATCCTATCATTTCCAAACACACTAATTAATCGGATAATTCCTTCCATTCATTATTTAATCTCAGTATTAATCAGTCTGACTATTTTTGTGTGGCAATCGAATGAGGCCTGAGAATTTAATTAATAAGTCTTCCCAATTTATTTGCAATCAACTTGAAATATAAAGTCCTACCCAGTGTTAATTTTTTTTAAAAAATGTATTCAACAACAAAGCGTATTTTATTTGTTTGGGTAAATTCCATTAACCTCCTTTGAGGTTCTTTTTAGTTAATTTTTTTTTTCTTCAAAATGACGAAACTACTCATTTTATTATTTATTTTTGTATTTTTTCAATTTTGACCAATTTTTTCTACCTTTTTTTAAAACTTTTTAAATTATTTTTTATAAAAAATAAATTTAAGGTAAATAAATTAGTTTTATTTTATATAAAAATAAATTTAAAGTTTTTTATCAATATTTATTTAGAAAATGAAAAAACAATTGGTCCAAATTTTTAAAATTGAAAAAAAATGAAAGGGGCAGTTTTGTCATTTTGAAAAAAAGAATTGAATGAAAGGGATATCTGTATATTGTCAGGTAAAAATAGAATAGAAGAGTTTAGTTTAATTTCAGAAACTTTATGAAAAGTCAGTATAATTGTTAGAAACTTAAAAGGCGTTGGTGTAATTTACAGAACAAAAAAAATCATTGGTGCAATCAATACCATCTTGGAACCCAATCTTGTCTGGCCATTTTGAAGATTCATGCTATGTACAACTCCCTTTTGTTTTGCTTAGAATGGACTATAGGCCAAGGCTCCTTCACAATCAAGTGTTTAACGAAATCTTGTTTAACTTTGATAATTATGGTTATTCTTATGGTGCTGTTTTTTGTATGCTATTTGTTGAACAAATGTGACAATTCTAACTAGTGTCAGCCATAACCTTCTGATATACTAGACAGACCAGTCCTAGCGTGACACGTGTATATACAGAGCGCCTATGCATACAAACCCAGGAAAGCACTCCAGTCCAAAATAGACAAACACACATATTCAAAACTTCTTTGCTAGAAATGCCGCAAGATCTCTAGTCTTCCCTCCAGAATAGGAAATATTGGGCACTGCACATAAAGGGGTCTTGAGCTAGTCACCGCCGTACATGCCCCTACCAATCTTGGAATAAGGAAACAGAATGCAACATGGAAATTGCTATTCTCAAAAGTCTTTCGATCCCAACTCTTGTGGGGAGCAGCTTTCAATATGGCAATTGCAATCTTCGGATATCATCAAATCTCTATCTTTGCGATTCCAAATCTTAATCAACTTAAGAAATCCGCAGCCTATAAATAAAATCTTAAGGTGCGATTTTCAATGACAACAATTCAAGTTCTTTCAATTCCAGTCTTTCTTTTACTTTTATTGACTTTATCATCTAAGTGGCTACCACCAGAGGCAACCCAGTGACCCTCTGATCTCTCTTTTTGAGTGCTTGACAGAAGACGAAGAGCGAAGCCTCACTAATCAGAAAGTGCAACATCATTTTGGCGCCATCTGTGGGAAACAAAAATCATTTCTTGCTAGCCCTTTCTTCGACAGTAACAGCCTTTCTGTTTTTTTTTTCTTTAAAAGATGATGGCTCCCAATCTTCGTCCAAGAAAAAGTTCTTAAAACCCCCGAAACCAGCCTCCCGTTGGAAGAGGAAAGGGGCAAAAATTTAATCACCTGCAATAACAACTTAATCTGATTCAACGATGGTCCGATCAGATGCAAGAATAGCTTATCACCATCTCCCAAGCCCTGGCGTCGTTGGCCCAGAATCAGTAGAACAATCCCACTCATCCTCCTACCAACGCTGCTGATAAAGGGGCCCAACCTCCTGCCAATACCATAGGTGGAGGACCTCTTAATAAGGAAACCCCCCAACGCGCAGTCAGGTACACCCCTTTGGTACCACTCACTTAGAGGGTGATCCCCAGCCATCAACTCAGCGGGGAGAAGGATACCTGCTTTTTATCCTATTGTCCATTACCAAAGTAGGACAAGGATCCCAAGTCCGGCAGCCTCGGGAGCCAATCCAATGGCACTAGAGTATCAGCCTCCAATGGCACTGGCTCCTCCAGTCCAAGGAGGGTAACGTCCTCCTACCACCATTGGACAAAACACCCCTTTGAATATAGGGGCTGAAGCTACAAGACAGGGTCAACAGCAGGGGCTCAAATCCACAACCAATTCTTCCCAGAGTTCCCTAAAGGGCAAAAGAGACTAGCAGACTCCATGGAGCAAACCATCTTCTCCAGAGGGACTCACGCCCCTCTAGGAGTTGGATGAACTAGGAAAGCTGCTCAAGAGGCTCGCCACACCATTCACTCCTGCCATAATGGCAGAAAAGTGGCCAAAGAAATTTGTTGTCCCGAAGTTCACCCTTTATGATAGGTCTGAAGATCTCGAAGACTACCTCTTCTACTATCAACACACAATGGCTTTACATGGGGCTACTAACACCTTCATGTGCCGAACCTTTGTAACCAGCCACAAAGGTACTACTCTAAAGTGGTTCCATAGCCTTCTTCAGGAGTCGATCACCAATTTCTACGAGCTTAGCAAGCAGTTCCTTAATCGATTCCTAACCAGCGGGAAGTTAAGGAAGGGACCGAAATTCCTGCTGACCATAAAGCAAGCCAAGGGGGTCACTTCAGGAGTACATTGCTTGCTTTAACACCGAGCTCACAGAGATAACAGACTGCAACTCGAGCTTCCTGGTAACAAGCTCTCACCTTTGGCCTAGAACCTGGTGCTTTCAAGATTCTTTAACAAAGAATCCTCCTGTTGATATGGCAGCGCTTATGAAACGAGCATGAAAGTACATAAACCTGGATGACACAAAGATATCCTTCCGCAAGGCTAGAGAGCAGGCTCATAAGAATGATCACACCCAAAAGACGGACTCCAGCGCAACTAAAAAAAGGGTCAAAAGTCCTGATAGGAGAATGACACCTAGAACCTAGAATAATCCCAACTCAGGGAGATACAATACATTCATCCCTTTGAACGCCTCCCTTATTCACATACTCTGGCAGGTACAGACTCGTGAGGACTTAAAGTGGCCAGAGCCATTGAAAAGCAATCCCAATACAAGGATCAAAACAAATACTGTGATTTCCACAAAGATCACGGGCATATCACCGACGAATGTAGAGCCCTTAAACAAGAGATTGAACAACTCATCAAGAGTGGACAACTGTGAAAGTTCGTCCAACAGGATGGGAGGCAGAACCCCCGTAATGACAGGCCACCACAAAGAAGGCAAGAGCAAAGGCCTGAATAAAAAGAGGCCCAGAACGAGCAACCACAACAAAACAATCAGGTTATCTTTGTCCTCCACACCAACAACTCGATCACAAGAATGTCCAACCATGCCCAAAAGAGGTATGCTAGAGAGACGAGGGCAGAACCTAATGTCCTCTAAATCTCTACCATTGAGAAGAGGCCAAAGACAGCACCACAAATCCAGTTCTTAGAGCTAGATCTTGCTAGGGTGCACTGTCCTCACAGTGACGCCCTCGTCATCTCACTCAGAATTGTAAATTTTGAGATCAAGAGGGTCCTGGTGGACACAGAGAGTTCCACCAATATGCTATTCTATGAGCCTCTCAAACATATAAAGCTCAACCCTAGTGACATCAAAGCCACCGCCGTTGTCATGGCAGGATTTGATGGGAACCTCATCACCCCGTTGGGCAAAATAGACCTCCCGACCACAACGAGAGAAGGGGATGGCCAAAAGGCGTTAATCTCAAAATACATGGTCTTGAACTCCAAGTCCCTCTACAAAGTTATCGCTGAAAGACCTTGGCTCAATCAGATGGGAGCAGTTACCTCAACCCTCCATTAGTGCTTGAAATACATACAAAACAACAAGGTTTATTCCATCAGGGGCTGCCAGCCAACCGCCCGAGAATGTCACGCTCTCGCGCTGAAGAAAAAAACTCCCAAATAGCAATCACAGCATCTTCATGAAGAAGGAAGCCCTGCTCCTTCCGACCTTATGAGATGGAGGAATGCCTCTCCGAAATCATCGAGCCACTAAGCCCCAAGGGAAGGGACAGTGTGGCCAAGCCAATAGAGGGACTTACAAAAGTGCTCGTCAACTCTAAAGAGGGAGGATGGTATTTATGGATTGGCTTAGATTTGTCCCTTTCCGAGCAACAGGAGATGGTTGAATTCCTGAATAATAACTTGTAGGTATTCGCTTGGGAAACCAAGGATATGGAAGGGATCGACCCTAACCTTATCTTCGACAAGCTGATGACCGACCCAGATCACCCTTCTGTGAGGCAAATAAGAAGGACGTTCACCCCCGAGTGCCACAAGATTATCAATGATAAGGTCCAAAGGCTGCTAGACACTAGAATGATCAAAAAGGTATTCTATCCAGAATGGCTCGCCAACACAGTCCTTGCTAAAAAGAAAAAGGAAAGTGGAGGGTTTGCGTTGACTACATAGACCTCAACAAGGCCTGTCCCAAAGACAACTTTCCTCTTCCAAGGATTGGTTAACTAGTTGACGCAACCGCAGGGCATAAGCTCATGAGCTTTATGGATGCATACTCTGGGTACAATCAGATCCAGATGTACCCTCCCGACTAAGAAAAGACAACCTTCATATCCGAACGAGGTCTCTATTGCTATAGAGTGATGTTGATCGGTTTGAAGAATGTTGGAGCCACATATCAACGCTTGGTGAACAAAATGTTTGGTCCCCTAATTGGTGACACGATAGAGGTCTATATAGATGACATGCTAGTTAAGAGCTTACAAAAGAATGACCACATTCGGCACCTGAACCAAACATTTAACATCTTGAGGCAGCACAGGATGAAGTTAAACCCCTTAAAGTGTACCTTCAGGATCACTAAAAGGAAGTTCTTAGGTTTTTTAGTCTCTCAAAGGGGAATTGAGGCGGACCCTATGCAGATAAAATCTCTAATCGAACTAGAGTCACCAATAACCAAGAAAGATATTCAAGGCCTGAACGAAAGGATTGCGGCTCTGAACCGATTCATCTCTAAGTCTACTGATCGATGCTTTCTATTCTTTAGAGCCTTAAAGGGGAATAGGGCCCTAGAATGGACCCTAGAATGTGAAAGAGTCTTTCAAGAGTTAAAGCAGTACTTGACTTCCCCCGAGCTCTTTTCAAAGCCAGTCCAGGGAGAAAAGCTGCTCTTGTACCTTGCAGTTTTGGAGAATGCCGTCAACTTTGTACTAATTAGATAGGATAAGGAAATTCAAAGGCCTATTTTTTATGTAAGCAAGGCACTCTTGGACACCGAGGCAAGATATTGTGAAATTGATAAATTGGCCTTCGCTCTGGTAATATCTGCTCGGAAACTCAAGCCCTACTTTTAGGCGCATCCCATTGAGGTCCCTACATCCTACCCTCTAAAGTCAATCCTCCACAAGCCCAAAGTCTTACGATGACTGGTCAAGTGGTCTGTGGAGTTGGAAGAATTTGATATATCCTACATACCATGGATCTCAATCAAAGGGCAAGCCCTGGAAAACTTTGTTGCTGAATTCACCCCAGTGTTACACGCTAAAGCACAAGCCAACATGGACACCTCAGTATGGAAACTTTATACTGATGGGTCATCCACCGACAAAGGTTCGGGCATTGGCATAGTACTTCAGTCCCCTGACAAAATTATAATTGAGAAAAACGATTAGTTTGGGTTCCGATCTTCTAATAACGAAGCTAAATTACAAAGCACTCATCCTTGGGATGAAGCTGGCCCTAGAATGCGAAGCTTAGAGTCTCGAAGCATTCTCTGACTCCTAACTCATGGTAAGCCAAGTCTCGGAAGAATTCTCCACCAAGGATGATAGAATGATCCGATATTCAGAACTAGTGGGATCATTGAAGCTCTCCTTCCATAAGTTTTCCATTCAGAAAATTGAAAGGAGCCAGAACTCCAAGGCCGATGCTTTGGCGAATATGGCCTCCCATCTCAAGTCAGAAAGAGATTCAATGGTAAAAGTCTCTTACCTACCAAAGCCAAGCATCGAAAAGGTACAGTCCTTCTAGGTCTCAGAACAACCTCAGAACTGGATGACTCCCATCATCCAGTACATAAAAAAAGGATTGCTTCCAGAAGATAAAAACCAGGCCCTGAAAGATTAGAATCAGGGTAGCTCAATACCTAATCCTAAATGGGAAATTATACTGAAGATCCTACACGCAATCCTTCTTGCGGTGCCTATCTCTAGAGGAATCTCAGTATGTCCTAGTTGAGATACATGAAGGGATCTGCGGTAACCACAATAGTGGTAGGACCATAACCCACTGAGCTCTAACTTAGGGTTACTATTAGCCTAACATGCTAAGACAGGCCAAGAAGTATATCCAAAAGTGCAACAAGTTCCAACGATTTGCTTCATATAAGCACCAACCCCATCATGAGCTCATTCCTATTTCCAGCCATTGGCCCTTCACTCAATGGGGGATTGACATCGTAGGGCCACTATTGAAAGCCCCTCCAAACAGAAGGTACCTGCTGCTTGTCATTGATTACTTCTCCAAATGGGCAGAAGCTAAGCCTCTGACCCACATCACAGAAGTAGAGGTAAAGAACTTCACATGGAAGAACATAGTCTGCAGGTTCGGCATACCTCGCATCATCATTTCAAACAATGGTACGCAGTTTGCTGGAAAGTTGTTTAGGAAGTTTTATGAAGATCTGCACATCAGTCACCACTTCTCCTCACCAGGGCATCCCTAAGCTAATGGGTAAGCCGAGGTTACCAACCATACAATTCTTGATGCCATTAAGAAGAGGTTGGAAAAAGCCAAGGAAAGATGGGTCGAAGAACTCCTCAGAGTGCTTTGGGCCTATCGTACCACTAGAAAAACACCAACTGCGGAGACACCGTTCTCACTTGCATACAGTACTGAGGCGGTCATCCCTGTTGAAATTGGCATGCCAACCTTAAGGACGGATGCCTTTAACTAGGAAACCAATGACCATCAGCTCATAAAAAATCTAGGCCAGCTCGAAGAGAGGCGCAAGCAAGCCCAAATTGGGACTGAAGCATACCAGCAAAGAATGGCCAAGAGCTTTAGACAAGGGCTAAGACTTGTCAATGTCCTAGTCGGGGACCTCGTCTTAAGAAGGGTGTTCTCGAATACCAAAGATCCCACCATGAGAAAGCTCTCCCCTAATTGGGAAGGGCCCTATAAGATAACCAAGATCGTCAGGCCCACGACATATTGGTTGGAAGATGTAACTAAGAAGCTTGTATCCAAGCCCTAGAATGTTAAGCACTTACGAAAATATTATCAATAAAAGAATTCCTTTTTTTTCCATTTCTAAGTGCTCTCATCTCAATGTACAGACCCCTAAAATCCTTGCAGTCATCGCAAGTATTACAAGTCTAGTCTATCTCAATGTACATACCCTTAAAAACCTTGCAGCCATTACAAGTGTTACAGGTCTGGTCCATCTCAATGTACAGACCCCTAAAAACCTTGTAACCATTGCAAGTGTTACAGGTCTAGTCCATCTTAATATACAGACCCCTAAAAACCTTGGAACCATTGCAAGTGTTACAAGTCTAGTCCATCTCAATGTACAGACACTTAAAAACCTTGCAGCCATTGCAAGTATTACAGGTCTGGTCCATCTCAATGTACAGACCCCTAAAAACCTTGTAGTCATTGCAAGTGTTACAAGTCTGGTCCATCTCAACAAATAGACTCCTAAAAGCCTTGTATCCACTACAAACATTATAGGCTTGGTCCATCCTTCATTCAAGTGAACAATGGAAGCATTAGAGGCCCTAACAATTTAATCTGCCATGGCCCCTCTTTTACTATGAAATCAAAAGCTTGACTTGATTGTGAGTTATCAAGACCTTGGTTTAATCTCAAGTTTTGAAGGTCTACGCTTACAAATGGTGAAGATCTTGATTTAATTAGAAATCTTAAGGATTCGTGCTTGATTTAATTACAAGTTGAGGAGATCTAGGGCTTAAAGCCTAGTTCAGCTTCAAGTCTTAAAGCTTTGGTTCAATTTCAAGTTTTACGCTTGATTTAATTACAAGTTATAAGGCTCTAGATTCAATTGCAAGCTCTGAAGACCCATGCTTGATTTAATTACAAGTTATGAAGATCCTGATTGAGTTACAAAGTCCCAAATATCTGAATTCGAAATTTGATTAAAAAGCTGAAGATAAATCTTGATTACAAGTGTCAATGCTCGGTACATCATTATTTACTAGAGGTGTGAATCTAAAAATCCTACAAGTATGGCTACTCTAGGTATTCAGTTGACAAACTACATAAATGCCTTCAAATTAAAAAGCAACACACAGAGTTTTGAAAAAGTCAATTTCATTCATAAATAGCCCAAATTTGGGAAAATTACAAGGAAGAAGTAAAACAAAATACAAAGATTTCCTAGTCTACTACTGGTTTGGGAGCCTCTGCAGTATCAGCAATGAAGAAGAGTTCATCCTGCACCATAGAAAGATCAGTCTTTTCTTCCTCTTCTTCATTTTCTTCAAACTCAACACCCTATGTCAAGATCACTCTTTTTGCTCAAGTACGTCAGTTGGAAGAAGCTCGGGAGCCGCTTCCTCCTCCCCATCATCCTGCACCCCGATCTCACCAAGAGAGACTTCAATGCTGTTAATCCCAGCTAGATCAAGGTTAGGGTACTTCTTGAGAAGCTTGGCTCTAAAGGTGCGGTACCCATGCTTAATCAGCTCTCCACCCATATCCTCAACCTCAGCCTTTATTTTAGCCTTGGTTTGAACTTTGACAAAATCAGCAGTGTCTTGGACTTTCTTGAGGAAGCCAGATTGAAAGTCTTTGAACCTTTTCTAAAAGTCTTCCAACTTTAGAGCAAGGGCATCCCATTCAGACTCCAAGATGGAGTAAGAGTTAGCGGCCTTCTTCAGCTTCTCCTCAACTGTAGAGGTAGTTGATTGGGCCGTCCCCAACAGTAGCCTAGCCTCGTCAAGCTCTGATTGAAGATTATCAATCAACTCCGAATCCGCTGAAGAATCCATGATGGCAGCAAGGCCATGCATGGTCTGAAAGCAAAAAATAGACAAACCGTTAGAACAGATAATAAAGCAGAAAACGAGGGTAAAAAGGAAAGAAACAAAAGGAGGTAAGCTCTGAGTTTACCTTCAGTTGGAAGGACAACAAGTCCTTGACGATTTTCTGCACCTTCAAACCTTTATATTTGCTTGGGCCTGTAGCCCAAGACTCGTCAAAATCTTTCTTCACGACTAAATAACTACAGTCATTAGGCACAGTAGCAGCAACAACAGATTTCCCCTTCCCCCTCTTCTTCATAGGAGACTGTAGGGGCAGAGAGAATAGCAGGCTCGAGAGCAAGAGACTCCCTCATATCCTCAGACACTGTTCAATCTGGGGAGTTAGAAAAGAGTCTCCTCCTCTTCACTTGGAAGGGCGGCTTGACAAGGGAAGAGCTCTCCCCTATGTCACGTCCCGAATTTCTGACGAACCTGGGGCGCGAGTAACGAGACAGAAAGTAAAATGAATAAAAGGATAAAAGTAATGAGATTCACTAAACATGCGTCCATCATCATCCATAAATAAAATAACATCGAATACATTGTTCATCAGTCATTCGGGCTTAAGCCCTTACATAACAAAATACGAGTTCCACGAATCACAAATACATCACAGGCTTCACCCTATCAGGGCATCACCGAGTCTCTAGTGGCTGGAGGATCCTCATCTGAAAATGTTGCCCACGAATGGGTCAGCACAACTGCTGGTATGATGAAATGCTAATGCCAGAAATAAAGCTAAGGCGTGGCATGTGCAAAGTGTACATTTATTTCTAAATGACATTCAAGCATCGCAGTAATATATGTGAATGGTATGCGTGACACACCCATGCACAACTTTATGCCACACCCATGTCTCGTTTACGGGTACTCCCCGATGGCGCGAAGTACCAATGCAATGGCCGATTTTGGGTTTTTCACCACAGGATCTACACCCTCATAATGCAAAGCACCATGTGCTTACCCACGCCATGTTCTCAAGGAATTCATCATATGCCAATATGCCAATGCAATCTCAATGAACATGAATCTCAATAATATAACATGCTCGGACAATAAGAAATAAATCACTAGTCAGTTTCATATACATGCATATCTCATATGTTCGTACATCATGATTCATGTTCTTCACTTTATTAATTTGCAAGTAACACATAACATGTGAACAACCAATTCCAAATAAACAGGTAAACACATTACAGATAAACGCATACAGCATTCCAGTCATTCACAAATATTCCTAACTTAACTTCATTTCTAACACTAGCAAAACACCATACCTGATGGGTTGGTATCAACCCTAGAAGATCGTGCACTATATGTAACTGAACCGATGGATGAAAATGTAGAAGATCAGATCGCCCTCTCCTGTCCTATCAATGTCCCTAAAAGTAGAAATTACAACTCAGTCTATTGTTACTTGAATCTATGCTATTCATCAAATTTATGTCTTTAATTCATAAGTTTCTATTCTGCTAAATTAAACTCTACCATTGGTTTTAGAACGCTTAAGAAAGTAAATCTAGGTTCTCGTAGAACTCAATTCGGACACCGGGGTTCAAAAGGGCAAAACAGTCATTTTGCACTTTATACGTGTCCTTACATTTCGTGACCTCTTTTCACAAATCGGACTCCACGGTTGAGTCCGAAATGTTCGAGATAATAAAATTTCACTATTTATTTACCTAATTCAGAGTTCGTCTGACAGTGTTTCAAGTTAGGGGCATTTTGGTAATTTTAAGGGTTACTACGGGTCTTTTATTTTTTGGGACCCCGTCTCGTAAAACGGACCTCACCATTGGTCTCAGAATGGTCGAGATAGTCAAAATACACTAATGACTTGTCCCATTTGGACTCCGGGATGTTTTTGAATATTTAATTAATTAAATTAATTTAATTAAATAATTAATTAATTAATTTAATTAATATTTTATTAATATTTTAATCAGGTGGGTCAAAGTGTAATTTCTAACAGTTGGGGGGTCAATTTGAAATTTCTGAAAGTTTCAGGGTTAAGGTTCAAATTCAAAAGGTTCAAATTCTATTTTTTATTTAAAACAATGGCTGACACGTGGCAGGGTGGTTCGGCCCAAGCCCGACCCGGACCCGACCCGGACCCGGACAGACCCCCTTCTCCCCCCGTTTTTCCGGCGGAGCTCCGGTCACCCTCTCCGGCGCCGGTGACCGGAATTTCAGAAAAATCAAGCTTTTAAACTCGATTTTCATGGTGTTTCCGAAGCCCCTTTCAATCCCAAATCATTCTAAAACATTTTTGGAGCCTTTTAATACCATTTTGAAGCTTCCAATCACGATGAAAAACCCAGATTTCCCCCTCATGGCCGTGACCTGCACCTCCTTCTTTCTCCCTCATTTTTCAACCGTTTTCTATCATTTTTGTTGCGTTTTAATCCTTACATTATGCTCTACAAGATTCTACAATTTAAATCAACTGAAATGCTCTAAAAAAAATTGAAACAAAAGCAACCCACTTACCAATTTTCGGCCGTTTCTCTCTCTAGCCGTGCCCTCCTTCTCCCTCTTGCTCCGAGCTCGAACCAAGTCTCAAACTCTCCCTCAGAGCTCTATTTCTCTCCTTCTTTTCTGCTTCTTTCCTTCTCTTCTTTCCCACCCGAGACTACTCTCTTTTCTCTTTATTTTCTTTCTTTCTATATCTCTCTCTCTCTCTCTCTCTCTCTCTCTCTCTAAAACCAACCTACTCTCTGCCGATTCTGCACTCTCCCACTCCTTGAATCCTACTCACACACTCAACCTTACCCCATGCCTTGTTTGAGTGTATCACACTCAAACTTACACACACACACAACCGGGTACACACACACACACACACCTCACACAACCTGATATATATATATACATATATATATATATATATTTTTCACATTTAAATATACACTCACCTGTATACATATATACACACAAATAAATTTAAATTATATATATATATACACATATACATATATACACATACATCCAATAATTTTTATAATAATAATAATAATTGCAAAAATAAATAATAATAAAAATTTTTTTTTCCATGTTATAACATCCTTCCCTCCTTACAAAAATTTCGTCCCGAAATTTAAAATAACATAGAACCAAAAGAAAATACATCACTGATCAAACAACTCAGGGTACCTAACTCGAACCTCGGCCTCACGCTCCCACGTAGCCTCCTCAACCCCATGGTGGTTCCAACGAACCTTGACCAAAGGGATGGTCCTGCCTCGCAAAACCTGGTCCCTCGAGTCCAATATCTCTACGGGTCTCTGGTCATAGGAAGCGTCCCCCTCTAACTGAAGATCTACCCAGTCAAGTACATGTGAGGGGTCGGGATGGTACTTCCTCAGCATAGATACATGGAAGACGTCATGAACCCCAGATAGCTGTGGTGGTAAGGCTAGCTTATAAGCCACCTCACCAACCCTCCCAAGAATCTCAAAGGGGCCTATAAATCGTGGCGATAGCTTCCCACCGCGCCCAAACCTCCTCAAGCCCCGTCTGGGAGATACCTTGAGGAACACATGGTCCCCCACCTCAAATGCTAAGGGCCGCCGCCTCCTATCTGCATAACTCCTCTAACGGCTCTGAGCTGTCAACAACCGCTGTCTGATCACCTGTATCTTGTCCGTGGTCTCACAAACAATATCAGGTCCTAAGGCAGCTGTCTCTCCCACCTCGGTCCAACATACCGGGGAACGGCACGGCCTACCATATAATACCTCAAATGGTGCCATCTCAATGCTGGACTGGTAGCTGTTGTTGTAGGCAAACTCAACTAAGGCAAGGTGGTCCTCCCAGCTACCTCTAAAGTCCATGACGCAGGCCCTGAGCATATCCTCCAAGATCTGAATGGTGCGCTCTGACTGGCCATCTGTTTGTGGGTGGAAGGCAGTACTGAACTGCAGCTGGGTCCCTAAGGCTGTCTGGAAACTCTGCCAGAACCGTGCAGTGAAACGTGGGTCCCTGTCAGAAACTATGGATACCGGTACCCCATGTAGTCGTACTATCTCTCGAATGTACAACCTACTGAGGGCGTCTGATGAGTCAGTCACTCTGATTGGTAAGAAATGGGCGGACTTCATCAGTCTGTCCACAATAACCCAAATCGCATCATGGCCCCTAGGTGACCTCAGAAGACCCATCACGAAATCCATGGTAACGTGCTCCCACTTCCACTCGGCTACCGGTAGTGGCTGTAGCAAACCTCCAGGCCTCTGGTGCTCAGCCTTCACCTGCTGGCACGTGAGACACCTAGCCACAAACTGTGCCACATCTGCCTTCATCCCAGTCCACCAATACTGACGGCGCAGATCATGATACATCTTGGTGCCCCCTGGGTGCACCGCTAAGCGTGAATGGTGGAAATCCCTGAGGACATCAGTCCTAAGAGACTCGGGAACGAAGACCCTACCCCTGTATCTCAAACCAAGGTCAGAATGGACTGTCCATCCCTCAAATCCCTCGGGGCTAGCAATCCGTGCCCTGATCTGCTCAGCCTCGGTATCCAGCAACTGTGCCTCTATAACTCGGGTCAGAAGGGTAGGCTGAACACACAAGCTGAATAGGGTGGCGTGTCCCTCAAACTCGGTAAGCTCTAAGTCAAACTCCCCAATAACTCCCATCATCTCCCACTCTCTGATGGCTAGGCTGGCTAAGGTGCTGCTCGGTCTCCGACTGAGTGCATCAGCTACGACGTTGGCCTTCCCAGGATGGTACTGAAGGTCAAAGTCGTAGTCCTCTAGGTACTCCATCCATTTCCTCTGTCGAAGGTTCAGATCCTTCTGTGTAAAGATATACCTGAGGCTCTTGTGGTCCGAGAACACCTCAAATCTCACCCCATATAAATAGTGTCGCCAGCTCTTAAGAGCAAAGATGACGGCAGCCAACTCTAGATCGTGGGTGGGGTAGTTCTTCTCATGGCTCTTCAACTGGCGAGAACCATAAGCTACTACTCGGCCTTCCTGCATCAATACACAACCCAGTCCCTCTCGGGAAGCATCACAGTACACTGTATAGCCCAGGCCTCCCTCGGGGATAATCAGGACGGGAGCTGCAGTCAATCTCCTCTTCAGCTCCTGAAATGACTGCTCACAGTCGTCGGTCCACTGAAATCTGACGCCCTTGCGCGTCAGTCGGGTCATCGGTGCGGCAAGGCGGGAAAACCCCTCTACAAAACGGCGGTAGTACCCTGCTAACCCCAAGAAACTCCATATCTCAAATACATTCCTCGGCCTCTCCCAGCTCATAACAGAGTCGACCTTAGAAGGGTCAACAGATACTCCACTCCCAGATACCACGTGGCCCAAGAACTGTACCTCCTGGAGCCAGAACTCGCACTTGGAGAGCTTGGCAAACAGCCTATGCTCTCTCAAGATCTGTAACACAGTCCGTAGGTGGAAAGCATGCTCATCCTCAGAAGGTGAGTAAATCAAGATATCGTCCACAAACACCACCACGAACTGATCTATGTACTGACCGAAGACACGGTGCATCAGATCCATGAATGCCGCTGGGGCATTCGTCACACCAAACGGCATCACCACGAACTCAAAGTGACCATAGCGAGTGCGGAAGGCTGTCTTCGCTATGTCCTCCTCTCGCACTCTCAACTGATGATACCCAGACCGAAGATCAATCTTCGAGAAACATCTCGAACCTCTCAACTGATCAAACAAGTTATCGATCCTGGGTAACGGGTACTTGTTCTTGATAGTCACCCGGTTCAGCCTCCGGTAGTCCACACATAACCGCAACGTCCCGTCCTTCTTCTTCGCAAAGAGTGCTGAGGCACCCCAAGGAGAAGTGCTAGGACGGATGAACCCCTTACCCTGAAGGTCAGTCAGCTGCTCTCTCAGCTCTCTCAGCTCTGCTGGAGCCATGCGGTATGGTGGAATAGATATGGGTACAGTACCGGGGATAAGCTCAATGGTAAACTCCACCTCCCGCCTCGGGGGTAAACTAGTCAAGCTGTCGGGAAAAACGTCAGGAAACTCCTCTACCACCGGTGGTAACACAACCCCTGTAGCCTCACTATCCCCTGCAATCATACTAGCCAACATATAGCTATGGGCTCCCCAACTCCTAGTGTCGTACAAGGGTGGTATCAAGAAGTCTCCACGATCTCCCGTGAAATAAAAACAATCCCCCTCAGGGGTACACACTGTAACTCTCCCCCTGAAACAATCAATACTAGCCCGGAAAGTAAACAGCCAATCCATACCCAGAATAACATCGAAGCTAGTCATATCAAGCACAATAAAATCAAAGCAGAGAGTACGGTCAGCTATCTCAAGTGAACAACCCCTACAAACCCTGGTCAATGTCACACTACCCCCAACAGGAGTATCAACACGTAGTGGTGGATCCATCCGAACTATAGTCAACCCCAAAGACATGGCAAATGCAGTGGATATAAAAGAATGCGATGCACCAGAGTCTATCAACACGCTAGCCCATGAACTGAACATAAGAAAGGTACCTCGCACTACTGATGGCCCAGCAGTAGAAGCCTCTGGGGTAGCAACTGCGTACACCCTGCCCTGTACGGTCTGACCCTGTCTGCCTCCCCCTGTCTGCCCCTGCTGTCCTCCCCCTCTCGGGGCTGGAGCTCTAACACTCAATGCCGAAGATGCTGGCTGGTAGTAAGGTGCTGGGGGTCTATAGCCTGACTGTGTCTGGGGTAAAGGCATCTGGGTAGGCTGGAAATAGTGGGACCTCGGTGCGCTCTGGGAAGTCTGCCCCTGAGGACAGTGGGCCTTAACATGGCCCGGCTGATGATATGTATAGCACACTGGTGTGGTCCTCCAGGCCTGACTCTGAGACTGGGATGGAAGTGGTAGCTGACTCGGTCCTGTCCCTGACCCCTGACTAGGATCTCTCTGTGGGCAATCAGCCATCCTGTGGCCAGGCTGTCCACACTGGTAGCATGTGAGGGTCAGCTGTGGTGCCCCCCCTCGAGGAGTAATAGACATAGTGGGCTGGGGAGCTAAAAGCTGCATAGGTCTCTGGGATGTAGATGGAGAAGAGGTACTGCCTCGGAACCTCTTCGGCGGTCTCCTACCAGAATGAGCTGGGACGGTCACAGTAGGCTGAGCTGGTGTAAGTGCTAGTGCTGTGGCTGGCCTGGTCTGAGTCCGGGACTCCCTAATCCCTCTGAGAGCTGCCAACTCCCTCTCTACCCTCGTTGCCCTGATCACAGCCTCCTCGTAAGTGTCAATGATGTGACCCGCCAGTCTATCCCTGATAGAGGTCTTCAGCCCCTCTAGAAAATGATAAACTCTCAGCTCCTCTACCCCAATAATATGCGGGGCAAACCTGCCCAATGCGGTAAACTGGGACTCATACTGCATCACGGTCATGTCCCTCTGTAGCAAGGTCTCAAACTCTTTCCTGAACCCGACCCTAGCAGTCGCTGGAAAGTAGTGGTCATTGAACATGGCCACAAATGCATCCCACCCCTCTCCGAACCTGCTAATCCTGCCGGCAGATACCTTTCACCACTGGCTCGCTAGCCCTGTAAACTGGAAGGTGGCACATCGTATCCTCAGGTGTGGCTCAACAATCCCTAATGAGTCCAGGATCCTCACAATCTGGTCCAGCCACTCCTCGGCCACCAAAGGATCAGGCTGTCCTGCAAATGACGGTGGCCTCATACGCTGAAACGCCTTCATGACGAAGGTGTCTCTGGTCTCCCCACCGGCCGCTCTGGCCGCGGCACCGGCAGCCCTGGCCTCGGCATCAGCAGCCCTGGCCTCAGCATCAGTGGTCCTGGCCTCCTGCATGGCACGGAAGCACTCCTGTATAATGGTCGCCAAATCTCTGGCGCCAATAGTCTGCCCCACCTCCTCCACAGGGGCTGGAGCAACATCCTCCTCAGCTGTACTATGCTCAGGAACGTCAGCTGGGGCAACTACCTCCTCAACCACGTTAGGAATAGGGGCAGCAGCTCTGGGTCTGCCACGACGAGGCTGGGCGGCACCTCGAGGCGCACCCCTACCCCTACCCCCTCTGGGTGGTCTACCTCTCGTAGGAGCTCGTCTAGGAGGCATATCTACAAGTCCAAAAGAAAAATTCAATATCACTTTTTCACGTAATCACAATAAGGCATGCATTAAGACACATAATCACGTAGCACATAAGATCCTATCACATGCTGCTAACAGTTCACACTAAGTTTCATTCTCTTCTCTAGGGTCTCATGGTGTTAAACAACACCCCACAGTCTCTAGGTATTCGAACCTATGCTCTGATACCACGTTGTCACGCCCCGAATTTCCGACGAACCCGGGGCGCGAGTAACGAGATAGAAAGTAAAATGAATAAAAGGATAAAAGTAATGAGATTCACTAAACATGCGTCCATCATTATCCATACATAAAATAACATCGAATACATTGTTCATCAGTCATTCGGGCTTAAGCCCTTACATAACAAAATACGAGTTCCACGAATCACAAATACATCACAAGCTTCACCCTATCAGGGCATCACCGAGTCTCTAGTGGCTGGAGGATCCTCATCTGAAAATGTTGCCCACGAATGGGTCAGCACAACTGCTGGTATGATGAAATGCTAATGCCAGAAATAAAGCTAAGGCGTGGCATGTGCAAAGTGTACATTTATTTCTAAATGACATTCAAGCATCGCAGTAATATATGTGAATGGTATGCGTGACACACCCATGCACAACTCTATGCCACACCCATGTCTCGTTTACGGGTACTCCCCGATGGCGCGAAGTACCAATGCAATGGCCGATTTTGGGTTTTTCACCACAGGATCTACACCCTCATAATGCAAAGCACCATGTGCTTACCCACGCCATGTTCTCAAGGAATTCATCATATGCCAATATGCCAATGCAATCTCAATGAACATGAATCTCAATAATATAACATGCTCGGACAATAAGAAATAAATCACTAGTCAGTTTCATATACATGCATATCTCATATGTTCGTACATCATGATTCATGTTCTTCACTTTATTAATTTGCAAGTAACACATAACATGTGAACAACCAATTCCAAATAAACAGGTAAACACATTACAGATAAACGCATACAGCATTCCAGTCATTCACAAATATTCCTAACTTAACTTCATTTCTAACACTAGCAAAACACCATACCTGATGGGTTGGTATCAACCCTAGAAGATCGTGCACTATATGTAACTAAACCGACGGATGAAAATGTAGAAGATCAGATCGCCCTCTCCTGTCCTGTCAATGTCCCTAAAAGTAGAAATTACAACTCAGTCTATTGTTACTTGAATCTATGCTATTCATCAAATTTTATGTCTTTAATTCATAAGTTTCTATTCTGCTAAATTAAACTCTACCATTGGTTTTAGAACGCTTAAGAAAGTAAATCTAGGTTCTCGTAGAACTCAATTCGGACACCGGAGTTCAAAAGGGCAAAACAGTCATTTTGCACTTTATACGTGTCCTTACATTTCGTGACCTCTTTTCACAAATCGGACTCCACGGTTGAGTCTGAAATGTTTGAGATAATAAAATTTCACTATTTGTTTACCTAATTCGGAGTTCGTCTGACAGTGTTTCAAGTTAGGGGCATTTTGGTAATTTTAAGGGTTACTACGGGTCTTTTATTTTTTGGGACCCCGTCTCGTAAAACGGACCTCACCATTGGTCTCAGAATGGTCGAGATAGTCAAAATACACTAATGACTTGTCCCATTTGGACTCCGGGATGTTTTTGAATATTTAATTAATTAAATTAATTTAATTAAATAATTAATTAATTAATTTAATTAATATTTTATTAATATTTTAATCAGGTGGGTCAAAGTGTAATTTCTAACAGTTGGGGGGTCAATTTGAAATTTTCGAAAGTTTCAGGGTTAAGGTTCAAATTCAAAAGGTTCAAATTCAAAAGGTTCAAATTCTATTTTTTATTTAAAACAATGGCTGACACGTGGCAGGGTGGTTCGGCCCAAGCCCGACCCGGACCCGACCCGGACCCGGACAGACCCCCTTCTCCCCCCGTTTTTCCGGCGGAGCTCCGGTCACCCTCTCCGGCGCCGGTGACCGGAATTTCAGAAAAATCAAGCTTTTAAACTCGATTTTCATGGTGTTTCCGAAGCCCCTTTCAATCCCAAATCATTCTAAAACATTTTTGGAGCCTTTTAATACCATTTTGAAGCTTCCAATCACGATGAAAAACCCAGATTTCCCCCTCATGGCCGTGACCTGCACCTCCTTCTTTCTCCCTCATTTTTCAACCGTTTTCTATCATTTTTGTTGCGTTTTAATCCTTACATTATGCTCTACAAGATTCTACAATTTAAATCAACTGAAATGCTCTAAAAAAAATTGAAACAGAAGCAACCCACTTACCAATTTTTGGCCGTTTCTCTCTCTAGCCGTGCCCTCCTTCTCCCTCTTGCTCCGAGCTCGAACCAAGTCTCAAACTCTCCCTCAGAGCTCTATTTCTCTCCTTCTTTTCTGCTTCTTTCCTTCTCTTCTTTCCCACCCGAGACTACTCTCTTTTCTCTTTATTTTCTCTCTTTCTATATCTCTCTCTCTCTCTCTCTCTCTCTAAAACCAACCTACTCTCTGCCAATTCTGCACTCTCCCACTCCCTGAATCCTACTCACACACTCAACCTTACCCCATGCCTTGTTTGAGTGTATCACACTCAAACTTACACACACACACAACCGGGTACACACACACACACACCTCACACAACCTGATATATATATATACATATATATATATATATATATATTTTTCACATTTAAATATACACTCACCTGTATACATATATACACACAAATAAATTTAAATTATATATATATATATACACATATACATATATACACATACATCCAATAATTTTTATAATAATAATAATAATAATAATAATAATAATTGCAAAAATAAATAATAATAAAAAAAAATTTTTCCATGTTATAACACCCTACCTTCTTCTTCTTTTTCCCTGGTGCCCAACTAGACATCAGGGACTTCTTCAAATTTTTGGGTCTATCTTTTACCAGCCCGGCCACCATCAGGTTTTGGGAAGAGAGGATAGCGTTGTGCACGCGGTTGCTAGTTTGGAGTAGTTTTCGGTATTTCTCTTGAAGGTCAATGGAAAAAATGAATTGCTTCCAAGCCCTCTTGTCTGCACAAAAGACACAGAATTTGGATCAGACAGTGAATAAAGTGAAATGAAACAAAAACAGAGGCAAAAATACTTAAAAGGGGATTTCACCCATGATCTCAGTACTTTAAGGGAAAGTCGAGGTCTGGCCTATGTAGTCTTCAAGCTCCCATCCTCCTCCTACGAAGAAATACCACTTCTTCCAAATTTTATTGGAATTAGGTGTTAGGATGTGTGTCCTCAGATCCAAGATATTTTATTATTATTTAATAGATTTGATTTATTATTGAGTTTCATATTATCATATGTTTGGATGTTACTTTACATCATGAGATGATTAGTCCTTGAATTGTCATAAGGAGCGGTTCATGTGTATAAATGAGATTTATACACAGGAGATATGAACTGTTTATATAGGAAATTCTAGAATTGTTCGCGGCTATTGATAAGACTAGACATCTTATCTGTAAAGCTGTAATACAGTTAACCTTTATGTGATAAGGTGGTTTATCTCAACCATCAAAGTAGTGGACTCTAGGTTACTGTATTGGTGTATTGGGAATACACTAAACTGGATCACTATAAGAAATGCATTATTTGGAACCGTCACCTTTAATAAGTTTCTTATTCACTATTCGCAGTAAGCTCTTAATCCTGAGAGGATATTGAACCCAAGTTCTGAATAGTGATGACTTTGAGTTACCAATGAGTGAAGTCTTTTAGATCAACACCTCGGTATTTTGGGAAGTCATTATTTAGACTGTGGGAACATATATTCTCAAGATGGAATCTACACTCTATATATTAAAGAGATGGAGATCACTTTTGTGCTAATTCAATGGGTTAATCACTGAAATTCGGATCCGATCTTTTCAGCAAATGGTTTATTGAAATTATGACCAATTGCAAGTGATTAATAGTTATTGAATTAGATTCTTAAAATAATTAGAGAATTAATTTAACAGTATAATATGGAACTCCATGTAGAGGGGTTAACTATAGAAGTATAGTGTATATGGGTTTACTCTGTTCTACTACGTTGGAGTGCAATTTCAATTATATAGTGGAGTTAATTAAAATTAATTAGTCAATTAAAACTAATTATGAGATAATTAAGATTTAATCGACTAATTGGAAGCTAACTTAGTGGGACCTACTAGATCCCTTATCTTGCCCTAATTAAGCCTTATATAAATGATATGTAGGGAGCCGTTTATCATAAGTTTTTGTGCTAGACAAAAATAAGAGGCAGCCCACTCTCCTACGATACGGTTTGCCTAAGGGAAAAGAGGAGAAGACCTAGAAGAGAAAGAGAAGGAAGATTGCATTAATCTCTTCAAGAAATCTTCTTTTACAATCAAGATTATCAAGAATAAGATAATTCTAACCTCTCTTTTCAAGATTGTATGATTCATGTAAAGGAAAAGATCCAAATATATTTTTGAAATCGCTTCCGCTGTGGTTACAAACCCAACAATTGGTATCAGAATAAGTTTACATGAGTCCATCAATTTTGAAGGTTATATTTACTTGTTCTAAATCTATTCATGGATCCCAATTAAAATAAATGATTATTTTAGAGTGGGATTTTGTGATATAATCTATTGATATAAAGATTTGATCTTTGATTGAGAACCTAAATAATTGAATCTAATTCTTGGCTTAGTATATTGATGGGTATGAGACACCTATAGTCATGCACTAATCAAGAAACAAATAACTTGAAGCTAAATTAAAAAAAAAAAAAAAAAGGAAGCAGCGAAGAGATGTTTTTTAAAAGTAGTGCCTCCCATGGTTACTAGGATAGAGTTAGGCGGTGGGATATGGCCTACTGTACGTGACCTTATAACTAATCCCACCTGCCGACAAAGAGAAGGCATGAGTGTTCCTAGTCTCTGGACGTGATGACGGCATGAATCCAATGATCATGAGCATGGCAAGAGTCAGGAAAGAGATCTGTTTAAAAAAATAATAATAATAATGCACGAAAATTAAAAGTTGATTGTTGAATGACTAACACCAGCGGCAGATTATTTATAATATATTAGCTTATTTTATAATCTCATTTGGGCTTAAATATATATGATAGCAACAATTGTTAATAATCCAGTTGCTTGTTGAAGCTAATAAAATGTCATTTATTATATAATTAATTGGCATCATATATTAGCCCTATACATACCAAGTCTCACCTCGACACTTATTTCTTGATTTGGACAATCTCCAATTTCTAAAGCAATCGTCTTTCCGATGAATGTTCGGTTTTCTTTTTCATTTGCCTTCTATTATAATATTAGTAACTTGGTGGTTTGCGGCTAAAAAAAAGGTTTTTTTATTCTTAAAAGTACCTGAATCGCCGCTTCCTCATGGGTAATGGTTATCCAGTATTTTTTTACACAATGATATATATATATATATATAGTATTTGATATTGTATTATATATTTTTTACAAATAAAGTATTTTAATTGGGTATTAGGTACCCAAAGTTATTAAATTGCTTGGGTATTTGATATCCATGGTTGGCACATGACAAATATTATATGAGTAATGCTATCCTTACCTTAACATTTTATCAAAAACATTTACCTACTGATGTGGTTGCTCTTAGTGCTAGTGAATTCAGCCTCCTGGAACTAGTGAATTCAACATCTTAGTGCTAGTCATGTCAAGGTGAGTCAAGAGGCTTAATTGACTAGCACTAAAAAGCTTAATTGACTAGTATTGACATATACCAAGAGGCTTAATTGACTAACACTCAAACAGCCACATCAGCAGGTAAGAAAATTCAGTAAAATTTTATGGTAAGCATAGCATTACTCATATTATATATATATATATATATAAACATATAATTTTTTATATTATATATTTTACTAAAAATTATTATTTTTAACTATTTGGGTATATGATACCCAATGGCTCAATTTTATTTTATTTATCCATCCTTTTACATTATGGGTATCACTTATGATTCACATGGGTATTTGATACCCAAATAGGTTGGATTTAAAATTATAGGTTAAGTGAGACTTGACCTATACAGGTTCTTGATACATGGATTAAGTCTTAGTACACTCTAGGATATACATAGATGATGTATATGATTATTCACATGTGTAATATGTTTCTTAAATTTTATTCATCATATTTGAAAGATTCATGCATGTGATGGATGACATTGTATATCTCATGGTTGGCCATTAGGTGATGTATTTAATTTAATTGGTTTAGAAGCAATTGTAAAGGGCAATGGACTTGAAAATGTTTCCTGTGAATGGGCAAGCTCCATTGGTTTCCCTAGCCTATTAATTTTTAATTTTAGATTAAATGTAAGCTCACGTATGTGGGTATAGGTTCTTCATGTATTTATTTTATTTCTGAAGAAAGAGTTAGAGGATGGGAGCCATTAAGAAGACCGATAGAAGTACATAACCTAGAATTTTAGTTAACCATGAGAGATAATTTTAATTTTATGCTTGTATGTTTATTTTTATAAAATCACATAATTAATTTTGATCCATGAATAGGTTAATATAATTATGTATGTATTGTATAATAAAGATCCTCAATTTATAAAAACAAGTGGAAGATGGATGCTTTAAGAAAGCTCCCACGGTCTTTCATCATCAGCCTACAGTAAGACAAAAATAGGCACCCTGAGCCATCTTCCAGTGGCCTCCCCACGAAGGGTGACTATCTAGTTAGTTACAAGTATGGACCTCCTAGGATAGAATATAAAGAGACGGGGTGAAGGTGACCTCCTTACGGAGACACTACTTGCAACGGTTGTCTTTTTATTTGAGATGATGGTATACACTTGATCAAAAGGGAATGATATTCTCCCCATGGAGTCTATCATTGTCTTTTGAAGACCAAATGATATTAGAAAATATGTTTTATTTGACATAAGATATCTAGATAGTAAAATCATATAGGATATGATAGTCCTCATAATCATATAAATAGCATTGTCATCCCCACGGAGCGTGTTGTTTATAAGGTTAGGTTCCAATGCATTCATTGATAGTGGCTTGAGGATACCACTATGCATTCATTAGAGTAAAAGTTATTTTACTGTTTATTTACATACATGCTAATGTATGTGCTTATATATATGATTCTCAGATGTCTTCATTTAACCCATTTGCTATCATCTTAAAAGAAAATAAGCTGACTGGACCTAACTATGTGGACTGGAAACTGAATTTGGACATTGTCTTTACTGTAGAGGGGTAAAAATATGTGATTACTACGGATAGGCCAAACCTTCCAAAGACTGATACTCCCTAAGAGGACATTAACCACTATTCTAGGTGGGTTAAGGCTGATGAGATGGCACGTTTCTATATCTTAGCTTCAATGTCAAGTGTTTTACAACATCAACATCAGAGTTTCCTAATAGCTAGGGATATGATCTTTAACTTAAAAGAGATGTTTGGGGATCAGGGGCATCCTACTAGGCAGACTGCCATGAGAGCACTCATGAACACTAAGATGGTAGAAGGAACTCTAGTAAGAGACCATGTTTTAAAAATGATTGACTTTTTAAATGTGTTGGAAGTTCTAGCGGCTGATATTGATAGTGAATCCCAGGTTGATATTATCCTTGAGTCGCTACCTAACTCTTTTAATCAATTTAAGCCTAACTATAACATGAACAAAATGAATTTGACTTGGGCTGAGCTTCTGAGCTCTTTACAAGTAGCAGAGGGTATTATCAAAAGCCATCTTAGTGCTCATATGGCTGAGGGTTCTTTTTTTAAGCCCAAGCCCAAAGGCAAGGGCTAGTGGAAGAAGAAACAGAACCCCAAAAACTCCAAAGAAAATTTGGGTCCTAAAAGGGGTATTGGAAAAGGGAAGAAAGGGGCAAATACAGAAGCCACCACTAAGCCTAAAGGAAAGTGTTTCCATTGCGGGGTCATAGGGCATTAGAAGAGAAACTGTCCAAATTATCTAGCCAAGAAAAGGAATGCAGGTATAATCGAATCAATTATTATTGAAGTAAGTTGTATAGCGGGTACTTCAGATTCTTGAAGTGTAGACTCCAGTGTAACTAATCACATCTGTAATTCGTTGCAGGGGTTTCGGGAGACCGAACGGCTAAGTGATGGAGAGATTATCTTGCACTTGGGAACAAAAGTAAAAGTTGATGCAGTGTCAGTAGGGGTAGTTAATTTATGTTTTTCTTCAAACTAGTACTTTATGATTGCTTATATGTGTCTAGCATTAGAAGGAACTTATTATTAGTTTCAAGTTTAATAAAACAAGGTTATTCAGTTTATTTTAATTCAAATATTGTTATTAAACATAGTAGTTCTTTTATATGCTCTGGCACAACAGTTAATGGTATTTATTTACTTACTCCTAAGATGTATGAGATACATGACATCGAAAAAAATGAACCATCATAAACTTTACCACTTAAAAGAAAAGTTTCTTCTACTAATTCAACTTATCTTTGGCACTTGAGGTTAGGTCATATTAATCTGGATAAGATTAATAAACTGGTAAAGGAGGGTGTTTTGTCTTCCTTAGTTGTTGAACCACTGCCAGTTTGTATATCTTATTTAGAGGGAAAGATGACCAGAAGACCCTTTGCTTCAAAAGGAAACAAGGCCAAAGAAGTAATAAAGTTAATCCATACTAATGTGTATGGACCCTTAAATATTAGGGCTAGAGGGGGCTATGAGTATTTCATCACTTTTACTGATGATTACTCTAGATATGGTTATGTCTATCTATTGCACCACAAGTCAGAAGCTTTTGAAAAGTTCAAAGAGTTTCGGGCAAAAGTGGAAAAGAAATTAGATAGGAGCATAAAATCACTTCGATCTAATCGAGGTGGGGAATAGCTCTCTAGTGACTTCAATCAGCATTTGTTGGATAATGGGATTTTATCCCGATTGTCTGCATGCCTCAACAGAACGGCGTAGTAGAGAGGAAAAATAGGACACTTTTAGATATGGTAAGGTCAATGATGAGTTATTTTTATTTGTCTATATTCCTTTGGGGGTATGCGTCAGAGACAACGATATATATATTCTGAACTCAGTTCCAACTAAGTTTGCTCCCAAGACTCTAGTAGAGCTTTAGACTGGGCGCAAGCCAAGTCTAAACCACTACCGGATTTGGGGGTGTCCACCTTATGTGCTGAAAAGAAAGACTAACAAGTTAGAACTAAGATTGGGATTAAGCTATTTCATTGGATATCCTAAAGGGACAAAATGTTGGCACTTTTATAATCCCAGTGAGGAGAAGGTATTCGTTAGCACGAATGCTGTCTTTCTAGAGGATGATTATATTATGGGTCAAAAGCCCAAGAGTAAGATTACCTTAAAAGAAACATCAGATGCTTCTTCTATTCCTTAGGCAAATGATAATCATGGACTAGATGCCTTTATTCCAACATCTTCTATTATATCGGAGCTGCGTTATAGTGGGAGGACTGTCAGGCTACCTGATAGGTATATGTTCTTAGGAGAGTCTATCTCAAATGAACATGTTTTAGATCCTAGTAGCTACGATGAGGCAATCTCTGATAAAGATTCGGGACTTTGGCAAAATGCTATGAAAGCTGAGATGAAATCTATGTATTCTAATTAGATCTGGGAACTTGTGGAACCACCTACCAATATTAAACCAACTGGCTGTAAGTGGATCTATAAGAGAAAGAGAGGACCTGATAGACCTGGATGAACCTTGTGTGTATAAGAAGAGTGAAGGAAGTGTGGTGGTGTTCCTAGTTTTGTATATGGATGATATACTACTCATTGAGAATGATGTAGGGGTGTTGTCTACAATAAAGGTTTGGCTAACGAATTAGTTTGAGATGAAGGACTTGGGAGAAGCTAGTTACATTGTAATACCCAGACCCAAAATATAATCAGGCAACTACTGTAAACCCGAGCTGTTAGGGTTTTATTTTCAATATTGAATGAATTGGCCGATTTTGGAATACAAACAGTCTCGAGTACCCGGGTAACACCCGAGCAAGCCATGAGTAGTTAGCAAAGTGCGTGTATGTATATATATACATATATAGGTATGTATATATATGTGTATATATATGTTAGTATATGTGTATATATATGTGTCAATATGCATGTATATATATGTGTATATTTTATGTATATATATGTGTAACCGTACGTATATATGTGTAAATGAATGTGTATTAGTGTGTGTATATATAAGTGCATGTGTGTGTTTTATATATATATATATATATATATATATGCAAGAATGGGCGTATGTGTAAAGGTGTGTGTGTGCAGTAGGTGTGTGTTGGTATGTGTGTTGGAGGGTGTGTGAAGCATGCCGACATGCTGTGTATACATATATAGTATAATAAACAAATATCACTTATGTATAAATATCATACAATATTAAAAGAGAAAGAAAGAAAATATCAAGAGTGAGACAAAATGGAAGGAGAAGAGAGAGAGAGAGAGAGAGAGAGAGAGAGAGAGAGAGAGAGAGAATGAGGTGGTGGAAGGGCAAACAAAAAGGTTATAAATAGATGCATGCTTATAGATGTAGAAAAGAAAGTAAAAGAACTAAAGAAAGAAGAATAGAAGAAGGGAAAGGAAAAAATAGCAAGGTGCTGCAACACTACAAGAAGAAAGGTGAGTTTTTAAGTTGAAATTTTACTTTTAGGTTTTATAGAAACATGCTTAGAACTTGCATATAATTGTAGGATTATAATCTATAGAGTAAATGGAACACATAGGAAGAAACATAGGGAAAAATAGTGAAGAAATGGGAGAAAACTTCCAAGTTGCAAGTTTCGGTTGGTAGAATTATTATGTGATTTTTATTGTTTTATGAATGGGGAATTGTTCCCCTTAGCCTCATGAAGATATAGGAAGAAAAATTAGAAAGAAACAGTGGCTAGAAAGCCACAAAATAGAAATTTAAAAAGTCATCAAAAAATTGGGCTTCCCACCGAAGCCCACTGTTAGCCCTATTTTGTTAAATTTTAGTGATTGAACTCTAAAAAAAATTATGGATATGAGATTTTGGAAGATTTGGAATTGAATCACATTGGGCTGACATCGAAAATCCACAAAAAAGTTGGCCGATGCCGGATAAGGCACCGGAAGTCCACCAGAGAAGATGATGAATAGTGTGAGTTCATACGGTGTCGTGTTGCGTTTTAAATGAGTGAAACTGTGTCATTTAAGCATGTTATGTTTTAATATTAAAATCAAACTTGGCCTGTTTGGTTGCAGAGGTAGGGAGTTTAATTTGATATCCATTGTTGGAATAGGATACCTTATCCCCAATTAAATTCCTTGCCCGCTGTTTGGATTTAGAATCCAAGGAAAAATAAAAAGGGAGTGCTGCCCCTAAGGTTCGATACCCAAACCTTACACAAGGAAAGATTCAACCACCAAGGTGCAAACCACTGTGCCACTGAGGCATGTGTGTCCTAATTTCACCAAATTAAATATAAAATATTAAATTAGATAATTAAATTAAATTAAATAAATAAATAGAATTAATTAATGTATTATTTCCTGATGTCCAAATAAAGTAAAAGAATAGTATTTTCTTAATGTTTTGAAAATCTAAAACCAATAGAAGGGTCCTGTTTCACGAGATGGGGTCCCAAAAAATAAAGACTCGAAGAAATGTCAAATGACCGTAATGGCCCTAGTGATGTCCAAACCCAAACTAAAATCTGTAAAAGCCTAAACCTATTATGTTCGACATTTCGGACTCAATGATAGAGTCTGTTTACTTAAATAAGATACCTATAGTATCGATAGGCATAAGATTGACTAATTTTAGGACAATAGGCCATATGTAGTGTTAACCTAAGAATTGTTTACTGATTTATAAGAACGTCAAAGGAAAAAGAGAAAGTTACGGAATACTGAGGTAGAACACACTGATAAAAGGTAAGTAAAATTTGATCTCTTACATATGGTATTCTCAAGCCATGGTTATTCTTATTACTGCCAAGATTGTACTCTTATACGTACCTGATGCTTATTGAAAACGCAATGTGATATTTGTTTTATCTTGTGGATATTGTTTGACTACTATATTTTGATCATAGATGTTGTACACTTTGTGCTATGCCTCGAAAGGTTAATTGTTATGTTTTCACTATTGATGATATTCCATTTATGTGCACTCTTCATGGAATTATGATAATCATGATATGTTATGAATATTGGGAGTTGTGCTTAGTCATAATATCCATCTGATGCTTCTACTGGACCTACGGGTCAAAGTCCATAAATGAACCTATGACAAACAATGGCATTATATATATACTAAAAGGGATGGCGTAAAGAAACGTAATGAGTAAGTGATGGCATGAGAAACATAATGAGTATGGGATGGTGTAAAGAAACGCAATGAATATCAATTAAAGATATGCCAAGCCCTAAAATACAATATGCATTAAATGTTTATTGATATCATATCTTTTATTGAATTCATAGAATGATCAAGTTTTCCTTATGAATGATCATATGTTTTGAAAGCGCATCCATTGGCTTACGATTGCTTATCTTATGATTGTGACATTCTATTCCTAATTGGCTATTATGACATTCTATTTTATGATTGGCTATCATGTTATCACCATTGTATTTCTCTATATTGACCTTGACCCATAGCAGAGATGGGACTTTACTTACTGAGCCTTGTTAGCTTATTAAGACTTCCTTATTTGTTTCAGAAAGGGACGCTGTGGACAGCAGTAGGAGCTTAAAAGCATAGGAGAGCATTTTAAAAAATGTACTAGAGATGATGTATAATTCTCCCATGTATTCACCACTTAAGGGTGATGTAACGTTGGTTCTTTTTTGATATATGTAGAATCTTATTATGACTATTTAAAACTTCCGTTGTATAATTGTTTAAGTATTTATGTTACACATTTATATTATTGATACAAGGAAAGAAAAGTAAGGACGGCCCCGCGATCCCCAATCCGCACAGGGTGGGTTTTGGGTTGTGACATACATCATCGGGATTAAGCTTTTGCGACATCGGAAGAACAAGATGTTAAGCTTATCTCAAGTTGCATAAATAGATAGAATTCTTGTCAAGTTTGCAATGCATAACTCCAAGAAAGGCTCATTGCCTTTTAGGCATAGAATACCTCTGTCCAAGAATCATTGTCCTATTACACTTGAGGAAGAGGAACACATGAAGGCGGTTCCTTATGCTTCAGCTGTAGGAAGCCGTATGTATGCTATGCTTTGCATTAGACCAGATATTTGTTTTGTAGTAGGTATGGTTAGTAGATATCAATCTAATCCAGGACCAAATCATTGGACTGCAGTGATCAAGTACTTGAGAAGGACTAAAGATTTTATGTTGAGATACGGGGGTGCTGATCTAGTTCCAGTTGGCTACACAGACTCTGACTTTATGTCAGATCAGGACTTTAGAAATTCAACCTCAAGATACGTGTGTACTCTTAACGGTGGAGCTATCAGTTAGAGGAGTGTCAAGCAACAGTGTATTGCTGACTCAACCACTGAAGCGAAATATGTAGCTGCCTCTGAAGCAGCTAAGGAAGCAGTTTGGCTCAAGAAGTTCCTTTTGGAACTAGGAGTGGTACCACAGTCTCAATTGCCTATGGTCCTTTATTGTGACAATAGTGGAGCTGTAGCTCAATCCAATAAGCCAAGGGTGGAAAGCACACAGAGCACAATTATCACCTCATTAGAGAGATCGTTCAATGCGGAGAGATTATCGTCACCAAGATTGCATCTACAGATAATCTTGCAGATTCTTTCATTAAAGCTCTACCTTTTAAAAGTTTCGAGCTTCACGTGGATAGGATGGGTATTAGATGTTTTGGAAAATGGATGTGAGTGCAAGTGGGAGTTTGTTAGGATGTGTGCCCTCATATCTAAGATATTTTATTTTTTTTTAATAGATTTGATTTATTATTGAGTTTCATATTACCATATGTTTGGATGTTGCTTTATATCATGAGATGATTAGTCATTGAATTGTCATAAGGAGCGGTTCATGTGTACAAATGTGATTTATATATAGGAGATATGAATTACTTATATAGGCAATTCTAGAATTGTTCGCAGCTATTGATAAGACTGAACATCTTATCTATAAAGCTGTAATACAGTTAACTTTTATGTGATAAGGTGGTTTATCTCAACCATCAAAGTAATGAACTTTAGGTTATTGTATTGGTGTATTAGGAATACATTGAACTGGATCACTATAAGAAACACATTATTTAGAGCTGTCACCTTTAATAAGTTTCTTATTCATTATTCGTAGTAAGCTCTTAATCCTGAGAGAATAGTAAACTCAAGTTCAGAATAGTGATAACTTTGAGTTACTAATGAGTGAGGTCTTTTAGATCAACATTTCGGTATCTTGGGAAGTCATTATTTAGACTGTGGGAACACATATTCTCAAGATGGAATCTACACTCTATATGTTAGAGAGATGGATATCATTTTTGTGCTAATTCAATGGGTTAATCACTGAAATCCGGATCCAGTCTTTTTAGTAAATTGTTTATTGAAATTATGACCAATTACAAGTGATTAATAATTATTGAATTAGGTTCTTAAAATAATTAGAGAATTAATTTGACAGTATAATATGGAACTCTGATTATTAATATCCATATAGAGGGGCTAACTGCAAAAGTATAGTGTATATGGGTTTACTCTATTCTACTAAGTTGGAGTGCAATTTCAATTATATAGTGGAGTTAATTAAAATTAATTAGTCAATTAAAATTATTTATGAGATAATTAAGATTTAATTGACTAATTGAAAGCGAACTTAGTGAGACCCACTATATCCTTTATTTTGCCCTAATTAAGCCTTATATATATGATATTTAGGGAGCCGTTTATCATAAGTTTTTGTGCTAGACAAAAATAAGAGGCAGTCCACTCTCCTACGATACGGTTTGCCTAAGGGAAAAAATGAGAAGATCTAGAAGAGAAAGAGAAGGAAGATTGCATCAATCTCTTCAAGAATTCTTCAGTAATCAAGTTATCAAGAACAAGGTAATTCTAACCTCTCTTTTCAAGATTGTATGATTCATGTAAAGGAAAAAATCTAAATAGATTTTTGAAATCGCTTTCGCTATAGTTACGAACCCAACAGTAGGCACTGAGGAGAGTGGTCCGAATCCCTTGTCAAAGGACATGTAAAACATGCCTTCCGACCTCAAAAACTTTAGATCCATCTTGCTTCGGATCAATTGAAGATCCACTTTGACGCCATTTATGTGACTTAAAACTATGAATCCTAACAAGTGCCTCCAGCTATTGATGTTAAGGTCGCCAGGGCATATGTTAAACCACTTAAAAAAATCCCTAATCAGGGGGTAGAGAGGAAACCTAAGTCCAATCTCGAACCACTCGAGATAGACACAAATTTCGCCTCAACCAATGTCGGATGGGCTATCCAACGATCCAGATGCCCTACAGGTTACATTTTGGGGGAAGTTGAAAGCAGCCCTCAGAGCACCTAGCATGCCCTGAGTAATGGTGCTTTCTCCCTCCTCTTGTTGGGAAGGCCTACCTAAGGTCTCCCCTGCTATATTCCTGGGTCCAATAAAAGCGTTTACAATCCTAAGTTCAAGTCTATGGGAGGAATGCTCAACTATCCTATTCTCAGAATTCCTAGAAGAACTGCTACTTATGATTTGAATTTGTGATGACACAGTCGTCTCAAAAGAGCTTTCTGTACCATAACCTATGCCTGACATGGCATCTGAGGCTGACATTGTGAAATTAAACGGGGAGGAAAAGAAGAAGAGTAGAAGAAGGAAAGACGATCAAGAATAAGTCGAACTAGACCGGAGACTTAATTAGAGAATGAAGGCTTTGTGCAACAGAGATCTCTACATTCTTAACTTTTCTCAATATGCGGTGAGGAACTTTTCGAAGCAACAAAAATGATGAAGAAAAAAGGGCGCACATACATCCTTTCTCCTTTTATAAAAGGCTAAAGTGATGGGGGGTCCATTATTCTGAACCGTCGCGGCGGTTAAGGAAATGATAGCCTCGAAAGTCTAATCGACGGCTGTCACAATAAATGTCACATTAACAACTGTCGTAGAAGGCGAAGCGGCACGATCACAATAAAGGCACGTGATCCTTCAAAAACCCTCAACCTCAATCACGTAGTTTGCTAAACTGAGGCTCAGGCGCAGGGGGGGGAAGTAGCTGATATATCACAAAATAATAGACCAATCCTAGCGTGACACGTGTATATATAGAACACCTACGCATATAGACTAAAGAAAGCTCTCCAATCCAGAATAGACAGGCACACATATTCAGAACTTATTTGCTTGGAATGCCGCAAGATCTCTAGTCTTCCCTCCAAAACAGGAAATACTGGGCACCCATATAAAGGGGTCCTAAGCTGGTCACCGCCTTACATGTCAAACCAACCTTGGAATAAGGAAACAGAATGCGGCATGAAAACTGCTATTCTCGAAAATCTTCCGATCCTTACTCTTGTGGGGAGCAGATTTCAATATGGCAACTACCATCTTCAGATATCATCAAATCTCTATCTTTGCGACTTCAAATCTTAATCAACTTAGGAGATCCGTAACCTATAAATAAAATCTTAAGGTATGCTTTTTAATGACAGCAATTCAAGTTCTTTCAATTTTAGTTTTTTTTTTTACTTTTACTAACTTTATTATCGAAACGGCTACTACCGGAACTAACTTGGTGACCATTTGATCTCTTTTTTTGAGTTCTTGACAAAAGACGAAGAGCGGAACCCCATTGATCAAAAAGTATAACATCACCTTCAAAAAAAGAAAAAAGAAGAAAGAAAACCTTCTTTGATTGTACGAGAGTTGGGAACTTATATTGGCACTCCGAAAAGTGTGAATACCACTCCATTTTTACAATGTAAAAGTGGAATTCCATTAACACTTTTTGGAATCCTAATATCATTTACCTTAATAAAATATTAGAATTTTTATGTTCATACCTAGTACACTAAATTATTATAATCATGAGATTTGGTATTGTATTTGAAGAGAATTAAATGTAGGCAATTTTATTCCTCTGCAAATTATTAAAAGTTTGAAAAAATTAGATTTATGTAACTTCACTTTTTTTTGTAAATATAAAAAAATTATTTTTACAATTTAAATTTATAATATTAAATTATAATAAAATAATTTTATCATTATGTTAAGACTTACAATCTATTAAAAAATGAACTTATATATCATCCAACAATCAATAATGTAACGGTGGTTTGCACTGGTCACACGATCAATAATGCATTATAACATATATCAATAAAAAAATAAAATAAAATAATGCACTATACATTTCTCTATTATCCCAAATTCATGACAATTTTTTTTAAAAATAACTTTATTATATAAAGTAACAATAGAGAAAAAACAATTGTAAAATGTCACTCTTATAGAAAAAGTGATTTTTTGAATTTAAATAAATTAATATATATATATATTTTTTGACCTTTTATTGAATAGAATATAAATTAATATTTATATTAAATGACATGTAGTATTATAAAAAGGATGGGATTCCATGGGAAATTGCAGCGGCTGGACGTATTCAGAAGCACGTTGGCTCCGCTTGAAACTCGCGTCTGAAAAGGCAAAAAGCGGGGGCCGGAATTCGCGAGAAATCTTCACTCGCCGAAACCGAACTAGTCGTATCGCAACCATCCCCCAGCCCCAAGCCAAGATATAGGTATCTGTGTTCTCATTTCTCAATCAAACGCCAAAAGCAGCAGTGTTTTAGTTTTAGAGAGAGAAAATGGAGAGGGTGGGCAATAGCATCTGTGATCCACCGACGGACCGGCCGGTTCGTGTGTATGCAGACGGTATTTACGACCTCTTCCACTTCGGCCATGCTCGTTCTCTTGAGCAGGCCAAGAAACTGTAACTTCCTCTCTCTCTCTCTCACTTGCCTACTTCATTTTCTCCATTAACTTCCTCTGTATCTTTCAATTCTCCGATCCACTGTTCGAATTGGCTCTTTCGTGTATCGATTTATACATCACTTGTTTTCACTTTAATACCCTCACAGACAATCTATTTGTATTCTTATATTGGGAATCCATTTGATATAGAGTTTTAGCAGTTTGAGAGCACTTCTATATGTTTGGAATGCAAAATCTATTTTAAGTTTTGCTTCAAAAAGCGAGCAAACTACTTCTGGTTTCTTGGTGAGTCTTATTTGTTCTTTTTCTTTTATAATTGAACAAGTTGCAATGACCTGAATGCTTTTGTAGGTTTTAGTGACAGTTTAAGAAATCCTAAACCACTTGAAGCATCTAAATTGTGGTAAACCAATTCTACTGCAAAGCGAGTATTGTGTTTGACTGTGCTTACGAGGCCGCGGGATGGCTCGTATATGACCCCAAATTCTCTCTTTATCAATGTTAAATCTAGGATTGCTGTACAGTCCTATGTTTCTGTATCTACGTTGACCCCAAAGTTAATTTGGATTCTATCAACACGTCACGAGATCTGAAATCAATTAAACCGTCAAACTTTGGACAACCAATAACAGTCTTTTTTTTTTTTTTGAGTCTGTTTGACTTGGTTTATGACCCATGAATACTTGGACTATGACTTTGACTGGAATATCTATACAGTTCTATGTTTCTGCATCGTGCTATGGGATTTCCACCATGTACCGTGAATTGTGTTTTTTTTGATAGACAATTGTTTCCTGGTCAGCACTCAAATCAGCTCTCAAATTTGTTGAATTGAGGCTTCTTATTTATCCAACCATTCATTTTAAGATGTATCCTTCTTATTGATCCTCTGGCTTGGCTCTCCCTTACTCGGTTGGCCTACTTTCTGATCCTCCAGTTGCTGGCTTGCTTTTGCAGTAGTCCAAAAGCTTGCCCTCATTATGGTCATGACTTTTCCTCCCCATGTTCTAACCTTCCTAATTACACATGTCCTTAACATGGTTTCTAATAGAATAGAAGTAGGATCATTACACTTCACCTATGAAGCCTGGATACTCTATTTTGTCTCACCTGTTCGTGTTAGTCACCGGCATTCTCGGACACTTTTCAACAATGTTTTAAAACCCGGACCGGACTGGCCGATTCAACCGGTTGAACCGTCGACCGGTCCACAAAACGGTCCGGTTTAACCCATAAATCCGTTTTAAGTTCAAAACTGTTTTAAAAATAGAAAACCGGTAAAACCGGACGGTTCGACCGTTAAACCAGTTGACCCGGTACTGGGTCAACCGGTTCTTGGCTGCATTTTTTTTTTTGTATATTCAAAATCTCAAATTTCATGCAATTTTTTGGCTGAGTTGAGTTGGTCTTTAGCTGAATTTATTTTGGATTGTATTTGAAATTTTAAACCCTTGAAGTTTGAAACTCCAGTTTTATATATTTGTATCATGTGGTATTTTATTTTATTTTATGCATGATTATTAGTGTTTGTATCTTTTTTTTTTTATGTAGTTGAAAACTAAATTATTGGATTATGCTTGGATTGGATGTTAAAATAATTTTTGTTATGGTCTTTGCGATTATGGAAGAATGGCAATGAAGTTTCAACTTTCAACATTCTAATAAGGTATGTCTACTATACTTTTTTCATTTTTTTCTTGAAGTTTTACATATTAAGAAAATTCATATTTTGTAAATTTTTTTTATATAATTTTTAGTAATTTTTGTATAATTTTTTAAATTTAAAATATCAATAATATGTATTATTAAATTTATTAATTACATAATTATGACATTACGGTTTGATTCCGGTTAACCCGACGGTTGAACCGATAACCCGTAACCCGGACATTTTTCCGATTCGATGAACGGGCTGGGTCTGAAAACATTGCTTTTCAAACACGTGTCTTAATTTCGGACATGTTCTGGATACCTTATGGACACATATGGGGCACATTTTTTTTTTATATATTTTTCTTCTTTTTTGAATTTTTTCATGTTTTCTCCTCTTCTCCTTTGTTATTTTTTTGGTTATATATACATACACATATATATATATATATTCTATGTAATAAATAGTAAATTTATTTTGGAACTTGAATAATTAATGTTGATTAAATGAAGAAGTTCTTGAATTTTTATTTAATGACTTTCTTATTTTAATATCTTGATAATATTTTTGTAATTTTTGTGTTTTTATGTCAATTTTAATTGAAATAAGGTTAGGTTTTTATTATATGGTCATGTAAAAAATATAAAGACCAAGTGGTTGAGGACGAGCCCCTGGATGTCCAAGAGGATCTGACTTTTGTTGAGCAACCAGTATAGATCTTGGATCGCCGGGAGCAAGTTTTATAGAACAAGACTATTCTGCGAGTGAAAGTGCTGTCGAGGAATCATCAGATCGAAGAAGCAACTTGGGAGCGAGAGGATGAGATTCGCGTCAAGTACCCACAACTTTTTGCGTTATGAGGAACGTCAAGTTTGCGGACTAAACTTTCCTAAGGGGAGGATGTAATACCCCGATCCAATTAGGCAAAGCAAATTACTGTAATGACGTTTTTCTAAGCTTAAATTTAATGTGTCACTGACGTGTTCATGTCCTACTTTTTTAAGAAATGACGTGTCTTCGTATCAATGTCGTGTCATATCCGTGCTTCTTAGCACTTCACAAAATCCTTGGACAGATGATCTGTTTACAAGAGAGTATATATAGTGAAACTAAATCAGCTGTTTTCTAGAGTTAGTTCAAAAAAGAATTTGAATAGAAGTTTGAGAGTGTTTGAAGTGCATAACCAGCATATCAAAACTCTAAAATTTATTTGTGCGAAAATTGTTAAAAGGCAAGGTCTGTTATTGCATGTTCTTATAAATACCAAAAGAGAAATGTTGAAGATTTAATCTAAGAAGCACGGATATGGACACGAGACACGAATAAGATATGACACGGACACGCAGATATGTTATTTCTTAAAAAAGTAGGACACAGACACGTTAGGGACACGTTGAATATATATAATTTTTTATATTTTTATATGACCATATAATAAAAACTTAATATTATTTCAATTAAAATTAGCATAAAAACATACAAATTTAAAAAATATTATTACGATATTAAAATAACAAAGCCATTAAATAAAAATTAAAGAACTTCTTCATTTAATCATCAACATCCATGATTCAAGTGTCTGGACATGTGTCCGGGAAGTGTCCGAGAGTGTTGGTGTTTGACACGTGTCCGACACGGACACGTGAGCCAAAATAGAGTGTCCGTGCTTCATAGATTTCAATATTAGGCATTTAAGAACATTGTGAATTGATGACAAAATTGGGTGATTTCACTTCACATGGAGGTTAGGTGGGGCATTTGGCATAGGGGAAAGAACAGTTTCTTTGCTTAAGATGGTTTTGTAATAGTCTCTATTAAATCTAATCCAGAAAGGTGACTAATGTTGCTTGATCTTATAGGCATTCTGCAGTCATTATTCTCATTCATTTGCGTATTGTAACTTTCCATGCTTGGACTATCCTATATAGGGCTTTCTCAATTTCTTGTACATTATAACTTTTGATCAGAGACTTTCTTAGATAATATTCTTAAAACCCTTTTAACTTTCTTAAAACCCTTTTCCCGGCTAGTTTCAAGCAATAACAGATACCCCAAAGCTCTGCTGCTGTTACTGGACCAAATCCCATAGTAATTGAGTGAATGTTTTTATTTTTGTTGTATCCCCTTTGCTACATGGTTAATCATTTAGTCCCTCATCAAAAAGAATTAAATTTTTTGGAATAAGAGAAACTTTGTTTTAGATTTTCTTTCCTCATTTTCACCAAGTTTTTTTTCTTTCTAAATTGCCCAATGAAGCTGACATTATTAGTTCTTACAATTATGTGTTTGTGTGTGTGTATATATATATATCAATTGGTCTTTTCACATATTTATGTGTATAATACTTGGTTATATGTATGTGAGAACGTGCACACACACATATAAGTATGCATTCGTCTTTATGTGTAAAAATGTTTCTATTATTAGGAAGGGTCCATTTCATACAACTTTTCTTATTTTTTGGAAAATCTCTTTTGCTTCTTTATGGTCTTGATTTCAGCAATTTGATATGTAGAAATGAGCTGTCTAATTATTTATTTATTTTTTATTATGCAAATCATCTTGTAATTAGTAGAGAAGTAAATGGAATACATATCATTATTTCAAAATTTATATTTCTTTTCTTTTAAAGGATTATAGTATTTTCATCTGCCTAAGAAACTGAAATTTGATGTAAGATGTCTACAGGGATTGACATAATGTCAAGACTGAGGTTTAAATGGTAAAACACCCTGATCACATGAATGGCACCAAAACCAGTGAAAGTCAGACATGGATTGCCCTCTAAATCGAGGCATACAATAAAACCTCAGAGCTACTCAATAACAAGTTATTTGCATTCCTCTCCTTTCAAATGGACATAGCAGTGAGAAGAGAATCACTTTTTGCAGTTCAGCCTTGCCATTGTAGCCTTTTGTTCCTGACGATCTACAAGCTTCCTGGCTAAAAAAGTTGTTACCCAATCCATAGTTGTGTTGGATGAGAAAGGCTCAGTTGGTGGACTCTGAATGCTCCTTCATACTTAAAAAATTGAACAGCTACGAACTGTGTTTTGTAGAAGTGAAATCAATACGCTTCCCTTTCTATTTTACTTTTGAAAAATTCTATGTTTTCCAAATTTTACATCCCAAATGATGTGACACTGTAATATAGGTAGTGCATTAAATAATGTAAATAATGTGCCACAAGGATATACTGTCACATCATTTGGGATAGAAATTTGGAAAGTGTAGCATTACTTTTTACTTTTTCTTGGCCATGGTTAGCTGTCATGTAGTTTGAATAAGTAATATGGTGTTATTGTTCCTTGGTGAGCTCTATATATTAAAACTATTGCTTTTTGAAAACTGCTTGTGATGCAAGATATGAAACCCAAGTAATATTTCCTTGGTTTTGTGCTTCTGGAAAAATTATGATTGAAATTTATACATATAACATTACATCACTATAAATACTGAATATAGGTTTCCAAACACTTACTTGCTTGTTGGATGCTGCAATGATGAAGTCACTCACAAGTACAAGGGGAAAACTGTCATGACTGACAAGGAGCGTTATGAATCTCTTCGCCACTGCAGGTTGGTTTCATGTAAATACTTGAAAATTTAAATTTGGGTTTATAAAACATACCGTATTGATGTTGTTTAGTTAGAAAAGGATCAATTATGTTTGTTATTCAGAATTTATTTTTTTAAGGAACGTGTTTTTCTTGAAGATTGGTATGCACCAAGAGCCCATATCGACTAATGTGGTGAGAGTCGTGTTGATATTGATGGGCTGACAGTTAATTGTTTTATTTTGTAATTTATGGAGATGTAATGGATCATGCCATCGGGTATGATTCAAGATCCTGGCTTACTTGGTATTCTCTTTTTTTCAGTGACTTATTTGCATTGTGTCAGACCTAATTGTTGGTAGAAATTGTAAATGGCATATATATTTTCCTGAACATGTAAAAAACAACTTTGATTCTTAGGAGTGTAGTGCATTGAACATTGCCTTGTTCTTCTGATGCAGGTGGGTTGATGAAGTTATTCCTGATGCACCCTGGGTGCTCACAGGAGAGTTTCTTGACAAACATAAGATCGACTACGTGGCACACGACTCTCTCCCGTAAGGCTAACCAGCCCAAGTTTTTGTTGTGTATTTTTATTTTATTATTTTTGACCTATCTTTCCCCCTAAGGTCCTGTCGGTTTGGGTGATAAACAGTTCCTGAATGATTTTTGCTGGAAGTTATTTTTATCTTTAAGTTTCCATTTATTTTATCGATATTTTATTGTGAAGGTTGGGGAAAGTTATAATGTCTCTTTAATTAGATTTGGGGAAATAGCTATAACACTTGAATTTTATCTTACTCTTGCAAAAGATTTGTCCCTGATGATTTTTTTCGGTGCAATAAATGGAACCTTAATTTTCTTAACATCTGCAAATGTTGAAAAATATCGCACGCTTGTTAAGTCATTCCGAGGAAAAGAAAAGCTTTTAAATGTGGGCAACTGGGTATTGGTGCATTCTTGTGTTCCTTTAGCACTTCTGCAGTCGTAGTTGCTCTTTAACTATATATTCAAAACCACTTAAAAATTTTGGTATCAGTCCACAATTTCCCTTACTGACCGCATCTCTAGTGTTTGCTGTATATAATGATCATAGTAATAGATGATTATTTCATTTCTATTTTCGGTAATGTGAAATGAATCTTCTCCTCCAAATCTGCAATGTTATTTCTTATGAATTGTGCAATATTATATTCTTTTAAGTTGACAATGTATTTGAATGTGTTAATTGTTTCTTGTTTGCCTTCAATTTAGTTATGCTGATGCAAGTGGGGCTGGCAAAGATGTCTATGAGTTCGTAAGTTTGCATTATAGTTCAGTTATATGATTATCTGCTTTTAATAACATCGACCCTCTCTTACTTATCAAAAAAAAAAAAAAAAAACATCGACCCTCTCTTATTCATGGTTTTACGCCATGTAAATGTGTCTGAACTTGACTTAAAAGACACACTAAACTTGGAAGAGCTATATTTTCTGTTCCCTGATCTGCCATTAGGATCTCTCTGCTTCACTCTCTCTTCTTTTGGGCCTTGCATTCATCAGTATTTTCCTTGTAGCTACATAAATTTTTTTTGGGCTTGCTGTAACTTGCTTCTTTCTACCATTTTGCATTGCTCCTTTGATTGGAAATGCAATACTATTAACATTACGCAAATCTCTTGTTTCAGGTCAAGTCCATTGGAAAATTTAAGGAGACCAAACGGACTGATGGGATTTCTACATCAGATATAATAATGAGGATTGTCAAAGATTACAACCAGTATGTGATGCGCAACTTGGACCGGGGATACACAAGAAAGGAACTTGGTGTTAGCTACGTGAAGGCATGTTCTTATTCATTTAGTACCCATCTTCTATTTCTTCCAAATTTTTTTTCCAGGACTTTATTTTTGTATTTTTTCTTTAGTTGACTTCCTAGTTCAAACCAAGTATCATTTTCCAGTTTGAGAATTGATTTCATTTCTGTTTTTATCTATCAGGAAAAGAGGCTGAGAGTGAACATGGGATTGAAAAAGTTGCATGAAAAAGTGAAGAAACAGCAAGAAAAAGTGGGAGAGAAGGTATGTAGGTTTCAAGCTACATTAATTGTAAGCTTGCTATTATGATGCATGTTACTTTTGGATTCTGAAGATGATGAGTAAGATTTGATAATTTTATGGAATTTGTATTCCATTCCTACCTCAAGCTATTCCTTAGTCCATTCCACTCCTACCTTGTTCCATTAATGGGTACCAAACATGACATAATAGTCAACAGGAATGGAGTATGGCAGCATACTTAAGAAACTATAAATCTTTTCTCGGTTTCTTTTGGGGTTGTGGGTTTAGAATTCTTCTATCTTGCTTAGTGATTCAGTGGTCCCTATTTTTTGATTCTTGCTGACATGGATAAATATTCTTTGTTCGAAATTAATGTCATTAAACTTGTTTGATTGTAATGATGAGAATATGGTTTGGCTTGTGGGGTTACTTGGATGGTCTAGCTCATGAAGGAGTTATTACCCCGTTTCAAGTACTTGATGCTACTGTTTATTACAGCTTGGCATTGCTTCAAACTGTGAGTAGTACCTTATGATAGTGAAAAGGTTAGAGATTGCAGTTGATGGAACAATGATTTTAGAGGTGCTAAAATCCTACTACTACTTTTAGCAAGCCCTCATTTAATTGGATGAAGCTGTTTGGTTCACTAATTTTTTAATATTGTTGACCATATATCACTTCTAGTTTAACAATTCCCATAATTATTTCTTTCTGGTTATTGTTTTTGAATTTTACTTCTACCTCTCTCTCTCTCTCTCTCTCCAATTGTTGATATTACTTTCTGGTTTTTCCTTTTCTTCTCATTTTGATTATATGATTTTAGAGATATTCATGCTTTTGTTTATACTTTCTCTAAATTGAGTTAGGGTTGAAGTTGCCCTTTGCAGTTGCACTTAAACTTTAGTATTACCAGGGTTATCAGAACCAGCTTAGCTTGGCCAGTCAAACTGGGCCTAGATCTTCAACTGGGCTTGTCATATAATCTGATGGGTTAAACTTGCTTTATCAGATGCTTTAGGTATTTTTTTTTTCTCATTTGAACTGAGTGGGTTCAGAAAACTAGACGGGTTTATTTCTTTCCTTAAAAACTTCATTATATTAGAGGGACAGGGGAGTTCATGACCTTGGGGAACTTATGAAGTTTGCAATCACTCCACAACCACCGTGTGTTAAAGAAGCTTATGTTACAATATACTAGACTGATTTAAGCGTTGAAACTTTTTAACTCAAGTTGAGGATGATGGTTCCTTAGGGGAAACTATGATTATGTACCATTATCACGTGCCAAGAAAAGGAGAGGGGGGGAAGAGGGAGCAATGACAAATCAAAGTATGGGATCCATATTCTATTTATCTGTGTAGCATGGATTTAAATCGCGGTTGCGGGATACAAATCGGTCGCAGTGTAACGGTATCGAGAGTATCGGATTATTCGTAACGGAAATCGGAAATTGCAATCGTGAATTTTTTTCAAACACTAGCAAATCTCTTAAAAGTCATTGATACACATCTTGATTACAATTATTACATTTTAATCTTTTTTACTATTAATTTTTAATTTTCTAACACAAATTTTTTTTTTTTATAAATTACACTTAAGAATATATTTTATTATTTTATATAGATATTTTAAAGTTAAACTAATAAGAAATATCATTTAATTTGTGTAACATTACAAAGAATTATATAAATAATAATAGAAAATAATTATAAGCATGAAAATCAATTTAGTTGAATAGTTATGGAATAAAAAAAAATTAAAAAATTTTGAGGCCAAGTGGCCTTTATGAGTTCGTATTGGTATAACGGTTCTGTAACGGCCGATACGTAACGGTATCGGCCGATATGGATGTGAATTTTAGTAACACTGAAATATCGGCCAGTATCGGTATCGGATGGTCAAAAAACTGATACATAACGGCCGATATGTAATGTAACAACCGTTATTTAACACCATGTTGTGTGGTGTAATTAAAATTGAAACTTCTTTTATTTTCTATGCATGTATCAACTCAAACACATCCAAAATAAATAAAAAAATAATACAATATACATGAGTAAAAAGTCTTAAATATTCATAAAGTGTGTTTGTGCGTGTGCCGTAATTCTCTCCATTGAAATACATGATGAATGTGTGCCAGTGTATTTACACGTTATGTATATAACACAAGTTTAATATCAATTAACATATGTGACTACTTATATATGATTGCACGATCTTCTTTTTTGAACCATTATTTCTTTTGATTTCCCATATTAATACTAATAAAATAATTATATAAAAAAATAATACTAATAAATGAATTATATTAATTTCTTCATAGTTATGATCATTTATATGCTTTTACACAAGCATTTTTTTTTAAAAAAACAGTATTGTAATGATGTCACAGTCGTGGCCAACGGAGCTGTTGTTGAACTAGTGAGCCAGTTGACATGACCCCCTGACACTGGCGGGTTGTCTGTTAAATTACTCTAGGGTCCATCATACAGATTTTCATACGAACTATTACGATTTATCAGTGTTATATTAACATTTACCCTAGAAGTGTTGAGGAGGCCCTTTTGTTGGTCTCAGGATGCAACTAACATTTTGTTTCTATGTCCAAATAAATGGAAATAAAAAACAGAGGCACAGACACACTGGCACAAGTTTAACAGTGGCCATACCAGAATCTGGGAAGCTTTGCAGCTGTCTGAAAGTGATGATCGTGTGTGCAATTGACGGAGTCACGAAACCTTTGAAATTGTCTAAGCTGCTTGATATTTCCTTTTTGTTCTTCCTTCCTTTCTTGAGTGAGCCTCATTTAGGTGGAAATGCAGTTGAAATTAGCACCAAAAGTTGCTTCCAAAACCACATGCAAACTCCACAGGGTTTGTACCTGCCAATGTTTTCCTACTTTGTTTTTTGGGTCCAATGGCTGGCTATACAACAAGGGGTGACCCTCTCTGTACCGTAATTCCTCCAATCTGAATGAAGGTGGGATTTGATGTCAAGTCTCTGGTACAACTACCTAGAGAATTTTCCTATTAAGCTATTTGCTACCTTCTACTAGTTGACATGGCAGTCACATCCTTGTCATGCTTTTTCAAAGTCTCTGGAATATGAGATTGACATGTAAGTTTCACATTAGAGAAGATTTTATTGGATGTTTCAATGTAAAATGCTTGTGATAGACTTCCTAGCAAATGGCTGACGTTGTCATTATATAGAACATTTAAACATATCAGGCATGAGTTAAACACTCAGGGTTATTTAGTGTGAGAACTGAGAATATAGGTTCGTGTCTAAGAGATGTCATCACTTTGTGTAAATAATGTCAAATGTTAGGTATGCTAAGAAGTACTGATACGGATACGGGACATGGATACGACACGATACGGATAAACAGACACATTGTTTCTAAAAGAAATAGGACACGGACACGGACACGGACATGTTAAATATATATATATATATATAGATATATATATATAATTTTTATATTTTTTATATGACTAAATAATAAAAACCTAATGTTATTTCAATTAAAATTTGCATAAAAACATACAAATCACAAAAATATTATTAAGATATTAAAATAATAAAACCATTAAATAAAAATTCAAGAACTTTTTCATTTAATCATCAACATTCATGATTCAACTTCCAAAACAAATTTACTAACTATTACATAGAACATATATATGTATTTATATAACAAAAAAGAGAACTAAGGAGAAGAGGATAAAAAGAGGAAAAAATCCCAAAAAAATAAAAAAGTGTCCAAAAGTCAAACAAATAAAATAAAATTGGACACTCTTTCTTCACGTGTTCAACAAGTGTTTGGGAAGTGTCCAAGAGTGTTTGTGTCCGACACACATGTGACACAGATACATGAGTCAAAATAGAGTGCTTCATAGTAAGTCTGTATTTAGTCCTCTTTGAGGCGGCTAAAAGTCAATAGAAATTGTTATCTATCCTACAATATGTGGAATGGCCCAAAATAGTTCTTTAGTTGATTCACCCTAATTAACCGAACATGAATCCTTAATCTTATATGGTCAAACCAAATCGATCCAATTTAGTGAGATCTCTTTAACAACTAATTATGGAAAAATGCTAATAATCATGCAAAACTGCAATGAAAAACTTCACTAGTACAGGCACACCCTTCTCCTTGCATGTCCAATATGCCTTATCAACTAGATTTTTCTGTCTTGCAGCAACCCACACCCTTGCACGACTGTGATTCTCAATTCACTAGGTGTGCGACAAAACCATGTAATGATATGCCAGGTGTAACACTATATGCTTCCTAAGCACTATAGCAAATAAAAAAAAGAATGTTTTTGTACAAGGTTGACTATATGATGAAGTCCCTAGTGTCTTGAATAAAGTCCTCTCTCAAAAACGACTGTATCTCTCAATATGCACTGTGTGATTAGATGTGTATGTATATTGTATTTAGGAAAGCCACAATATATAGACTAACTAAAATCTTAACAAATTGAGGGTTGATGAGCTACTAATTAGTCTCATGAATAGAGATGAACGCTCGAACGCTTAGCCACCGTCTGGATGAGTTGGTCTGCATTCGAACGGTCAAGGACTACATCTGAATGGTGGTGAAGATTCTGGAGTTGGATTGAGTCCATTTCAACCAACATTGTTTTGGCCTATAGTCAAAACTAAAAATACCAAGGTCTTGTGTAAAATTAAATGCCCCCTTTTCAAGGGTCAATATGAAAGACTAAATGCACACTCATCTTACATATTTAGTGCATGCCTTGTGTATATTTATACATTTTGTCAGCACAAGTAACTCCGAAGTTTTTAATTTAAATGTTGAGGCTTCATTTTTTCAGAATCATGCTTTGTAATTTAGTCAAGCTGCTTTGATTTTTTCGCTGGTATAGAATGATTAAGTTCAAGACTCAACTTAATTCAACAAAGCCTTATCCTAATTATTTGGGGAAGTTCAAGACTCAACTAGCGTAATAATTACATACTCAAAAGCTTTTGAAGTGAATTGCCAACATACAAAATGAAAGTACAATTTTTCTCATTCTGCCCTCTCAGCATCACTTATTTGCCGGCAAACATTGAGTAATGATTTTTTTTCAAAATTTTTTTATTCAATTGGATGGCATTTTGTTGATTTGATGGATTTATTTTATAATTCTTATTTTTAATTTATCAAGAGTTTTTTAGAATATTTTGCACCTTTATTTAGCGTATCATGTGATACCAATCATAGTCATCTCTAAGTCCTCCAAGTCAAGGACTTATACCACAACTTTGAATGATGATAGAAATTCAAAGTGAAAAAAGATAGTCCTTTGTAGATTTTCCGAGGAATTTTAGGCTTTAATTTCTATAGTCAGACCCTTTTTTATACATGTGGGGTTCCTCCCCCTCAGGCAAGTTCAATAAACAAATATTTTACTGATCTCAAAAAACCAAAAAAAAAAGAAAAGAAAAGAAAAGAAAAAAAGAGGTGGAATCATTTAAATTTAATGTTTTTGTTTTTGGCCTGCATGGTACCTAATTTTTAATCTTCTGTGCAAAGCCTTCTCCCCATTTAGCTCCGTTGTTGCTGTAGGTGTAATGGTCGAAATGAAATCACTTGTTCATTTTAGCAGTTTTTCAAATTGTGTAACATATGATATGTTTGTGATATGAAACTCAACCAAAATCAATAAGTTTTAATCTCAACTACTTGAGGTCGATTACATGGATCTGTAATCTCTAGTTTGCCTTTTTTTTTTTTTGAAGCTATATCCTCGGTTAAATCCAAGGAAGTCATGTCCTTTTTCACAACCCCAACCCAGATTCTTTTTTCCTTCTGCTTGTCCGTTTGCTACATTAAACTTCACCAATTCTGGAAACTACCAACCTTGTATGCTACTATTACTAAAACAAGTATAAAAGGAGTTCGTTTAATTGTGCATGTGTTATTAAAAAGTTTTTCTTGGGAATGTGTTATGCAAGTTTATGATACTCACATGATTAATTTGTGCATATTTTGGATGAGTAGCAGTTTAGCTTCTCCATATAATAGAAGAGAAACTGTTAGTTAAATGACTGATCTTCTGGGCATGTTTCTTGGCTGTGGTGCTGCAGATACAAACTGTAGCAAAAACTGCTGGTATGCAACGTAACATATGGGTGGAGAATGCTGATCGTTTGGTTGCTGGGTTTCTTGAGATATTTGAAGAAGGTTGCCATAAAATGGTGAGCACTCCCTCTCTCATACAGGCAAAACACACACACAAGGTGGATGATTCAGTGAAGTAGAATGATGCAGGTGATTCCATTTTCAATTCTGATATAATATTTTGGGCTTTTATCAGGGAACTGCTATCAGAGAGAGAATTCAAGAACAAATATTGACAAAGAGGAATATAAGAGGACTAATTTACGACAGAGAGGATGAGAATGATGAGTATTATTATGACGACAGCAGTGAAGAAGAATATTATGATGAAGATGAAGAATAAGCTTTTTCATTGTGGCTGGCTGGGTAACAATGCTGTTCATTGTGTTTGTATCAAGTTATGCTGGTACACCTCCAGTTGAATAGACTTTTACAGGTGTAGGACATGAATTAAGGTTGTGCAAAACAGAGCTTGAGACCTGTGCCGTAACTTTAATACACAAATAAATACAACTTTTTACTTCCAAGTAATGTTGTGGCTTAAGATAGGAAATTTCCCTGTGGGAAGTAGCGGCTCAGATATTTATAAAATGAACCAAATTTGTGGAGGATGGACCATACCATCAGGATTGAATGTAAGGTAGAAACTTTTTCCTTTCCAAGCATGGATGCATCTTTGTATGTTAATTTGGGGGGTTTCCACTATTTCCATAGTTTTTATCTTTTTTTATTGGATATGACAGTTTGTTAATTTATTATTTTGGCACTTTATTCTCCTGTTTCAAGCTGCTTGCCCATTATGTCACTGAAAACCATTGAGCTCCAAAAGTTGATATTCAGGCAATGGCTAGGCTAGCCAGCTAAATGGTAATTGTCAATTACATTCATGATAATAGTGGAGGTGGTTAACTAGCAAAGCAAACTTGTTTGAATGATACCATGCTTTCAAAGGCCAAATTGCCCTTGGGATTTCGGTAGCCTGCCTTCAAACTATCATATTGAGAAGCATATTGGAAGCCTGCCTTCAACTATCATATGATACCATGTTGAGAAGAGCATCCCAAAATCAAATAAAAAAAGAGGGAACAAAGTCTCATTTAAGGCGACTATATTTGTCATATAGCTAACAGATTCAATTCTTCTGAAAGTCTAATGGAATGTTGAAACAGTATCAGTGTAATGGAACACACTAAAGCCTGTTTCATTCTCTCCTCACGAATGACGCAAAATTTATAAAAGGGGAGCATATTCTCTCCAAAAAATTCTCCTGCTCTCTTCACTTTTTATATATCAAAGTGGAATAAGTTGCCATTGCCCAAAAATAAAAAGGACACATAATGCATTAAAAATCATGAAATAGAAGAAATATATTTTTTAACTAAAAAACGTGCATGCCATTAATAACTTTCATATAGGAATAGCAAAACAACATGTCCCATCGAGGCCCGCCCCGTTCTTACTGGGATGGGTTCGGGTGACTCTAAATGGGCAAAGTCAAGTTTAGCATTTAAAAATCCAATCATCTGTAGGAGATATTATATAATTACAATTTTATCTTTATATTGCACTATATTTAGAAGAACACAATTATATATATATATATATATATATATAGGTTCAAGGTGATCTAAATGACAATGGATTTGACTTAGATCGGGGGTGAATAGGTCAATTTCTTCAATCAATTAAATTCTTGACCAATTTTAAATTTATGGTTATGGTTCATTTGACTAGTACAGAATCTTATAGTTCTTGTGTGTGTAATAGTAGTCTATAAATAATAATAGTAATAAAATAAAAAGCAATCATACGATAGACACAAATTTATTAGGTAGAAACTCTTAAGTGAAAAACCATGAGACCTCGTCCAAATGTTTACCAATCCGTTATGAAGAAAACTTAAAAGTGTACAGACTACAATAATGACTTAGTACCTTAAGCCTTGCCAGTGATGATTTGAACTTTCAAAATCACAATGCAATTTCTTGCAATCTCATTAACCATCGATTGCACATGGCCAAATCCTTTGCACTAGTACTCCACCAAAGTTGTAGAAATCAGTGTATGGATTTTGCTGAAAGAAGGTTATGTTTTCCAAGTGACTTTGAAAATTGAAAACAGTATTCTTCACTTAGAATACTCACAAAAAGATATTAGAAATTCGTACATAAAAAACCCTGAAGACTTAATGTAGAAACTCCTTTATATAGTATTAAGGTTTCCATATAATAATATAACGTGAAAAAGAACCAGGAAACCAAACTCACGCTACCTTGTTTGAACGAGGTTTCAGCGAGGTGTTGAGTGAGCTATTCTAATGTTGTTTTAAAACACTTTTTATATTGACTTTGTTCAAACTAGCATTACTAGAATTGTATTGAAAACCTCTCTTGACCTTGTTCGAACCAGCTTCGAAGGAAGTTTGAATGAGCTATACTGGAAATTGACAATTAATGCTTTAAAGAGATCTCGTTTAAACCAACTCACATCTATGTATCCAACGAGCCTTACTAATTTTCTTGTAAATCCCAAGTTCCCTGACCTAATTCAGACGAGCTTCGAGTGAGCTTCAACATGCTACACTATTTTGGAAAAATAAGGCTACACATGACTTGGCTCAAACGAGCACTACACAAGGTATCAAACAAGGTTAGTGGACCTCGTTCAAACAACCTTAGGGCTCATTCGAATAAACTTGACTATTTTTGAATCAACATCACTTTTAAGTTAAGACTTAGTCAAACCAGTCAAGTTCGTTGTTTGTACACACTTAATAAATTAACAAACTTTGTACAACCAACCTAGGTCAAGGTCTTTAAGTCCATTTCCTTTCCAAGCCTACATATACATATATATATATATATATATATGAAGTTTAGAGTTTTCACTCCATTTTTACTATATTTACAAAAAATGTGATGTTATCTATGATTGGCATATTAATTAATTCAACCCACAGCTCATTTATTTTCGCAACGATGAAAATATGTGCTAATTCAGAAATATTAATTTAAAGGGTCATGCGGCCAAGAGTTCATGAAAAGTAGTGAAATTATAATCTATAACCCATAAAATCCTTTAGTTATTCAATACCAAAAATACCCTCTTCCCCTGAATTTTTGTGAAATAAAGAGCAGCCTCAATTTTTTTTTTCCAAAACTTTAAAATTTAATAACTTGAAATTTATAAATCTATTTTTAATAAAAATTATATTTGGATATTAAACATCGATATCTGTCAAACAAGATCCAAATTGAATATAAGAATCTAAAGAAAAAAAAATATTCCAAAAGTGTAAAATTTCGTCAACGAAAGTGTGAAATTTACACTTTTGCGGTGAAAAGCTTAGTCCTAGCCAAAAGTGTAAAATTTTACCGTTTCAAAAAAATGAGAAAACTCTCAACTGTTATTAGTTTTAATAAGCTTTTGGCCACATTTTGAATGCTCAAGAATGACTTTTGAGGTTGTGAAAATTTGTTCAAAAATTTTTTTATTTAAAGAATGTATGATTAAAATCCACTAGTTGTGAAAAGTGTAAAATTTTATACTATCACAAAAGTGTAAAATTTTACATATTTAATAAAATGTTTTTTTAAAAAATTCTAGATGAAGATAGATTTTCCAAGGAACACTAGAGGATTCAAAATTTGAGTTTGAAAACGCTGAATGTCAATGATGTAAGAACCATAATCAACTACATAAATTTCTTAGGTTAGAGTCCAATTACTCTAGTCCCAGTTACATCACACCTTTAATGAATCACACTAATAAAGGTTCAACAAAGCACACCAATTGAAGCCACCAGCAACATATCAAGACCAATCACAAAAGGACAAAAACACTAGAGTATGAGAAGTTATTAACATTATATAGACCAAAAAAAATATCATTATTGATGATGAAGTAAGGATGCAATTTTTTATATCAAATTAATTAACACCAAACCACCGTTAAATGATTACTCTCTCTTTTCTCACGATGAACAAATTTTTTGTGTGAACGACTGATGTTGTACAGTATGAGCTTGTAGCAGTGAAAGACTGTAGTGATCAAGCAGTGGTTGAGTTGAATGTGGTCAGAGGTTGTGTTATGAAAGAATTGAAACTTAGGGTGGATTTAAGGAATGTGGTTGTGGGTTGAATGAATGGGTAAAATCATATATACGGATATTATTGTCTTATTTAAAAATATTAAAATGCATTGGTGGCTATGAGTGGTGGCTCCCTTGGCGTTGCATGATGGTCGTGAGTAGTGGAGAGAGTTGTTTGCTTGTGTACAATAATCACTAAACATAAAAAAGGGCAAAAAAGTCAATAAGAAAATAATAACAAGAGCCACATATTGTTGAGGACTTCTCACAAAAAAAACTTTTAATTAAATGTGTCCTTTAGCTTAAATATAAACTATTATGTATTCTAGAATAATAAAGTATCTTTTTGATGGAGTTATGGCTAATTAACTCTAATTTAAATTGTATTTTAGATTCATGGTGGGCACAGTGGTGTGTAAGGGAGTGGGTGAGTTAGGTGTGTGTAGTGTGTTCTATGTGTGTGCTTGTCGAAATGGAGTGGGTGTGTGCAGACAGATCGTGTAGAGATATATATATATATATATATATAGATAGAGAGAGAGAGAGAGAGAGAGAGGAATAGGGCAGTGTGTGAAAAAGTTATCCATACACTTGTTGTTTGAAGAAAGGGGGAAACCAGAAAAGGGGGAGACCAAGGAAGCCAAAGGGAGGAGGTTAGAGGCAAGACAAGGAAGGAGAGGTGCCACTACAGAGGTAAGAAACCACAACCCGTGCACTTTCTCTCTCCTAGAATTTCCTATATGTGCAATCTGTTTTGAAACATAATGGTAGATTTAAATTATAGGGTCTTGTAGGGTAAACTATAAGGAAAGTTTTGCAAAAAGAATGAATGAAAATAATCAAGAAATGAGGCAGAAAAATCGAGTTGTAGGTCTTAGGGTGACTTCGGGTTGATCAATATTTTATTCATGAAACCTTATCAAAATGGTTTAAATTCAACCCGTTTGATTATGTTTCAACTCAGGGGTATTTTGGTAATTTTCTTTTAATGTCATCATGGGTCTTTTATTTTTTGGGATATCGTCTCGTAAAACGGACCTCACCATTGGTCTTAGAATGATCGAGATAGTCAAAATACACTAATGACTCGTCCCATTTGGACTCCAGACTATTTTGGGATATTTAAATAATTAAATTAATTAATTTGGTTTAATTAATATTTTATTTAGGGGGTCAGATCATAATTAATTAAAATTTCTGGGGTCAAAGTTGAATTTTCGAAAGTTCTGGGGGGGCCAAATTGAATTTCAAAAAGTATTGGGGGTTAAATTGAAATTTTAAAATTTTCTATTCCAACCCTGGATAGCCAAACAGTGGCTAATGCCCCAAAACAGGGATAGGATATCCTTATTCCTAATTTAATTCCAATTTCAATTTTGTAAACCCGTAGCCAAACATTCCTAATTCATTTTTAATTTAAAACACATGGCTGACACGTGGCGGGGGTGGGTTGGTCTTGACCCGACCCGAACTCGAGACCCGAACTCGCACAATGCCTCCTTCCCCCACTTTCTGGTAGGTTTCCAACGTGTCTCCGACGTCGGCGACACTATTCTGGTGAATTTTCAAGTTTTAAAAATGTCATATTTCTTCCATTTTTTCCATAGATCTCATATCCAACCTCCATTTTCAGTTTGGGTCACTCAAACGTCGCGAATAGGGGGAAAACTAGTGGCTCCGGCCAACTATGATTTCCTATTTTTGTGATTGTTCTCTTACTGTTTTGGCCCGAACTTCTGATTTAAGTAAACAAATAGTAGAATTTTATTATCTCAACCATTCCGGACTCAACTGTGGAGTCCGATTTGAAAAAAGAGGTCTCAGGATGTAAAGAATCGTAAAAAGTACAAAATGACCGTTTTGCCCTTTTTAGCTCAGGTGTTCAAATTAAATTCCGCGAAAGTCCGAACCAATTTTCTTCGATGTTTCGGACTCAACAGTAGAGTTTAATTTTTCAAAATAGAAACTCATAAAATAAAGACATAAAATCTGATGAATAACATAATTCAAGTAGCAAATGAATTGAATTACATCTTATAATTTTAGGGACACCGAAAGGCAAGGAGAAGGTGGTTTAACCTTCCGCATCTTACTACTAGTTCCGCTAAACTATGAGTACGTCTTCCTGAGTTGAGACCGACCTATCAGGTATGATATATTATGCTAAGTAAGAAATATAATTAAGTTTAGGAATAACTGCCATGTTGACTTGAAGATTCATATGTTTGTTTTATTGTTCATATGCTTATGTGTTCCTTGTTATCTTTTTGAAAGTTGGTGATGAATGTGGATCATGACTACGTGTATATCGCATGTATTGACATAATGTGTGGATTATATTATTTGAGAATTGTTGAGATTATGAATTACGTGATTCAAAGCATGCTTCATGTGTGGATGTGACGCCTTATTGAGATTACATTATGGCATGATAGAATCAGAGCATATTGGCATAGTGTGATTCCTTAGGACATGGTGTGAGTTGAGCACGTGGTGCTGTGCATTATGAGGGTGTAGATCCTATGGTCAAAAACCCAAAATCGGCCATTAGGTACTCGCATGCCTGACGGGTTCCAGACCGTGAAGCGAGACATACAAATAGTACTTAGGCTATCGGGGAAGGACCGTAAAATGAGACATGGGTGTGGCATAAAGTTGCATGGGTGCGTCACACATACTGTTCATATGTTGCATTGATGATATTGAATGCTATGTAGATATAAATGTACACTTGTACATGCCACACTTTAATTTTGTTTCTTGCATTAGCATTATATTGTATCAGCAGTTGAGCTGACCTATTCGTGGGATACCATTTCAGATGACACTCCGGACTACGTGAGATTTAGTGATTCGTTAATAAAGGAAAGAATTGAGAACTATATTTGGCCTGTGGAACGTATTTTGATGTTGTACAAGGGCATAAGCCCTAGACTATTTCATGATTTTTGTGTGTTATAAGGTAATAGGCAAGGCCTTATGAATTGTATCAAAATTAGAATTAGGTTAGTGTATGGAATGCATGTGATTGTCCTTGATTGTCATATTTTTCTTTATTATTTTATTTTCTTTTAGCTTCGTTACTCGTGCCTCGGGTTCGCGGGAATTCAGGGCGTTACAACATGGTATCAGAACATAGGTTCGAATACCTAGAGACTGTAGGGTGTTGTTGAACACCATGAGACCCTAGAGAAAAGAGTGAGACTTAGTGTGAACTGTCAGTAGCATGCGATAGGATCTATGCATTATGTGATTATATGCACTTGAAACATGACTTGTTGTGATTACGTGTTAATTGATGCTATGTTATGATGCATGACTATGTGATTTGTGGCAGTGAGATGCATGATATGTGTAATGTGTGAAAATTGTTAAGTGTACATTACGACATGCTAATACGTACTACCTATTGAGTGTAAGTTGTGAATGAGAACAAGACTGAGGTTCTTTCTGACGCGTATATCTTAATGTGAAAAAAAGGGGTATTAATTTTTCTTTTCTTTGGACTTGTAGACATGCCACCGAGACAAGCTCCTCCTAGACACATACCACCTAGGCACAATAGGCCTAGGGCTACAGCACCGCCAAGGCATGGTAGACCCCAAGCTGCTGCTTCTACATATGGCACGACTGAGGAGGCTGTCACTTCTGCGCCTGCCCCAACGGAGGAGGTAGGACAGACTAATGGTGCCAGAGACATGGCGACCATTATACAGGCGTGCTTTCACACTATACAGGAGGTAGTGACTAGAGCCATTAGGGTGGAGAGAGAGCTGGCTGACCTTAGGAGGAGTAGAGAGTCCCAGACACTAAAAAAGGCAGCTCCAACACAAATTCCTATGCATAAGCCAAATATGATAAATTAGGCATAAGCCAAGTGTTCATCCTCAACTAAGGCATAAGCCAACTAAGGTATTTTTGGAAAACTGATGATTTTATTAGGGATATACTTCTCCTTCAATTTTTCTCAAGAGGAATAAGAATAGAGATGACAATTTAACTCATTCAGTATAAAATTTATCATATTTCATTCTTAATGATACAGGTTTGTGAAGCTATATTCATTTTGTTAATATTTGAAGTAATGGCACCCCAGTCCATTTCGATTATATAAAATAAAAATAAAATTTTGCACTATATAATTAATATTTATAATGATATTTTTTAGTCGCTCATTAAAAATTTAGACAAATTTAATAAAATTATACATTTAAAAAATTAAATAATATGATTCTAATTCTTTATTGACATGCATATTTCTTTTTTAATACATGTAACATTTTCTTTTAAATGCGTTAATTATAATTAATTTAATAAATAAAAAATATTTTAAAATAAATAAGGACTTTGATAGAGACATGTCCTCGCTTATCATTGGATTTAAACTAATTTAGAGAGAAATTATTTTTCTTTCACGGGATAGAATTCGGGGAAGGCATCTCCCACCTTATTACCATTCCTAAAAAGGAACCTAATTGTATGTCACATTATGCATATGCTTTCATGCATATTATTTGTACTGCATTACATGTGGCATGATTCTATCCTGTCCTGCTTTTTGATGTATCCTGTTCTGATTTTGTTCGAGTCTATTTTGTTTTATTATACGCCATTTGGAGTGTGTTCTGATTCTGTTTTGTTATGTTGTGTCTACTCTTGGGCCCACTATAGGATTGAGCGGTTTGATTTATGCTAGAGCATGACTTAGAGGATAGAGGCCCCACGAGTAGTCCGCTTATGGGCAGCTGGGAAAGGCTCGTATGTATGATTGGCACTCTGTTCTGTTTCTGTCCCACTCAATTCTATCCTGTTCTATTCTGATATGATCCTAAAGGGTAGAGGCCTTATGAGTAGTCCGCTTATGGGTAGCTGGAAGAGGTTCAGACACATTTGATGATATGCCTTTGACTGATGGATACTTCAGTTCAGTTCAGTTCAATTTTGATCTGTTCTGTTCTAGGCTTTGTTTTGATTTGTTTTGTCTATTCTGTTTTGTTCTATTTTGATCTGATCTATTTGTTTTACTTGAGCTGCATTTGATCATGCATTTTATTTGATATCATATATATAAGAACTGATTTTGAAACCCATGGCAGGAACCTATGTTACTCACTGAGCTTGTTTAAGCTCATTCTATTTATCCAACATTTTTTAGGAATTTATCTCCTATTGGATTAGAAGGCACAAAGATATGACACTAGTAGGTCGAGAGGCTTTCCAAGTAAGGATTTGATTAGCACTATTTGTGAAGACTTGGATTCTTGTGGACTGACTCAAGCTATTCAGGTGAGTGACATGATATGATTAAATTCACTGATATACTATAGATGTAGTTGAGACATGGCTCATGTATGTTGGTACTCTAGAGTTATTAGATGTCTGGTTATAGACGTGCTCTGTGGTATATAGCTCTGTGGTATATAGATGAGTTGCACTCCCGAGATGAAAAAGTTTTAAATTCTGCTACTTTGACCCTACATTTGGAATGCTCTGACCCTACAACTAAAAATGTATATATCTAGCTAGTAGATATGAAAAGTGTGCATATAAGAAATGAAGTGTCTTCATTAGGGATGGTAACATGGTGAGGTGGCATAAACTTAAGAACCCACTAATATGGTTTTATGCAGCAAAACAACTTGTATATATATACTAGTCTATGTTCTTTGTCCGGGTTGCTCAGCCCACCGAAAAGAGAGAGAGAGAGAGAGAGAGAGAGAGAGAGAGAGAGAGAGAGAGAGAGGAAACCAAGGGAGGAAGAAGGAGATGTAAAAATCCACATACAAATGCATGCAATTGAATTAGAAAGAAAAATAGAGGTTTGGAGGGAAGGAGAAACAACCAAACTAGGCGACAGAGAGAGAAACAGAAGAGAGAGAGAGAAATGAAGGTAGAAAGAGAAAGTCTTAAAAAGCTCCAAACAGGTACATACCTAGCCTTGTTTCCATTGGTTTTATTTTATTTTTTTCATGTAAATAGGGTAATTTAATATAGAAACATAGAAGAAAAACCCTTAGAAACCTAGGTTTATGAAGAACCATTAATGGTCGAGAACTTTGAAATTGGCTCACATTAAAACCCAAATCATAACTCCATTTGAGCCTAGGATTTGAAAGCTAATCGAAAAACATGAAGACTGGAAAAAGAATCAAAGAAAATGGTCAAAAGACTAGCGAGAAATCGTGACTCACAGTCGCTGGGTGATGAATTCACAAATAACGGTTTTAATAGGATTTAATCAATTTAGGACATTACTTGAGGTTATAGGTTGAAAATAAGAGTGAAAAGATGAAGAAAATACGTTAAATGGATCATTGTCAAAGATCAGATTCTGGGTGAAGACACGAACCGAAAAAGTGCAAAACAACTACCAAAAAATGATCACCATCGGTAACCATCACCGTTCGTGGTTGAAGGGTCGGGTTAGTTAACGGTTGATCGGGTTGGTCAACAGGGTTAGCAGGTCAGGTTGAAACTAACCTAGGCATAGCAAAGGCTAATACTACATCATTTTGGGCAGAACTTTAAGTTATATATATGTAGACGAAACTACGTCGTTTTTTGTGTTAAGGTTTTTTAAAACCTAAAACCTAACCAGCTTAGCCTTTGGCTCTAAACATCAAAATTATATATATATATATATATATATATATATTTGATTAAACAAATAAAAGAAAAGAAATGTAGCCTTGCTGCAAATCTGATTCGAAGCCAAGAAAAACTTGTGAAAAGCCATGACCTTAACCGTTGTTTTATGTTTAGTGGCTGTCGTCATATACACTGAATTTGTATATATATACACACACACACACATATAAATCTAAATACACACATATATATATATATAATTGGAACTAAATTAATAAATAGCCATGAGACTCAATCAAAATATGGAGAGGACTCGCCTTAACATTTTTTAATGTTCTGGACTCAATGGCGGATTCCATTTTAGTAAACAAGATGTCAAAAACTTAAATACGCAAAATTTAAAATTACCAAAATGCCCCTAGTTGTGGCTTAAGCTAATTAAATACCTAAAGAGGGTCTAATTTGACTTCTTTGAACGTTCCAGACACAACGGTGGAGTCCATTTCACCAAATTAGCTTCTGAAAAATATGAACACGACTATAAATAATTTTAAATGTGTCCCTAGCCATAATAAAGATACCAGAAGAGTATAAAAAAATAAGAGGAGACCAATCTTAAGTTTTTAGGGCCATTAGACTAAAAAATGCGGTCTTTTGTGGAAAATTAAGTACCAAAAAATACGATACACAAAAGAGAAAAATTACCATGTTGCTCCTAATAGAAGAATAAGCCACCAAATGAACTTAGGAACCGAGAGAGGACCTATATTAGAGTTTTTTAGGCTTTTAAGTCCAAAATCAAAGTCCAATTAGACTAATAAGATTGGAAAAGTGATGGATAACTTTGAGTTACATTATGAACTAGCATTAAGTGCTATTTGAACTGTGATTTTAGGACTATCAAGGATGAGAAGAGGACAATGATGGAGACAAATGTGGAAATGGAAGTAAAGAACCAAGGTGAGTAATCTTGTACCCTAAATCAATGGCACTCAATCACTTGTTCAATAATGCCAAATATTTGAGCTCGATTGGTAATCTTATCACTGTGAATCAATGATATTTTGTAACCTCTTAGTAATCTAATTCTTGGTATGATGTCTATAATCCCCTACTTCAAAAATGTGTTCTTATAGCTACTAAAAGAAATGTTTGTTACGAATGCTTTTATCATAAATAATTTTTGAACAAGCATGACTACTGCTTTCTAACATTATCAACTGTCATATCTGCTACATATGTTTTATTGCATGTGCTTTGAAAATATGAATGTGAAATTTATTTATCTAAATCTGAAATCTGTGTATCTGAATTTGAAATCTGTTTTATACATGATAAAATACTTTCTCAGATGCCATGGCCTAATGGCCAATGTGAGGGTATATTCCCGACATTGTCTTGTAGTCCTTTGGGACGAATCTATTATATTATTAAGAGCTCTTCATCTTTTCCAGGACAACCCAGTTATATCAGTATACCTAAATACGCATTCTGTTATGGGTAGCCGGGCCCATTCTATTATCTATGATATATCATCTTTTATGTAATCTGCTATACATTTATCTCAACAACAAATATTACTTTATATGTGAAAAGCCTCTGTTTTATTAAGGAAACTCTATTTTATAACTCATTATCATCTCTGATTTGATATGTTGTATCTATTCTTATATGATCTGTTGTATCTGTTTTGATCTAATATGTTATATCTGCTCCAATTTGTTCTGTTGTATTTATTCTGATCTGATCTGTACCTGATCTGTTGTATCTGTTCTGATATGATCTATATCTGATCTGTTGCATCCATTCTGATCTAATCTGTTATATTTATTCCGATTTGATTTGTTGTATCTATTTTGATCTGCATTTATATATGTTCTAATCTGATTTGTATCTATTTTGATATTTGATCTGGGTCTATTTTAATATGATCTGTATCCATTTTGATATGATATGTATCTGTATCGGTTCTAATCTAATCTAATCTACATCTGTTCTTATTTTTTATTAGCATCTGTTTTGATTTCTAATCTGTATCTGCTTTGAGTTGTATCTATCCTTATTTGATTTATAACTATTCTGATATTTGATATGTACTTGTTCTAATCTTTGATCTATATCTGTTTTGGTGTCAGTTCTATATTTAACCTGATATGTTCTGTATTTGATATAATTTGTTTGTATTTAATCTCATCCATTTGTATTTGATCTAATCTGCTTTTTATTTAACTTGATTTGTTTTGGTCAATTTTGTATCTGATCCAATCTAATTATGAACTGTTTATATTTGATGTAATTTGTTTTCTATTTGATCTCTTCTACATCTGATCCGGCCTGTTTGAATATGACCTAGTCTGTTTTTTATTTGATCTGATCTGTTTGTGTCTACATCGAGTCCGTTCTAAATGTGATATGATTAGTTCTTTAATGTGTTATGAATCTAATATTTTTTTAATCTTAAATCTATTGAATCTAATGTGATGTGTAATTGATATATTTTGCATCTAATCTGATCTATCTTCGATATGCATTTAATCTGTTGTATTTGATCTAAGTTGTCTCAGATCTGTTTTATTTATGATCTGATTATATTTAAACCGATGTACTTCTAATCTGTTTGATATCCAATCTGATTGGTTGTTCTGATCTGTTCTCAATCTAAGTATCTGATTGATGTGTCTTTGATCTGTCCTATCTGTGGTCTAATTGGTATTAGACCCATGTTGCATCTGATCTAATTTGCATCTGAATTGTTCTGTATCTGACATGATGATCCCAAATATATTGTGTCTCTAATTTGATCTATGATTTGTTGTATTATGCATTTGATCTGATTTATCTCCAGTCTGTTCTATCTATGGAGCAATTCACTTTCAATCTCATATGAATCTATTCTGGTTGTCCCTAATCTATTCTTCTCTGAATTGTTTTAGCATCCGAACTAGTTTTTAGAAAATACATGTAAATATTTGTTGATCATTAGAATCTGTTCCGTTTCAAATATATCTTTATATTAGCTTAGAAATGCTATATGTTTATTTAGAATCTGCAATTATGCAAAACCATGGTTTCCTTCAAATTATAACATGATGCAAGAATTACTCTCAAAGCTTAAGTTAGCTCACTACAAAAATATAATTTTTTTTCAAGTAATAAGAACTAAGCATGAAAAGCAATGGAGACAGCTTTATGAAGTTAGAGTTCTAGACATGGAAGACCTTTGTAAGGAATTAAGTGTTAGATCAACTCTATGATTTTGCTCAATAAAGATTGTAGTACTCTTTGTTAGAGTAATGTGATGATGATGTTAGTGATGTGACAAACTTGTGACATGGTTTGTAATTAATATATAAATTTTACTTGAGATAGTCTTAGAGATGAATAATAATGATGTTTTATTTGCATCAGATGGATTGCACAAGTATTGTCACAACCCGAAACCCACCCTATGAGGATCTCGTGTCACGGGGCTAGCCCAATGACCGTCTCTACTTTTTCCATTCTTCATATTAATGATAACAATAAATAACGTAAACATAACATTAACGCGCGGAAGCCTCATTACAAATATTGTTCAAAGACTGAAAATAAAATCGAAAATAAACTAACATAAACCACTTTTAGGTGGTGAGTACATGGGAAAGACTACATTATCCTATTGTGCTCCTTAACTGTCTCCCTACGCTCCTGACCTCCTACTGTGGTTCTGTAGCATTCTCACCTGAAAAAGATAATAAGTGGGGTGAGCTAACAAAGCTCAGTAAGTAAAAGTCTATCTCTAATACGGGACAAGGTTAACATAGAGAAATATAACTCAAAAGTAACATGATAGCCAGTCTTGACAACGGTTGTAGTTAACAGTAAAGTGCTACAATGGCTAATAAATAATAAGGCACAAAAACAATTACGAGTAATGGTGTAGCATGGATATGGATAATGCTCAATAATCATAATCAACATGAATACACTGCCACAACAAAATGGTCACAGTCAAGTCCAATAAATAAGGAACTATCAACATGGAATTATTCATAGGAAAATGAAAACATCCATGAATCCAATAAATGTCAATATATCAGTCAAACATGAGTGATGCATTTACTTTGTTCAGGGTTTAGCAGACCCTCGGTCTTTTGAGGGCCCGACATACCCCCCTTAACATGAATGCATATAAAATGCCCTTTTAAAACTCACTGCGTAAAAACGCCATCATTGTCATGTGTCCATTCACGGACTTGACCCGTAGGTCCCATAAATTGACTTGTAGGTCCTGTCAATCAGATAGAATCGGATGGGTAATGTGACTGCGCACAAAACATGGCATTTATCATAAATTAGGATTCTATCATAATTGTATAAGAAGTGTATAAGGTATGGAATGACATAAACATACAATGATAGGCAATAGTACAATGAATCAAGTCATGAGATATCAGTCAATAAGTATTCACCTGATGGGACAATATCATTAATGGGACAATAACAGTGGTTACGTACATGAATAAAAAATTTGACAGTAATAGAAGGAATGTGGCTTGGAAAACCACATATAAGAGAGAGGAGTTCACTTACCTTATTAGTGCGTCTTGGTATTCCGTGACCTTTTCCTTTCCTTTCGAGTCTCCTATATATCAGTAAACACGTTTCAGTTTTAATGCTATTTATCCATTTATGCTTTATTATTATAAGTATCTCTTTTACTAATTTATACTCTACCATTAAGTTCGGAACGTCAAAGAAAATAGGTTTAGGCTATCACGGTTTTCAATTTGAACTAGCTTACCAAAAAAGAAAAATAGTCATTTACATATCTCTATTTTTTGGGTTCTGTTTTCACAATTCGGACTCACCGTTGAGTCCAGAAGGTTTAAAATAATAAAAATTCACTATTTACTTAACTCGATCGGAGTCCGTTTGACTCGCATTTGACATAGAGGTTTTTTGGTCATTTTGACATTTCGACGGGTATCTTAATTTTTGGGACTCCGTCTCATGAAACGGACCTCACCATTGGATCCAGAAGGTCCAGAATAGTAAATTTACACTATTTATTTGACTAATTTGCATATCCAAAATTAATGTAATAATTAATTAAATTAAACTAATTTATTAAATTAATTAAATGTATCAAGCATATATATATTATTAGGGCCTAAATAGACCACATGTGCTTTAGTGGCACAGTGGTTCATGGTTCATGAAGTGACCTTGAGGTCTAGGCTTCAAGTCACGGGGGCAGCAGCCCCTACGCAATTTTTTTTCCTTTATACTTACAAACCAAACGATGGATTACATAAAACAGGGACAGAATAACCTTATCCCCAAACAGAGCATCAACCCAATTTATTAACCAATAACCAAACACCCCAAAAGTAGATTTAAAAACTTAACCTCAGCCCACTGGAGCGACGGTGGGTCGGGTGCCACCCGACCCAACCCGTTTGACCTGACCTACTCAATTGGCCATCCCACGCTTTTCCGGCAAGCTGCCAGTCATCTTCTCCAATGACAATGGCTCACTGGCGGTGATTTTTCTTGTTGTTTTTCGATGGGTTCGAACCTATTTTTATGGGAAACTGATATCTAGCCTTGGTTTCTAGATCGGAGCATCGAATCCTCTCGAAATTGGAAGAAACCGCAACTACGGTAGGTGATAACTGATTAAAAAGTGCATATTTATTTTGTTAACCCTAGATATTCTTGCACTTTTATTATTTTTAATTTCTCCAATCTATATGCATTTGCTAGTTAATTCTTATTTTATCTTTTTGAAGAGAAAGCTCGTCAAAGTTGATTTAATGGTGGATTTGGAGCAAAAGGAGAATATTGGGCTTTGAAGTGCTAAAAGAAGTGGAAAACAAGTGATTTGGGTTAGAAGAGAGGCTTGATCCATATATAGGTGGACTAGGGCCCATTTTAGCATTATAGGTTCTATTTTGGAACACTTTAGACTCCCTTTTTGGGCTCCTAATGTCTAATTACGGGATTTTATGTTATTTTCCTAAATTCTTATTTTGAAAGGGCATTTTTGGAAAAGAGGGGATATTATTGTGAACTAGGGTTTTGGAAAAGGGAGGAGGCCGTCCTGGAGATCGAGAGAGAGGAAGAGAAGAAGGAAGGAGACAACTCTAAAGAAGAAGATGAAGAATTCCATGGCTATGGTCTCCTCTTCCACTATCATGGGCTAAGTTCTCCCATTCCTAGGGTTTAGATGAAACCCTAGTCAAGTAATATTGCTTCTTTGTATTTTATTTTTGGGTTAATTAGTCTTGGATGTTGATTGTATAACATTGGGATTTTATTAAAGCATTGATCGTATTATTCAATTTCACATAATCAATTTCTGTGATTTTGTTTATGTGGTTATACAATAGTAATATGTGTACATACATCAAAACCGTAGGACGAGTCATAACTCAGGGAAAACAAATTGTGACTATGACCTTAGAATTAGCGTAGACAATTTGTGTTGACCAAATATGATTCGTGCTTAGGGTTTTGGTGCGTGATTTTCTTGATGATTGTATTGAGGCTTGTAGCCAAAATACGTCTTTTACATCCAAATTGAATGACCCAAGAATTAATACAATTGAAGCTAGTTACAATATTAGTGGTGGATTCAACACCCTAGGAATTCTCTTTTAATTTGATTCCTCATTAATTCAGTTAAATATTTGCTTTAAGTATAGTTCTCATTTAAGTTTAGAAAGAAAATCAACAACAATCAATCTTTGTTAATTTGAATTAAAATTAATCTCAACTTAGGTTTTTAAACAATCAACAGTCTCTGTGGGTTCGACCCTTACTTCTCTACTATACTAGTAGTTTAGTTTGGTAATTTTATTGATTTCCACGACAGATCAATAGGGTTGTGTGATTTTCCGGTGAGAGAGGTTTTTTTCCATTTTTGTGCTATTTTTCTACGGTTTTAAGCTCAAAACGATTCCTACATAATTTCTACACCTTATACAAATAATTCCTAAGCATTTAAATTGAGTTTCATGCAACAAAATTGTAACCCTAACTCCCCATTTCTGAGTTTCAAAACCTTCCTCTTGGCCTCAGTTTCTCCTTCCTTTTCTTCTTTTCCACCTTTTGGTTCTTTTTTTTTTTTTTTTTTGATTTCCCTCACGCATGCCCTTGCATGCGGTTATAGCCACGCCTTTCCCCCTAATTCTCTCCATCTCTTTCCTTTCCTTCTCATTGACTTCCCTTTTTCCATTTCCCTGATTCCCCCTCTTCCCTTATTCTGTTATGGAAATATGGCCATGCGGTCAACTATAGTTATATATACATATATACGGATTTCCATATTACAATTATATGTATATACATATAATGTTTACCATATATATATATATATATTTAAATCATACTTCCATATATATATATATATATTTACTGATATATATATATATATATTTATATACCTACATATATATATACGTATATATCTTTTTTCATATTTATATTTATATTTATATTTATTTATTCTTTTTATTCTACTTTATTTTATTTCCCATTTATATTTTTTTCTTTTTATTTTATTTTATTTATTTTAAATTTTATTTTTATTTCGGTATTCGTTTATGGCTTGCTCGGACATTGCCCAGTATTATTCGTACTTTCGAATTGTTGATATTCCAAGCCGTTCATTTCATTCAATATTATAACAGAAAGCCCTAGCGAATTGAGTTACATGGCCCGCTCGGTTACAACTTAGGTTAGGGTATTACATTTTGCCTCCCTTAAATAAGTTTGGTCCTCCAAACTTGACTAAATCATGGTGCAAATAAATGGGGATACTGAGTACACATTTCATCTTCTTGTTCCCAAGTGGCTTCTTCAAGTCGAGAATTCCTCCATAATACCTTCACTAGTGGAATGGTCTTGTTCTGCAGAAGTTGCTCTTGTCGGTCTAAGATCTGTACTAGATGCTCAATGTAACTCAAGTCCTTCTGAACATCTAGTGGCTTATACTCGATAATCTGATCTGGGTTGTGCACACACTTTTTTAACATCGAAACATGGAACACATCATGTACGTGAGCTAACTCAGATGGCAATGCTAGCCGATACGCTACTGGTCCGACTCGTCCAACAATCCTGAACGGTCCAATGTATCATGGCCGTAGTTTCCCCCTCTTGCCAAATCTGACCACTCCTTTCATCGGTGATACCTTTAGGAACACGCAGTCACCTGTCGTGAACTCCAACTCTTGTCTCCTAATGTCAGCGTAACTCTTCTATCGACTCTGAGTTGCTAGTAAATGCTGCCTGATTAGATGGATCTTATCGGTGGTCTGCTCTACTATCTCTAGCCCAAATAGTTTCCTATCACCCACTTCCATCCAGCATAGTAGAGATCTACACTACCTGCCATATAGTGCCTCATACGGTGCCATACCGATACTAGATCGATAACGGTTGTTGTACGTGAACTCTACTAATGGCAGTTGATCCTCCCAACTTCCCTTGAAATCTATGACACAGAATCATACTAGGTCCTCCAATGTCTGTATCGTCCTCTCGGACTGTCCGTCTTTCTCGGGGTGATATGCAGTGCTAAGACTCTTCTCGGTACCCATAGCCTTCTGTAGACTCCTATAAACTTAGACATAAATCGTGGATCTCGGTCGGATACAATGGATACTGGGACTCCATGTAATCAAACGATCTCCCTAATATAAAGCATGGCCAATCATTTTATAGTTTGAGTCATCTTGGTTGCAAGAAAATGGGCTATCTTTGTCAGTCTATCGATGATCACCCATATAGAATCATTCGCATGTGATGTCTTAGGCAACCCTAATACAAAATCCATCATGATATGCTCCCATTTCCACTCTGTTATTGGTAGTGACTGTAGAAGCCCTCTTGGCTTCTGGTGCTCAACTTTGATCCGTTGGCACTCTATACACCGTGAAATGTGCTCAGCTATATCCTTCTTCATCCCTGACCACCAGTAAGTGCTCCTCATATTGTGGTACATTTTTGTATTTCCTGGGTGTATAACAAATCTAGAACTGTGTGCCTCATCAAGAATGTCCTTCCTAATCTCAGGTACGTCTGGCACGCAGATCCTGTTATGATAGTACAACACTCCATCTCGTATAGAAAAATCTGTATTCCCTTCAGTCTTAGCCTCCTGACGAAGCTTAACTAACTTGTTGTCGTGAGCCTGCAATTCCTTGATCTTGTCAACAATTGTAAGACCGATCGTGATGTTAGCACACATTGCCCTAGAACCTGGCAGAATCACCTCAAACTACATGGCCTGTAAATCCTGTAGTAGCTTTTTTTGTGTAGTCAACAAGTAAGCAAGACTCCCTGATGAATTTCTACTAAGAGCATCAGCTACTACATTCTCCTTCCCTAGATGGTACTATATACTGAGCTCATAGTCCTTGATCAACTCTAACCAACGTTGTTGGCGCATATTGAGCTCCTTCTGTGTAAACAAGTACTTGAGGCTCTTGTGATCAATGAAAATCTCACATGTAGCTCCATATAGATAATGCCTCCAGAATTTTCAATGCAAAGACAATGGCTACAAGCTCGAGATCATGAGTTGGGTAGTTCTTCTCATGTGTCCTCAGTTACCGTGAAGCATAAGCCACTACATTTCCCTATTGCATCAGAACACACCCCAAGCCCTAGTGTGAGGCATCACTGTAGATCACAAAACCCTTTGTTCCATCTAGTACTGTCAGAATTGAAGCTGTGACCAATCGGTTCTTCAACTCTCGAAAACTTCGCTCCCTCTCCTTAGTCCAGATAAACGGAATATTCTTCCTGGTCAGTTGGGTGGTGTAGCTATCTAGGAGAAATCCTCGACAAATCTTCCTATAGTAGCCAGCTAAACCCATGAAACTGCGAACCTTTGTGATAGTAGTCGGTCGAGGCCAACTGGTAATAGGCTTCTATCTTTTGAGGGTCCACGGAGATCCCATCCTAACTGATCACATGCCCTAAGAATGAAATGTTTGGGAGCCAGAATGTTTGGGAGCTAGAATTCACACTTCTTCAATTTAGCATATAATTTTTGCTCCCATAGCTTTTGTAGGACCTTCCTCAAATGCAACTCGTGCTCTTACTTGTTCTTAGAATAGACCAGAATATCATCAATGAATATGATCACGAAATCATCCAAGTACGGCTTAAACACCTTATTCATTAAGTCCATGAAAGTGGCTGGGGCATTAGTTACTCCAAAAGGCATGACTAAAAACTTATAATGTCCATACCGAGTCCTGAATGCCGTCTTTTGAATGTCTGTACGTCTAACCTTCAACTGGTGGTAACCGAACCTCAGATGAAATCTTTGAGAACATTTGAGCCCCCTTCAATTGGTCAAATCAATCATCTACCCTGGGCAGTGGATATCTATTTTTTAATGGTAACCTTATTTAGTTCACGGTAATCTATACATAGCCTCATGGTCCCATCCTTCTTCTTGACGAATAGTATAGGTGCACCCCATGGCGATGAACTGAGTCGTATAAAACCCTTGTCTAGCAGTTCTTGTAACTAAAGCTTTAACTCTTTTAGTTCAGCTGGGGCCATTCTGTAGGGTGTCTTAGATATCGGTACAATGCTTGGCGGTACATTGATGCTAAACTCAATCTCTCTGTCCACAGGCATCCCTGGAAGATCATCCAAAATCACCTCAGGGAATTCCCTAGCAATGGGAATCTGCTCCAACATAGGCTGCTGTGACTCAGTGTTCTGGTTACTACACAAGAAACCATGGCACCCCTTGCAAAGTAACTGCCTAAGGTGGGGCCACCACTCCTGTCTTCTTAAACTCAATGGTCGAAACTCCGGGGTTCTGAATAAGCACCTTCTTGGTTACATAGTTTATAGTGGCATGGTTTGCAGTCAACCGTCCATTTTAAGAATAACATCATACCCACAGATTTCTAAAGGTATAAGATCGGCAAGTAAAGGTACCCCTATAACCTGTATCTCACAGTTCTTATACATGGTCTCCTTCATTAATGATTATCCCGATGGTATAGTCACATTAAGTAAATATCCTAGGGGTTCGGTCGATCTGTTCAACTTAGCTGAATGTGCAGGTGATATAAAGAAGTGCGTGGAACTAGTATCAAATAAAACATGGGCATGCTATAAACTAAAAGGGTTCTTGTGACTACAGAAGTCGAAACCTGTACATCCCTTGGTACTATGGAGAAGACCTGTCCGGCTTGCTGCGAGACATTTCCTTATCCAGTCCTACGGTTCGGAGGCTTGTTCACTGTGGCTGTTGGCGCTAATGCTGGTGCCCTAGGTGCTGGTGTTGGTGCCGGTGCCCTAATTGAAGCGGCATTGGCAGTGGCTCTATTGGCTTGAGGGCACTCCCTTGCAAAATGTCCCATTTGGCCATAATAATAGCAAGCATTACTGTCCCTCAAACACTGGCCTCTATGAACTTTCTGACTAGTTGAGGCATTTAGTTGCGTTCCCCTCAGTGGTGCTTGGCCTCCTCAGACTGGGCCTTGTAGTTCAGGATCCAGTCCCGGGTCTAGTAAATGAGGGTCTTTGCCCATAGGAAAAAGACCTTGACCTCCGATTCTGACCACCTCTTAACCTTTAATTTGCCCATCTTTTGGCGAACTCTTCGCCACTCCTCTCAATGATTTTGGCAGTGGTCACTACCTCATTGTAGGTAGGTAATTATTGAGGCTTCGATCTGTCCTTAATGGCCTATCGTAGCCCCTCCTCAATCTTTCAGGCCTTAGGATCCTCATTATTGATAACATTAAGGGCTGAATCTGGACAACTTAGTGAACGTGGCCTCATATTGTTCCACTGTCATATTTCCTTGCTGAAGTACCATGAACTCAACAATTTTTTGGTTCTTCACTTCTCGGGGGAAATACTTCTCATTGAAAACTGCGGTAAAGCGCTGCCAGTCCATGTCTGGTTCCCTTGCCTCTTTAAGCAGCCACCACTATGCAGCCCCCTTAAACCGGTATGTGGCATACGCCACCTTCTGTGTCTCAGTGCATGGCAGGAATACGAAAGATCCTATTCATCTCCAAGAGCCACTCCTCTGCAGCTATGGCTCCCTGGGTATCATCAAAGTGTAGAGGTTTCATCTTCTGGAATCGTTCATATGGGAACGTCGGGTCATGCTCATTTCCTTGATAGCTACCCTAAGTTGACAAATTGCTCCTATCGCACCGGCTGGCTAGTACCCTCGTTGATAGGTTGCTCCTGTCGTACTAGCTGACTCGTACCCACGTTGACAAGCGGCTCCTATCGTACTGGCTGACTAGTACCCATTTGATTTGTACCAGCTTGACTCCAGGGTAAGGCCTCTAGGGTAAGGCCTCGATAACCCTCTCCATCAGCTATTCCAATCACTCGATATGCTCCATAGCGGCCGCGGTAGTCCTTGTGTCAACCATTGTTGAAAAAGACATTCAGTACATTTACATAAGATAACGGTCAGTAGTTACGTAAGGTTTAATATAAGGGTATCAATATTACTATTGCTTTATTTCTAGACGTAACAGTTCTAGTGTTTTAATCTTGTCTCCCATGACTCTCTAGCACCTAAAACTTAGCTCTGATACAAAGCTGTCACGACCCGAAACCTACCCTATGCAGATCTCGTGTCGCGGGGCTAGCCCAATCGCCGTCCCTACTTTTTTCATTCTTCATATTAATGATAACAGTAAATAACATAAATATAATATTAAAGTGCGGAAGCCTTATTGCAAATATTATTCAAAGATTGAAAATAAAACAGACAATAAACTAACATAAACCACTTTTAGGTGGTAAGTACATGAGAAAGACTACATTATCCTATTGTGCTCCTCAACTGTCTTCCTACGCTCCTGACCTCCTACTGTGGTTTTGTAGCATTCTTACCTGAAAAAGATAATAAGTGGGGTGAGCTAACAAAGGTCAATAAGTAGAAGCCTATCTCCAATACGGGTTAGGGTTAACATAGAAAAATATAACTCAAGGGGAACATGATAGCTAGTCACGACAACGGTTGCAGTTAACAGTAAAGTGCCATAATGGCCAATGAATAATAAGGCACAACAACAATTATGAGTAATGGTGTATCATGGATATGGATAATGCTCAATAATCATAATCAACATGAATACACTGCCACAACAAAACAATTATAGTCAAGTCCAATACATAAGGAACTATCAATATAGAAGTATTCATAGGGAAATGAAAACATCCTATGAATCCAATAAACGTCAATATATCAGTCAAACATGAGTAATGCATTTACTCTATTCAGGGTTTGGCAGACCTTAGTCTTTGGGGGCCCGACATACCCCCCTTAACATGAATGCATATAAAATGCCCTTTTTAAACTCATTGCTTAAAAATGCTATCATTTCCATGTGTCCGTTCACGGACTTGACCCGTAGGTCCCATAATAGACCCGTAGGTCCTATCAATCAGATAACATCGGATAGGTAATGTGACTAAGCACAAAACTTGGCATTTATAATAAATCAGGATTCTATCATAATTTTATAAGAAGTGTATAAGGTGTGGAATGACATAAGCATACAATGATAGGCAACAGTACAATGAATTAAGTCATGAGATATCAAGTCAATAAGTATCCACCTAATGGGACAATATCATTGGTGGGACAAGAATAATGGTTACGTACATGAATACAAAATTTGGCAGTAATAGAAGGAATGTGGCTTGGAAAACCACGTATAAGAGATAGGAGTTCACTTACCTTATCAGTGTGTTTTAGTATTCCGTGACCTTCCCCTTTCCTTTTGAGTTTCTCATATATCAGTAAGCACGTTTCAGTTTTAATGTTATTTATCCATTTATGCCTCATTATTATAAGTGTCTTTTTTACTAATTTGAGTCCGGACGTCAAAGGAAATGGGTTTAGGCTATCACGATTTCCAACTTGAACTAGTTTACCAAAAGAACAAAATAGTCATTTACGTGTCTCTATTTTTTGGGTTCTGTTTTCACAATTCGGACCTCACCGTTGAGTCCAAGAGGTTTAAAATAATAAAAATCTACTATTTACTTAACTCAATCAGAGTCCGTTGACTCGCATTTGATATAGGGATATTTTGGTCATTTTGACATTTCTATGGGTATCTTATTTTTTGAAACTCCGTTTCATGAAATGGACCTCACCATTGGATCTAGAACGTCCAAAATAGTAAATTTACACTACTTATTTGACTAATTTGCATATAAAAAATTAATGTAATAATTAATTAAATTAAACTAAATTATTAAATTAATTAAATGTATCTAGCATATATATATATATATTATTAGGGCCTAAATAAACCATATGTGCCTTAGTGGCACAGGGGTTCACTGGTTCATGAAGTGACCCTTGAGGTCTCGGCTTCAAGTCGCGAGGGCAGCAGCCCTTGCAAATTTTTTTTTTTCCTTTATACTTACAAACCAAACGATGGATTACATAAAACAGGGGATGGAATAACCTTATCTCCAAACAGAGCATCAACCCAATTTATTAACCAATAGCCAAACACCCCAAAAGTAGATTTAAAAACTTAACCTCAACCTACTGGACTGTGCGGTGGGTCGGGTGCTAACCCGACCCAACCCGTTCGACTCGACTCGCTCCACTGGCCATCACCATAGCTTTTTCGACGGGCTGCCGATCATCTTCTCCAGGCGATGGTAGCTCACCGGTAGTGATTTTTCTTGTTGTTTTTTGATGGGTTCGAACCTATTTTTCATGGGAAACTTATATCTAGCCTTGGTTTCTAGATCGGAGCATCAGATCCTCTTGAAATTGGAAGAAACCGCAGCTCTGATGGGGCTGTGCAGTTTTTGGCAAGAGAGTTTTTTTTTTTCCATTTTTGTGCTATTTTTCTACGGTTTTAAGCTCAAAACGATTCCTACATAATTTCTGCACCTTATACAAATAATTCCTAAGCATTTAAATTGAGTTTCACGCAACAAAATCATAAACCCGTTTCAAATGAAAAAACCTGTAAATGCACTTTTCTCCCTCATCCTTGCATCTGTTTTCCTAATTCTTTTTGGTAAATAACCCATTTTTCATGCTCTACAAGACCTTATATTTTAAACTAACTTTCATGTGTTTTTAAAATTAAGATAGAATCACAGTCACGTACCTAGGTCCAAGCTTGCTCGCAGTATTACCCTTTGAAACGCCCTAACTCCCCTTTTCTGAGTTTCAGAACCTTATTCTTGGCCTCAGTTTCTCCTTCTTTCTCTTCTCTTCCCACCTTCTGGTTCTCTCTCTTTTTTTTTTTTTTTTTGATTTCCCTTACGCATGCCCTTGCATGAGGTTATAGCCACGCCTCTCCTCCTAATTCTCTCCCTCTCTTTCCTCTCTTTCTCATTGACTTCCATTTTTACATTTCCCCGGTTCCCCCTCTTCCCTTATTCTGTTATGGAAATATGGCCATGCGATCAACTATAGTTATATATACATATATATGGATTTCCATATTACAATTATATGTATCTACATATAATGTTTACCATATATATATATATATTTAAATCATGCTTCCATATATATATATATATACGTATATACCTTTTTCCATATCTATATTTTTATTTATATTTATTTTTTCTTTTTAATTTACTTTATTGTACTTCCCTTTTATATTTTTTTTTCTCTTTATTTTATTTTATTTATTTTAAATTTTATTTTTATTTCGGTATTCGTTTATGGCTTTCTCGGGCATTGCCCGGTATTATTCGTACTTTCGAACTGTTGATATTCCAAACCGTCCATTTCATTCAATATTAAAGCAGAAAGCCCTTACGGCTCGGTTTACATGGCCCCCTCGGTTACAACTTAGGTTAGGGTATTACAAGTATAGCTTTCCCATGTGTTTAAAAAGAAAAAAAAAATACTAACAGTTGCAATTCGTTTGATTTTGTATGGCCTGTCTAGGTGACAACATCAGTCATTGCCTTTAATTTACAAAGGGCGGGTTTCGGGTCGTGATAACTCAAGTCCCAACTTTTCAATTTATAAGTCAAATTCCTTCATTTAAACCTTGAATTTAACATAATAGGATTTTTATACCATTTATAGTAAGTTTTAAATTTGCAATTACTTTTTCTAAGAAATTTAGAATGGGATTCCGTTTGCGGTAATTTTTTTTTCTGTATTTTATCTAATTTCTAATTTCCCAAAAGCCCCAATTTTTATATATTTTGAATTTTACTATTTTTGAGATTTCTTAGTTATCTAATTATAATAGGCTTATCATAGGAATTAGTAGATTTCTGTTGGGATTGGTAGTAGCTTAGACTTATAAATATGAAGTATTAAGTCATTATTATACAATTTTATCAATAATTTTTTAATTTCGAAATTGGAGAATTTTTCTCTTGTTGGGTGAGTAATTCCCATGCTACTTGTTTACCAAAGAATTTGATGTGCTTAATTCCTATTCCTTTTCGTGTTGCGTTAGTGTTTGTATAAGTAAACATATAAACACATATAAGTATATATATATATATGTGTGTGTGTGTGTGTGTGTATGTGTGTGTATCTATATATCTATATATATATCGATGCACAAAAAGGAGTTTATAAGTACATAAATGTAAATTAAAGTCCTTTTTCTTTAAACTCAAGCCAACTTTTTATTTTTATTTTCTTACTTAAATAAGTAATTAAAATACTTTAAAAAGTGTTACCAAACTATATTCACCTTTGAAAGGTTTTGAATTCGGAACTCTAAGTATCACATTAGATGATTGATGTTGTACTTTCTGATTAATGGGGCTTTCACTTTTCGTCTTATTTTAAGAACTCAAAGAAACAGATCAGAGGGACACCGGGTTGGCTCCGGTGGTAGCCGCTCCTGATGATAAAATTAGTAAAAATAAAAGATAGACTGTAATTGAAAGTAATTGAATAAGCATAATTGAAAAGCGCACCTTAGGGTTGTATTTATAGGTTGCGGGTCTCCTAAGTTGAGTAGGATTTGGAGTCGCAAAGATAGGTATTTGATGATATCTGAAGATGGTAGTTGCCATATTGAACTCTGCTCCTCGCAAGAGTAGGGATCGGAAGATATTTGAGAATAGTAGTTTCCATGTATTCTGTTTCCTTATTCCAAGGTTGGTAGGGCATATAAAAGCGGCGATCAGCTCGATACCTATTTGTGTGCATGCCCAACATTTCCTGCTCTAGAGGGGAGATTAGAGATCTTGCAGTGCTCCTGAGCAAAGAAGCTCTAAACATTGTGTGCATGCCTGTTCTGGATAGGAGAGCATTCCTTGGTCTATATGCGTAGATGCTCTGTATGTACACACGTCATGCCAGGACTAGTCTGTCCTTTTGTGGTATATCAGCTACTCCCCCCCTAAGAGCCTTAGTTTAGTGCATTGCGTGATTAAAGCTGAGGGTTTTTGAAGAGTCACATGCTTTAATTGTGAATGTGCCGCTTCGCCTTCTACGACAACCGTTGATGCGACATTTATTGCTTGAGTCGTCGATTGGACTTTCGTGGCCATCATTTCCCTAACCGCCACGACGATTTAGAATCCTGGGCCCCCATCATTTTAACCCTTTATAAAAGGGGAAGGGGTATGTGTGCGCCCTTTTTCTTTATCATTTCCATAGCTTTAAGTACATCGCTGCATAATGAGAGGAATTGAGTGAGAAGACCATCATTGTGAAAAGGTTATTTTCAACCAAATCTCCGATCAGTTAACGGTTTATTTTCGATCATTCCTTTCATTTTTGTTCTTCTTCCCTTCTTTTCGTTTACTTTCATTATGTCAGCCTTAGACGCCATGTCGGGCATAGGTTATGGCACAAAAAGCTCTTCTAAGACGACTATGCCATCACAAATTCAAATTGTAGGTAGCAGTTCCTTCAGGGGATGTTGAGAATAGGATAGTCGTACCTCTTCCCTAGTTCTAAACTTAAGATTGTAGATGCTTTCATTGAACCTAGAAATATAGCAAGGGAAACCTCAGGTAGGCCATTCGGAAAGGAAGAGGGAGAAAACTCCATTACTTAGGGCATGTTAGGTGCTCTGAGGGCTGCTTTCAACTTCCTCTAAAATGTACTTTGTAGGGCACCTAGATCGGTGGATTGCCCATTCGACATTAGTCGAGGCGAAATTCGTGTCTATCTTGAGTGGTTTGAGATTGGACTTAGGTTTCCTCTCCCTCCTCTAATTAGAGATTTTTTCAAATGGTTCAACATTTGTCCTACTGACTTTAACGTCAATAGTTGGAGGCACCCTGCTAGAATTCATAATTTTAGGTCACATAAATGGCATTGAAGTGGATCTTGAGTCGATCCGTAGCAACATGTCCTTAGACAAGGGGCTCAGACCCCTATCCTCAGTACCCACTTCCAATAAGACTTGGAAGAAATGGTACTTCTTCGTAGGAGGAGGATGAGAACTTGAAGACTACGAGGGCCATACCTCGACTTTCCCCCGGAGTACCGAGATTAAGGGTGAGACCCCCCTTTTTCTTTTTATCATTTTTGCCTCTGGTATTGTTTCATTTTCCTTTCTTTACTGTCTAATCTGAGTTCTTGTGCCTTCTATGTAGACAAGAGGGCTTAGAAGAGGTCCATTTTTACTATTGACCTCCAAGACAAGTACCGAAGGCTATTTCAGATCAGCAACCTTGTGCACACCACCATTCTTTCTTCTCAAAATCTGATGGAGGCCAGATTAGTAAAAGGTAGGGTTGAGAATCTGAAGAAGTCCCTAATGTCTGGTTGAGCACCAAGGAAAAAGAAGAAGATGGTAGGAGAGAGCTCTTCCCCTATCGAGCCGCCCTTCCAAGTGAAGAGGAGGAGGCTCCTTTCTAACTCCCCAGACTGAACAATGTTTGAGGATATGAGGGAGTCTCCTATTCCCAAGCCTGCCCTTTCCCTTGCACCTACAATCCCTACGAAGAAGAGGGGGAAGGGGAAAGCTGTTGCTGTTGTAGTGCTTGATGACTCTGGCTATTTAACTGTGAAGAATGCTTCTGACGAGTCTTGGGCTTCAAGCCCAAGCAAATATAAAGGTTTAAAGGCATAGAAGATCGCCAAGGACTTGCTGTCCTTCCAGTTAAAGGAAAACTCAGAGCATATCTCTTTTTGTTTTCCTTTTTTTTTTTTTTTTTGCTATCCTTTTTTGCTATGTCATCTTGTTCTAACTGACTATTTATTTGTTTTTTTATCTCCAGACCATGCACTGGCTTTGCTGCCATCGTGGACTCTTTAGCAGATTCAGAGTTGATTGATAACCTCCAATCCGAGCTGGATGAAGCTAGGCTGCTACTAGGGACAGCCCAGTCTACTTGCCTTTGTAGTCGAGTAGAAGCTAAAGGAGGCTGCTAATTCTTACTCTATCCTGGAGTCTGAACTGGATTCCCTTGCTCTGAAGTTGGAGGACCTCTAAAAGAGGTTTGAAGACTTCCAATCTGCCTCCTTCAAGAAAGTCTAAGACACTGTTGATTCTGTCAGAGCTCAAACCGAGGTTGATATAAAGGCTAAGGTCGAAGGCATGGGCGGAGAGCTGATTGAGCATGGGTACCACACCTTTAGAGCCAAGCTCCTAAAAAAGTACCCTGACCTTGATCTGGCCAGGGATTGATGACATTGAAGTCTCTCCTGGTGAGATCGAGGTGAAAGACGATGATGATGAGGTAGTGGCTTCTGACCTTCTTTCGGCTGACGCACCAAGCAAAGGGAATGATATGGATGCAGTGCGTCGAGTTTAAAGAGAATGAAAAAATGAAAAAGAAAAATAAGAGACTGATCTTTCTATGGTGTAGACCGAATTCTTCTTCAGTGTTGATACTCTAGAGGTTGCCGAACCAGTAGTAGACTAGGAAATTTTTGTACTTTTCATTTTGTTTCTACCTTATAATTTTCCTAAATGTGGGCTAATTATGAATAAAATTGAATTCTTTAGAACTCTGTGTGTTACTTTTACTTTTCAAAGCACTCATGTAGTCTGTTAATAGAATCCCCAGAATAGTCATACTTGTAGGATTTTCAGATGCGGACATGTTGTAAGTCATGATGTACCGAGCTTTAGCACTTGTAATAAACTTCAGCACTTTAAACAAGTCTTGATTTCAAACCTTCAAAGCTTCATAATAAAACTTTAAGTTTTAGACCCTCATAACTTGTAATTAAATCAAGTAAGAATCATTCATTCTTGAAATGGAATCACGCTTTAAGCCTCAGATCTCCTCGACTTAAAATTAAATCAAGTATGGATCTTCAGGGATTGCAATTGAATCATGACCATAATAACTTGTAATTGGATCAAACACAGATCGTCAGAACTTGTGATTGAATCAAGAACTTCTCAACTTGTAATTAAATCAAGCGTAAAACTTTGAAATTGAATAGGCCTGCAATTAAATTACGCACAGTGCTTGGAGAATTGCATTTGATCTGAGCTTAAATCTTCATTAAATCAAGCTGAGATCTTCAAGACTCAAAGTCTTCATAACTTGTAATCAACCTTTAACTTCATAAAAGATGAAGGGTCATAGCAGACTAGATAGTTAGTGCCTCTGATTCTTTCATTGTTTGCCTGAATGAAAAATGGACTAATCCTATAGCGCTTGTAGTGAATACAAGGCTTTTAGGGGTTTGTTGGCTAAAATGGACCAGACTTGTAACACTTGTAGTGGCTGCAAAGTTTTTAGGAGTTTGTACATTGAGATGGACCAGACTTATAACATTTGCAATGGGTGCATGGTTTTTAGGGGTCTGTACATTGAGATTAACTAGACTTGTAACACTTGCAATGGTTGCAAGGTTTTTAAGGGTCTGTACACTGAGACTGTACCAAATCTGTAACGCTTGCAATGGTTGCAAGGTTTTTAGGGGTCTGTATATTGAGATAGACCAAACCTGTAACACTTACAATGGCTGCAAGGTTTTTAGGGGTCTGCACACTGAGATGGACCAGACCTGTAATGCTTGTAATGGCTCTAAGGTTTTTAGGGTTGTGTACATTGAGATGGACCAGATTTGTAACACTTGCAATGGCTGCAAGGTTTTTAGGGGTATATACATTGTGATGGACCTAGATTTGTAATACTTGCAATGGCTACAAGGTTTTTAGGGGTCTGTACATTGAGATGAGAGCACTTAGAAATAGAGAAAAAGGAACTCTTTTATTGATAATATTTTCGTAAGTGCTCAACATTCCAGGGCCTAGGCATAGGCTTCCCGGTTACATCTTCCAACCAATAATTGGTAGACCTAATGATCTTAGTTATCTTATAAGGCCCTTCCCAGTTAGGCGAGAGCTTTCCATGGTGGGATCTTTGGTGTTTGGGAACACTCTCCTTAATACGAGGTCCCTGACCTAGAACTAGACAGGTCTTAGCCCTTAGTTGAAGCTCTTGGCCATTCTCTGCTGGTATGCTTCAGTCTTGATCTGGGCTTGCTCGCATTTTTTTTCAAGCAGATCTAAATTTTCTGTAAGTTGATGGTCGTTGGCTTTCCTTGTTAAAGACATCCGTTCTCAAGGTCGGTATGCCAATTTCAATAGGAATGATCGTTTCAGTACCTTATGCAAGTGAGAGTGGTGTCTCTATAATTGGTGTTCTTCTAGTGGTACGATAAGCCCAGAGCACTCTAGGGAGTTCCTCGACCCATTTTCCCTTGGCTTCTTCCAACCTCTTCTTTATGGCGTCAAAAATTGTGCTGTTGGTGACCTTAGCTTGCCCATTAGATTAGGAATGCTCTAGTAAGGAGAAGTGCTGGCTGATGTGTAGGTCTTTATAGAACTTCCCAAAGACCTTTCCAGCAAACTGTGTACCATTCTCTGAGATGATGAAACATGGTATGCCGAACCTGCAGACTATGTTCTTCTATGTGAAGTTTTTTACTTTTGCTTTTGTGATATAAGTTAGAGGCTCAACATCTGCCCACTTGGAGAAGTAATCAATGGCTATCAGTAAGTATCTTCTATTTTGAGGAGCTTTTGGCAATGGCTCTATGATATCCATCCCTCCATTAAGCAAACGACCAAGGGCTGGCAATAGGAATGAGCTCATAATGGGTTTGGTACTGATATGAAGTAAATCGTTGGCACTTGTTGCACTTTTGGACATACTCCTTGGCTTATTTTAGCATGTTAGGCCAGTAATAGCCTTGAGTTAGAGCTCAGTGGGCTATGGTTCTGCCACCATTGTGGTTACTGTAGATCTCTTCGTGTATCTCAGCCAAGACATATTGAGACTCCTCTAGAGATAGACATCGCAAAAGGGGTTTCGTGTAGGATCTTCGGTATAACTTCTCATTTAGGATCAAGTACCGAGCTGCCCTAATTCGAATCTTTCAAGCCTGGTTTTTGTCTTCTGGGAGCAATCCTTCTTTTATGTACTGGATGATAGGAGTCATCAAGTTCTGAGTTTATTTTGAAACTTGGGAGGATTATACCTCTTTAATGCTTGGCTTTGGTTGGTAAGAGACCCTTATAGTCGAATCCATTTTTGACTTGAGATGAGAAGCCATATTCGCCAAAGTATCAGCCTTGGAGTTTTGACTCCTTTCAACTTTCTAAATGGTGAATTATGGAAAGAGGGCCTTAATGATCCTACCAACTCTGAGTACCAGATCATTCTGTCATCCTTGGTGGAGAATTCTCCTGAGACTTGGTTTTCCACAAGTTGGGAGTTAGAGAATGCTTCGAGATTTTGGGCTTCGCATTCTAGGGCCAGCTTCATCCAAAGGATGAGAGCTTCGTACTCAGCTTCGTTGTTAGAAGCTCGAAACCCCAAACTGACCGCTTTCTTAGTTATAAACCCATCGGGGGACTGAAGTACTATACTGATACCCAAACCTCTATCGGTAGATGACCTATCAGTATAAAGCTGCTATACCGAGGTGTCCATGTTAGCTTGTGCTTTAGCGTGCAGCACTGGAGTGAATTCAACAACAAAATCCGCCAGTGCTTGCCCTTTGAGGGAGGTCCATGGTATGTAGGATATATCAAATTCCCCCAATTCCACAGACCACTTGAGCAATCGTCCTTGAGACTTTGGGCTTGTGTAGGACTGATTTCGAAGGGTAAAAGGTAGGGAACTCGATGGAATGAAAGTAAGGCCTGAGTTTCCAAGCAGTTATTACTAGAGCGAAGCCAATTTTTCAATTTTAGAGTATCTTGTCTTGGCATCACGGAGTGCCTCACTTATATAAAAAATAGGCTTGTGAATTCATTTGTCCTATCTGATTAGTACAGAGCTGACGACATTCTTTGAAACCGCAAGGTACAGAAGCAGTTTTTCTCTTTGGACTGACTTTGAAAGGAGCTTAGGAGAAGCCAAGTACTACTTTAACTCCCGAAAGGCTCTTTCGCATTCTAGGGTCCATTCTAGGGCTTTACTCCCCCTTAAGGCTCTGAAGAATGAAAGACATTGGTCAGTAGATTTAGAGATGAATTGGTTTAGAGCCGCAATCCTTCCGTTCAGGCCTTGAATGTCTTTCTTGGTTTTCGGTGACTCTAGTTTAATTAGAGCCTTTATCTACATAGGGTCTACCTCTATTCCCCTTAGAGAAACTATAAAACATAAAAACTTCCTTTTAGTGATCTCGAAGGTACACTTTGAGGGGTTAGCTTCATCTTGTGCTGCCTCAGGATGTTAAATGTTCGGCTTAAGTGCTGGATGTGGTCATTCTTCTGTAAGCTCTTGACTAGCATGTCATCTATATAGACCTCCATCATATAGCCAATTAAGGGGCCAAACATTTTGTTCACTAGATGTTGATATATAGCTCCAACGTTCTTAAAATCGAATGACATCACTTTATAACAATAGAGACCTCATTCGGATATGAAGGCTATCTTTTTTTGGTCTAGAGGTACATTTGAATTTGATTGTACCCAAAGAATGCGTCCATGAAGCTCATGAGCTCATGCCCTACAGTTGCGTCAACTAGCTGATCGATCCTTGGGAGAGGGAAGCTGTCTTTGGGACAGGCTTTATTGAGATCTGTGTAGTCAATGTGAACCTTCCACTTGCCATTCTTTTTCTTAGAAAGGACGGTGTTGGCGAGTCATTCTGGATAGAATACCTCTTTTATCATTTTGGTGTCTAGCAGCCTCTGGACTTCATCATTAATGATCTCGTGGCGTTCAGGGGCGAACGTCCTCCTCTTTTGCCTCCTAGGAGGGTGATCTGGGTCGGTCATCAACTTTTGGGAGATAAGGTTAGGGGCTATCCCTTCCATATTCTTGGTTTCCGAAGCGAACCTCGACAGGTTATTCTTTAAGAATTTCACCATCTCCTATTGCTCGGAGGGGGATAGATTTGAACCAATCTGCAAATACCGTCCTCCCCTTTAGAGCTGGCAAGCACCTTGGCAGGTTCCTCCTTTGGCTTAGCCTTGCTATCCCTTCCTCTAGGGCTTAGCGGCTCGTCGATTTCAGAGGGGCACTCATCCGTCTTATGAAGGTCGGAAGAAGCAGGACTTCCTCCTTCATAAGAATGTTGTGATTGCTATTTTGGGGCTTTTTCCTTCAATGTGAGAGCGTAGCATTCTCGGGTAGTTGGCTGGCAGCCCTTGATGGAGTAGACCTTGTTGTTGTACATATTTTTCAGGCACTGATGGAAGGTCGAGGTGACTGCTCCCATCTGATGAAGCCAAGGTCTTCCGATGATGACATTAAAAGAGGACTTAGAGTCCAGGACCATGTATTCAGAGATCAACGTCTTTGGTCCGTCCCTTCCTCCTACAATGGTCGGGAGGTCAATTTTACCTAGTAGGGTGCTGAGGTTCCCGTTAAATCCTGCCATTACAGTAGTGGTGGCCTTAATGTCATTGGAGTTGAGCTTCATGTGTTTGAGAGGTTCATAGAATAACACATTAGTGGAACTCCCTGTGTCCACCAAAACTCTCCTGATCTCAAAATTACAATTTTGAACAAGATGACAAGGGCGTTACTATGAGGACGGTGCACCCCTACAAGATCCAGCTTTAAGAACTGGATTTGTGGAGCAGGCTTCAGCCTCTTCTCATTGTCAAAGATCTGAAGGACGTTAGGTGCTGCCTTGGCCTCCCGAGCATACCACTTTCTAGCACGACTGGACATTCCTATCATCGAGTTGTCAGCATGGAGGACAAAGATGACCTAGTTGTTTTGTTGCGGTTGCTTGTTCCTGACCTTCCTCTATTCGGGCCTCTATTCTTGCCTTTTCTGTTGCAGCTTGTCATTTCGGGGGTTCTGCCTCCCATTCTATCGGACGAACTCTCGCAGTCGCCTTCGCTTGATGAGTTGCTCAATCTCCTATTTGAGGGCTCTGCATTCATCAATGGTGTGCTTGTGGTCTTTGTGGAAATCACGGTACTTATTTTGGTCCCTAGTATTGGGATTGCTCTTCAGTGGTTCTAACCACTTTAGATCCTCACGGGTCTTGGCCTGTTGAAATATATGTGTGAGGGAGGCGTTCAGAGGGGTGAACGTGCCATATCTCCTAGAATTTGGATGATTTAGGTTTTGGGTGCCGTCCTTCTATTAGGACTTCTGACCCTCTTTTTAGTTGCACTGAAGTCCCTTTTGTGATTATCCTTCTGAGCTTGCTCTTTAGCCTTTCAGAAGGATATATTCGTGTCCTTCAGGTTTATTTTTGTGCTCACTTCATGAGTGCTGCCATGTCAGTAAGAGGATTCTTTGTCAGAGAATCTTGAATGTGCCTAGGCCCTAGGCCAGAGGTGAGAGCTGTTATAGGGAAGCTCAGGCTGTAGTCTGTTATCTCTATGAGCTCAGCATTGAAGCGAGTGATGTATTCCAGAAGTGACTCACCCTTGGTCTGCTTTATGGTTAGCAGGAATTTTGGCCCCTTTCTCAACTTCCTACTGGTCAGGAATCGATCGAGAAATTGCTTGTTGAGTTCATAGAAGTTGGTGATCGATTCCTAAGGAAGGCTGTGGAACCACTTCAGAGCAATACCTTTGAGGCTAGTTACAAAGGTTCGGCACATGAAGGCGTCAGTAGCCCTATGTAGAGTCATGGTATGCTGATAGTGGGATAGGTGATCTCTGAGATCTTCAGACCCGTCATAAAGGATAAACTTTGGGATGACAAATTTCTTTGTCCACTCTTCTGCCATTATGGCAAGAGTGAACGGTGTGGCGAACCTCTTGAGCAGCTTTCCTAGTTCATCCTACTCTAGAGGGGCGTCGGTCTCTTTGGTGAAGACTATTTGTTCCACGGAGTCTGCTATCTCCTCTATTCTTTGAGGGACTTGGGGGAGTACTAGTTACAGATTTTGGACCTACTGTTGGCCTTTTCTAGCAGTTTCAGCCCCTATATGTAGGGGGTGATTTTTTCCAGTAGTAGTAGGGGCACATTGCCCTCTTTGGACTGAAGGAACTGGCGCTAGTGAAAGCTGAAACTCAGGTGGTGCTGGGTTGGCCCCCGAAGCTGCTAGAGTTGGGATCCTGTTCTTACTTTGATAGTGGACAGCAGGATAAAAAGAAGGGATCCCTCTCTTCACTTGCGGTTGATGGATGGGGATCACCCTCTATGTGAGTGGTGCCATGAGGGTGCACCGACTACACGTTGGGGGCCTTCGTAAGAGGTCCTCCACCCATGGTAGTGGCAGGAGGCTGAGCCCCTTTATTAATAGGGTTGTTGGGATTATTCTACTGATTCTAAGCCAGCGACGCCAGGGCTTGGGACATGGTGAGGAGCTGTTCTTACATCTGATCGGACTGCCGTTGGATCCGATCGAGTTGTTGTTGTAAGGGATTGGGTGCTTCCCCCCTTCCTCTTCCAGTAGGAGGCTAGTGTCGGGGGTTTTGAGAACTTTTTCTTGGATGGAGATTGGGAGCCATTGTTTTTTCAGAAGAAAAAGACAAAAAAGTTATCGTTGTCGGAGAAGAAAGTTAGCAAGAAACGATTTTTGTTTCCCACAGACGGCGCCAAACTGATGTTGCACTTTTTGATCAGTAGGGCTTTCACTCTTCGTCTTCTGTCAAGAACTCAAAGAAAAGGATTAGAAGGTCACTGGGTTGGCTCCGGTGGTAGCTGCTCCGATGATGAAATTAGTAAAAATAAAAGACAGACTATAATTGAAAGTAATTGAATGAGCGTAATTGAAAACCGTACCTTAGGGTTGTATTTATAGCCTGCAGATCTCCAAAGTTGTATAGGATTTGGAGTCGTAAAGATAAGAATTTGATGATATCTGAAGATGGCAGTTGCCATATTGAACTCTACTCCCCGCAAGAGTAAGGATCGGAAGATATCTGAGAATTGCAGTTCCAATGTCGCATTATGTTTCCTTATTCCAAGGTCGGTAAGGCATATAAGGCGGCTATTAGCTTGGTACCCCTTTTTGTATATGCCCAGCATTTCCTGCTCTAGAGGGGAGACTAGAAATCTTGTGGCATTCCGAGCAAAGAAGCTCCAAACCCTATGTGCATGCCTGTTCTGGATAGGAGAGCTTTCCTTGGTCTATATGCGTAGATGCTCTGTATGTCCATGCGTCATGCCAAGACTAGTCTGTCCTTTTGTAGTATATCAATGATAATCTCAAAATCACAAAAGAAGATTTTGAGCATACCCGACCACGTTGTTTTCAAGCAAATTTTCTACTTTTTTTTTTTAATATTATTTTAAAATCCATGCTATTGAAGAAAGAAACATCTCTTGAAGAGAACCTATATATAGAAGCATCTTTCGAAAAGATACATCCTCTTTTTTTTATAATGTTTTTATGGATGATTTTTGAGTTTGAAAGAGTTTATCATTAAATAAGGCTCTGTTTTTTTAGTTAACACAAGTCTTTATAAAAGACATCTAACAAAATGCTCCGATAAAAATGTTTTTAAAAGAGATGCTTCTTGTCTATTTTTTGTTAAAAAGGACATCTCTTCAACAAACTTAAAAACATTAGTTTAAAAAATAAATTAGAAAGTGGGTGAGTTTGAGATATTTGATTTTAAAAGACACTAAGTAAGGCTAAAAATTCCAGAAGTGAGATGTACTGATGATCTTTGAATGGGTTTAGTAACTGTTTATTTGAAAAAAATATTCAAAATCTATTTTTAGTTAATCTCATACAAATAATGAGCTAACAAGCCTGGTTCTCAAATTTTTTTATTCCTTTTGAAAAAACAAATTAACTCGAGTTCAAGATGGGGGAAAAAAGTAGATGGGTAAAATAAAAGACATTAAAAAATTCAGAGGCCAATATGACTCAAACTTATGGATTTTATTGGGATGCCCCCACTTTTCAGATTCACATGGTTGGTAATGTAAATATTCATGAATAATATACCATCAAACTCTAGCTTAGTTGGTACTTTCTCCACGTATCTGGATTAGAAGTTGAGAGTTCAATGTCTCTTTAAAAGACAAAGTGTGTGATATATAAAAATGTTCTTATAATTTGAATTTGAGTATTTGGATATACAACTTAAGTAGAGCTCTCTGTCAACGAAAATAAAAATACAGGTGACCGAATAAGTTTTTGACTTCATCCAGGAGCAAGTCTTCCTCGGAACAAACACTAGGCAGTTGCTGCTGCTAGGAACTCGTTCTTAGTAATGAGTAGAATCAATGATATATAATGAGTGGCCATTTGTTCCTTTGTTCACCAAGAAAGAAAGAAAAAGATTATCCCATCAGGTTGGCACATTGCAATATGGCTAATGTTAACCATTAAAGATTGCATGCCCACTTGGGCTTCTTCTCTCTCTGAATTATTAAACTACGATTTTCACAGTGTCATGATTGCAATATTCCAAGTAATTATTTGCAAGGAAAATCCGTGCACTTACCGGTTACAATAACAAAATCAACATTCTAATTGTGTGGTTCAACTTCAAACAGAAGATGTCATTGAGTCCACAAATCAGACATCAATATATATATATATATATATATATATATATATATATTGTATGCATGTATCCTATTCCTTCATATAATTATTAGTACTGCAACAGCAGGAAAGCAAATCACAGATGAATTTGATCATGTTTTTACTCTGAATGGAGGAAGCTTTCCATGGAATTCCATTCAATGGGCCGGCTACATTCTCTAAACTAAGTACTCTATATATGGTTATGGGACACTGTGACTTGAGAGGTTGAGGGTATGGTAGGAATTGGAGTGTTCAAGCTTCCCATGATAAGTAATTTTAAATCAATGTCATGCCAACCTAGCTAGCTAGGGCTTGACCAAGATGATCATCTACCAAATTAAAAGCTTACTGGATCGAATATTCTTTCCAATACTTTTACAAGTGTGTTTTCTTTTGTAACCTTTTTATAGGGCTTTTGGCAGTATGAGCTTTAAAACGACCCACGTACATGAAATTGCTTTCTTTCTGCAACACTACTTTTGAGGCTTCAAATAATTCATTAATTGATAGATACATTGAAATTAATTTGTTCATTACTGAGAGTTTAGTGAAGATTCCACCTGCCTAATGGGCCGGGGGAACAAAAGATGGTGCTTCCATCTTTAACTTCATGATTGTGACAAAGATCAAATAACAAATTAAGTTGCTCTTTCAAAATCACATCCTTTTTTCATTAGGAAAAATGTCGTCATTTGGCCCCAACCCCCTCAATTGCTCAAAAGTCGATGCAATCCCTTAATTGTCATTTTAATATAAATCTTAGTCAGTAGTGAATTAGATAAATAACATGTCAATTGTCATGCAACTTGTGATATCTGACTTTGAAATTGGTATCCAGATATCTATATTAATGATCAAGACAATCCTCAACAAATATGTCAATATTGTTGGGGTGGGCCAATATATATCCTGCACTAAGAATCTGTATTGCCTACTCATTATCACAATATGATGCCAAATGCAATTTTTTTTTTTTATATGGCATTGAATTATAGGAAAATTTTGGTAGAATTCACAAGGATATATAGAATTACCACAAAGCAGAGAGCAAGAGATATATCAAACATGAAAAATCATTATATATATAGCAGTACAAGGCTGTGAAAATCTCTTTTAAGTAGTCCACAATAAAAGAATGAAACACAAGCCTAAGAAGCAATATATATAGAAAGGGCAAGCCTATGCAAGATAGAAATCAAAAGTAATATATACTATAGGAGTAATTAATTAAGGCAATTAAGTTCACAGATCAGATGTGACATTAATCTCTCTCTAATTAAACAAGGCACAACACACAGTTTTTGGACTTGAGGGGATATCGGCAAGTTGGGCATGAGGAGTGAGAGAGCAGCCACTTATCAATGCAAGCAACATGGAATCGATGGTTGCATTTGGGCAGTTCCCTTATCTTGTCTCCATCCAAGAAGTCCACTAGACATATGGCGCAACTTGAAACTGCAGAAACTGTGGGTGGTGAGCTTGAAATTGAATTAATGGCATAAGTTGAAGTTGGCAAGGCCACCATGTCTTTCTTCTTAAGGCCTGAGTTCATTCGACGCGACGCTACCCATTCAACTGGCTCCGTAACTGTACGATGTGTGCATTGAAACACACATTGAAGCATGGAGTTAAGGCCAAGAGCGCAAAGCAAGGCGCATAACATAGCTGCAACGATGACTGCAACATTGATATCCATATCCAGGGCTGCGGCTGCTTCCTGGTTATGATCAAAGCAGGGTGTATTGAAGCTGGGACTCTGAGTGGGAGGTAGAGGTAGAGGTTCAGCCATGGAGAGTGAGAGTGAGAGTGAGGTACTGATGTGAAAAGGAAAACTATATGGGAAAAATATTAGAGGGCAGGTAAAGGTGGAGAGAAGGAACGGACACATAGTACACACAGAGGGACATGTGAGGAAAGAGCAATAGAGTCTCAACTCTCAATTAATGGAGGTTGTGTTGTTGTACAATGATGGGAAAATGGTGGCATGGGATATGCTTACTTGATAATCCACTGTCTTCACTTTTCTTTATGCGCCCAAAAGGAGAAAGGCATCTCTCTCTCTCTCTCTCTCTAAAGTAAGACACTCTAAAAGAAGAAAACAATTTTATCCATTCCTATTTGTTGTCCAACCGGGGTTTTTATCAAGACGAGTGGTGACCTTCACTTTCACAAGACTTAATGTCCATTTAGGTTGAAAAAAATGACCACAAATAACTAGTTGTGTAAAAGTGATTCGAGTTTAAATGTGATTTTTGTGTCTAAAGTAATTATTGGATATTTAGTAAAAGTAATTATCAAACATGAAATTTTCTTTTTATCCTTTATTTAGTAGATGCTTTGTATATATATATATATATATGTGTATATATATATATATATATATAAATATAGAATATTTGTTAACTATTATAAATAAATTAATCAATATTTAAGAAAGTAATTATATTAGATATAGACAATATTAAATTAATATATATAGGATGTGTGGGGTATTTCTTTTTCAAAGGTTTGGTTAGTTTTATAAATTTCATGACCAAATAAAATTAATTTTTTTAGTGATTTATTAAGGTTAAAATAGTAAATTTGTAATTTTTTAGAAATTTCTATACAAGATGGATAAAATAGGGAAATTTTTTTTTATCTGAAAGCACAATTGTGCAAGGCCCATAACTATTTCATTCTTGTTGTCGTATGAAGATGCTATGACCAAAAACTCCTTGAGGACTTGCAAAACCAAGAGTCAGAGTTCACCAGAAGTCGTCCAATGTACTACTTTCCAATGATCATGTTAGAATCGTGGAAAGTTGTGTAATACTTTTTGAAAGAAAAGGATGGGTCTGTATTTCGTATCTCTCCCCCTTTTAAAGGGGCACAAGTGGCCATTATTTTGATACCTTTTACACGATCCTCTAAATCACTTAATTCTTCAGGATCTTGATATCCTTAGGATTCTTTCCTTGTTTGAATTTAAGATAGGGATTCTTGGGATGAGGTCTTCCCTGTTAGTCCTTCTTTCATCTTGACTCTGATTTCACCTTGGAAGTTATTATAGAGTTGCAAGTCCTACAAAGTGATCCTAAAGACCCCTAGAGATGTTAGGACATCCTAACCTGGCCTCGGCAACTCTGAGGTGCATCAGCTACTCTCTCTCAGGACTTTATGTCCATTGCATCTGAGGTTCCAACCTCTGATTTTAATAAATGCATATGTTCACTTTTTTTGAAGAGGCATGTCTAATCACCCATGACCCTTGCACTGTTTTCTGAGTATACCCAATGCAATGATGATTTTGCTTCATTTTTCAATCCAACATCATTTAATGCCCTTAGAATTCCTTGCTTATAAATTCAATGGAAATCAACTACTTCCATGTTCCTTTGCATTTCTAGCATTCTTAGTTAACATCCCTCATTTTTCTTCAACAACCGTGGCTTTTTAGGTCAAACATTTCTTCCCTATTCTTTTTCTTTTCTTTGCTACTCAAGAAAATAACAGATTCTATGAGTAACCCTTGACCAGAGAATTGATTTGCTAAAGGCCCCTCAAATTGGGGCCCATGAGACTTACATTGTCAATTGATTCGAGGATAAGATTAAGATTGTAGATATAAGGTTAGATCAAGTTAACCTTAACCCTTCCCCATCCAATTATGAAGCCACTCGCCTCACTGAATCTGACCTTGTCCATCTTAGGAATGTATTTTTGTTAGCCCTAAATATTTTCAACCAACGGGCATCTCAATAATTTTGATGATAACAAGGCATTGTCTATGTGGACTAATGTTTTATTCAAATGACAATGCAAATAAATCATCTAGGTCAAACAAGATTATTGATCAAGAAATGACAAAATCCATCAAGGTAAAGGCATTCTACTCAAGAAGCATGCTTCAAGGCTGAAATCAAATCAAGTAGAATGCTCTCATGATGATTCAAGTAAATTGACACACTCAAGCACAAGGAATTAATATAAGTCAAGATAAAAGTTTTTATTTTCCTCAATTTTCATTTTGAGTGATTTAGGATTAGATTTATCATTGGTCGTAAGCTCTTACTATTTAAAATTATCAATTAAAAATAACCTCAAATGATTTTTCAAAACAAAACATTACCATACCTTAAGTTTTAAAAGATAAAAAAGTTTTGATAAAAATACACTAAGAAAAATAAGCAAGAAGACATCTACTATCTAAACCAGTCAACTAGTTCAAGAAACCAATCGACTAATTCTTAAGGCTTATTTTTACACTAATCAAACTAGTCGACCAGTTCCTTGAACTAGTCAACTGAGCAACCTTTTTTACAATTACAGCTTGAACTATTATCCAATACAGTCAACCTAATAGTTGAATCAGTCGACTATTTTTCAGAGGCTAAAACAGTGAACATAAGAACCAGTCGATTGATCTAAAACATAGTTGTTACGGGTACCCACCTAGGCGGTCCCCTGGGCATCCTAGTATAAGAAAATCGCCTAGGCGATGCTCGCTTGATCCCAAATAGCTGAGCAATCACTCGATAGCCCAAGCGGTTGTCCGAGAGCCTGGGCGCCCAATTCACCTGGGTAGTAGATTATTATTGTTAACCAAACTTCATATTTTAATGCATAATTAATTTTGTAGTTCATTATTATATATATTTTTTTATTTTGTTTAGAGTTAAATATATTTACAAATATTGAATTTGTGAATAAATGAGGTGAAATTAATGAAGAGATTGAAAATATCTCAAATATTGACTATTTGTACATGAAACATTTATATATAAAGTAGCATCTTATTTTATTTACATGTTATTAATAGGACAATAGATAAAGTCAATCTTATTAAAAAATTATGTTAATGTTAATTGATCCCTTGACTATTTATGTCTTGACTTCAAAGTAAAACAAATAACATTTAAAACCAGTTTAATGATCATTGCTTTGAATTTTTGTCATGTTTGTTCAATGTTACCTTTTGAATTGTCAACCGATTGTATTATTTAAATGGGTTAAGTTTTATTCAGGTTTTTTCTATTGCATTATTCATTCAATTTGATTTATTTGCATATGTTACAATATTTTTAAAATTCAAACTATATTTTTGTTTGCTAGCATAAATAATAGTTGCTACTATGTTTTTTTTTTAAAAAAATGTAAGAATAAAAAGATTCTCTTTATTGATTTAATTTCTTATAAATAACATGGATGGTATGAAATTATGAATTAAAACAATGATTATATTACTTTTTTACTATGTTTTTGTCTAAGTGATCGCCTAGGCGATCGCTTGGATAGTAAACTAGGTTTATTGCCTAGGGTTGCCCGAACAATTTGACAACTATGATCTAAAAGACCAATTGAATGATTGTTCTTGAAAAATTGAAACTCAAACCCTATGGACAATTCAGTTGATCTGATCAGTCGACTAGATCTTAATCTAGTTGACTAGTTAATGATTCAATCAATTGAATTTGTCAATCTGACACTTCAAAATTCAAATTTTGAATAGACAAAAGGGGGAGGGGGACGACTCTTTTTGAAAATACAATAGTCATATTCTTTTGAGGGTTATAAATAGATGTTTTCTAAAGCATTCAATGCAATCTCTTTACAAGTTTACATTTCTACATCTCTATTCTTGACTTTAGATCTGATTATTGAAAACTTATATATAAAAATTCTACTTATCTTAACTACTTTGAGCATACACTAGTTATATCTATAGTGAGTAAGCATATATTTCACCAATCTACTCTTGAAGAGAGTGCTCATCGGTAAACAAACTTTTGTATCTTCTTATTGTTGTGAGATTTATGGGTAGGTGCAACCTTTATGAGGCAAAATGGTATATTTTTCTAAAAAAGAGTGATGAGCTCTTATTGTAAAGGTTTCACCTTCACCTACAAGAAAATCAAGATAGTGGAAAAACTCAAGTGTGGATGTTTGAGTCAAGGACGTAGGAAATTTTTGAACCTCGTAAAAATTATTGTGTTTGCTCTCTCTTTTTCTCTCTACTCTTTAACATACTTGTGCATTATCAGGATACATTTTGAAAGTTTATAAAAGTTGACAATATTTTCTAACTACCCTATTCCCCCCTAGGGTAAATATCTGGGAAATATATTTAGTATCCCAAAAAGCATTTCCATGAGACTTTTAACTCCCAACGAATGTCCCTCTACCTCGGGACCTCGTGAACTGTGCGTGTACAAGGTCTAGTTTGAGATGGGCCTTAGATTTCCTATCCACCCCTTCATCTACCAATTTTTCTCCTTGTATAATATTTGTCTTTCCCATATTAACATAAATTGTTGGATAGCTCTATTCGGCTTCATTGTCTTGGCTTATCGGAACTGGTTAAACTAGATTTGGACCACTTTAGGGCTTTCATGGACCTTAAAAAAGGGAAAAGAGCCACTATTATACCTTCTTTGACTTTTAGTACCTGCATCATTCATGAAATTCTGGACTCAAACAAAACCTAAAAAAGGTATTACTTTTTTGTCAAATGAGGTCTGAAAAATTCTGAGCACACATAGTTCGACTTTGAAATTCTCCTAAGGACCCTAAGAGTTCTTGGTAAGTAGGGCCGCTATTATACCTTCTTTAACTTTTAGTACCGCATCATTCACGAAGTTCTGGACTCAAACAAAACCTGAAAAAGGTATTACTTTTTTGTTAAATGAGGTCTAAAAAATTCTGAGCACAGACCGTTCGACTTCAAAATTCTCCCAAGGACCCCAAGAGTTTTTGGTGAGTTTGAGTCTTGGAGTTTAAGCCCCTTTTTTATTTTATTTTGTTTTATTTTGAAAAAATGTAATAACCTCTTCCTTTTCTAGGCAAGTACTAAAGCTTTAAAAAGTCTCAAGTTGAGCAAGGCTCAAATGAAGGACCTGAAGAAGTTGTTGCAACCGAACTACCGCCATTTAAGGGAAGTCTTGAGCCAGGAAAGCCTCATTGTTGCCGATGTAATTAGCTCAATACCAATGGATCTTTAGAAGAGGGTATTGTTAAGGTTCAGGCCCAAAACAAAGAAGAGGAAAAATATGGACCTAGATTGTTACCTCGTCATTAAAGCAACCCGTGCTTCTTGACGAGTCCTTTTCAAAGTGGACCATTTCTAACCTTAGAGAAAGTTCGGTCCCACTGTAATTGAAAGAATTGGACCTTTTACAGATCCTGTGGGAGGCCTCCAAAAGGAAAGACTGGATCCTTTATTGAGCACCAATGAAGCAGTCGTTCCACGCCACTGAGAAGGTTGCGCATTGGTTGTGAGCGCCAACACCGAAAAACTTAGTCTCTTTGAGAGATTCAAGGATCTCGACTTTCCCCTTCTCTAAAGGTGGGAAAGAATGCCTCTAAGAAGATGAAAAGAGAAGAGGCGTCAGCTTGTTTTTGGCAAATAAATAAGAAAACCCGTTACAACCCATGGGAAATTTACATCATAAAAGGACAAAGATAATAAAAGAAATTATATTACTTCATGTCCTAGTTACAAACTAAAGCCCTTGACATTGCTTAAATAAAGTAAAGCATTAAAACAAATCGTAACCAAAGAAAATGGATCTGAGGCTAAGGTACAGAATGGAAAAGTGTTAGGCACCCACCCTGCCCAGTTTGAATGAACTGACCTCAAGTGTTCATATACAAGGCTCATTCATTGCATCAATAGAAATAGGAAAAGAGAATAAAGAAAAACAATGATAAATAACCAAAACGCAAAGCAATAATAAGAAAAGGCTTTGAAGCCACCTCTTGATCTGTTTTTATCAATGATAATAGAAGTCGATAGATTACTACTCCCTTCTATCAAGAGTGATATAAGAGAATAGATCGGGCTTATGGGCTATGCCATCCACTTCTATCAATGATGGTAAAAGGTGATGACTAGCCGATTAGATCGTAAATAAAAAAAGCTTACCTACATAAAAATAAAAATAGTAAAAAGGGAAAGGGAAAAGGATTTGACTCAAGCCCGTAAGTTTCCTACGTATCCATCGTAAGATGTAATTATAGTCACGTAGTTCTTCGATTTACTCTCTTTTATCAAGAGTGGTAAAAGAGAAATATCAACAAGGTAGAAGGGACTAAGAAGGGTGTAGGGTGTACCTTTTTTAGTCACGAATGTTGGGAACACTTTATCTAGGAATGCTGGATTCAGAGTCATGGCTAGGGCAAAGTTTTGGCTTACTTCTTGATTCAAAACTGTTAATTAGGTAGGGCTTTTGGCCTTGAGAGGAAAAGGTGTTTTGAGTACTTATTAAAAGAGAGAGAGAGGGCTTTAGCATTATAACAACAACATAAGGCTATGAAATTTTGGACCTCTAGAATGGTGGCCAAGGTGTTTATTTAAAGGAAAAATATTGAGATTTAATCCAATGATTTATAAATGATCACATAAATGAAGGGCTAGAATCATGTCTTGGGCGATAATTACATGATTAAATAAATAATAAAATCAAATAATTAACCTAGAGAATGAATATCCTAAATAAAAAAATTCAAAACAAATGATGAAAATGCAAGAACCTAAAATATCAATGTCTACATGCAAGATGAAATGAGAATTAAGAAAAAGAGAGTTTATTCCTAAATAAACTTCAAAAATGCTAATGTATAAATTCAGTAAATCTCCTTTAAAGGAAATGTCTAGAAACTAGATTCATAAAAACTCTAGAAAAGGAAACTCCTAATTATGCATAAATGAACTACTATCACTCAAGATTACCAAATTATCCCAAATTTGGTAGAAAATCTCTAGATTTCCCCAAGGCATGCGAAATGACTAAATTTCCCCTCAAGGCATGAAAATGTGCCCAATATGTCACCAAAGGGTTAAAATTTCCAAATTACTAGCAATTACGCTGCTCAAATGATAAAAGAATCCCACCGAGGGTAAGGCTGTGCCAAAAATTACCAAAACACCCTCCAATGGACAGAAGAGTCCTATTAGACGTGGAACTATGGCAAAATTACCAAAATTCCCTCCAATGGGCAGAAGAGTCCTACTAGAGGTAAGAATCTAGTAAAATTACCAAAACACCTTTAATGGGTAGTAGAGTCTTACTGGAGGCAAGACTTTGGTAAAATTACCAAAATACTTTTATGAGATGAGAAGCCTCTAGGAATTTCTAAAAGTGCACTTGAGGACTAGAAAAATGTGCAAAATTACGAGACCTCAGGGTAAAAAATGTATAAAATGACCAAACTATCCCTAGGGACCAAATTATGTAAAAAATTACCAAAACACCTCAAGGTGAAAATATTTTAGTAATTCATTAAAAATGATGAAACTACCCCTAATCAAGGGGTTTCTCGAAATATGCAAAAAAAATGACCGAAATGTTCTTAGAATGCCCTGAAATTAAGGTTTCAACCAAGGGTCACAAAATGAGATGTCTAGAGAGATCCCCTCGTTAACAGAGCTTGCATGCAAGTGAATGTCAACGCAAGAATAAAAGATACCCATTTTGACCTTGATTGTGAATTTGATGTGGTCAAACTCATTTCAATATGAGATTCCTACGTATCACCCTTAGGTGAATTAGATCGTCTACAGTTCGTGAATAGCGAAAATGATGGATGTCCTTACCAGGTTTTCCTAAACGGACACATCCTAATAAGATTATTGTGAGGTTACGCCCTAAAAAATGACTCCTATGAGTCTGCTTGGGAGGAAATATGATCCTAACATACCTTTTATGAGGTTGTGCTCTTATAAGATAGGATTACTCCTCAGATATTTTACTTAAAAGGAAATATGATCCTAATAAGTCTTTCATAAGGTTACGCTCTTATGATATGGGATTACATCTTTAGACATTTTACTTAAAAGGAAATTTGATCCTAATAAGTCTGATGAAATTGCGTCCTTATACAACTTACCTAAAAGGAAATGCGATCCTAATAGGTTTGATGAAATTGCGTCCTTAAATGACTTACCTAAAAGGAAATACGATCCTTATAGGTTTGATGAGATTACGTCCTTGATGAACGATTTGGGTAGAAGGATTACGTCTTTGATGGACTACTTACCTAAAGGAAAACTCTATCCTAATAGGTGTCAAGAATTGAGAATGGCTTCAGCTTGATTTAATAGGGATAAGAACTCTATAGGTTAATGACTCTATAGTAGATCGTGATTCATTGGGGAGATAACTTAGGTTAACTCTATTAGAATGGAATTTTGTGCGACTCTATGAAGAAAAATGACTTAACCTTGCTAGGGAAGAATTGAATCAGTGGGATAACTTAGTGGTTATGACTCGTTGGGGAGAGGAAACCAAATAGGTTCTTTGGATTTGAACTTGACGATTATGAGTCATAAGGGAGATAATTGAGGTTAACTCCAGTAAGCAGCCTTGACTTAGATAGAGAAAGGTAGAACTCAACTTGGATAGGAGTGTGAAAATGTTTCTTACTAAGATAAACACGAAGAATTCTCACATTAAATAGATGAATATGAAACTTACTCAACTTAGATAGGAGTAAAATGAGTTACCCATAAGAGTACTCAACTTAGATAAGAGTGATGGGAGTGTACTCAACTTAGATAGTACTAAAAAAATGTTCTTATTTGGATAAGAAAGAATTTTGTGAAACATTTTTTTTTCACTTTTGAAAAGCATTTTTCATTTAGAGAAAATTCTGACTTTTGACTTGGACTTTGCTGACCCTTAGATTAATAGCAATCAACTTGGCTATTTAGGTCAAAAGAACGATTGCTTGGTTTCAAGTGGTGAGATTTCCCATATTTGAAGATGTCTTAGAAGACTTGACTATTGAAAGATTTATGTTCAAGTATATGGATAAAGTATTTTGTCTTTTCCAAATGCTTTAGATATTTCTTTGAAAACTTCGAAGTATTGTTTTGAGCATGATTTAATCTGATCATTTGAGAAAATGAGAATCGTTGATTTTCACAAAAGATTGTGTATTTAATTGAGAATTAGAAATGGAGCAATTGAATGAAAGGGATATTAGGCAAGCAAGAGTGATGAAAAACTGAAACAAGATACGGGCGAAGTTATTAAGGCAGGGGAAAAGTGAAATAGAACCTTATAAATAGAAAAAGGTTCTTATATTGGCATGAACGAGCCCATTGACTAGAGAAAACTGTATGATTTGTGACAGTGCGAATTGTTCTTACAATCGATAAGGCATAAGGGATCCCCTTATGAAGCAAAGACAAGTTATTTCAAAAAGTGGGATAGGTATGATAAAGCAACTTGATACGAATAGGTAAGGAGGGAGTCCCTTGATGAGTTACTTCAAAAAGTGGGTAAGGAATGAAGACACAATGTGGTGCAAATAGGTAAGAAAGAAGCCTCTTGTTTGAAACTATTTATTATATGATCCATCCATTTTTTAGGACCCTATGAAAGAACATTCAGTTGAAATGCGACAATTTCCTTAAGCAAGCAAGACCTCAAGGTGGCATTAATATTAGGGATAAAAGGTCAGCTAGGGGAAGGTTTATGAAATGAAAGGGATATAAGGCCCAAAACCCCATGTTAAGACTCTTATCATTTGAATTTCTTGCTTTTAGAAAATAATGATATTGTTAAGACTCACGATGTTGATGTTTGTTTTGAGTCATGATCAAGCTTTATGGAATCAAAGGGATATAAGACCTAAAACCCCGTGTTAAGACTCCTATCTTTGGAATTGCTTGCTTTTAGAAAATAACGATATTGTTAAGACTCATGATGTTGATGTTTGTTTAAGGTCATGATTATTTTTGTCTTCTTTAGATGGTGAGTGAATCAGACAATTGATGAAAATAAAAATTTAATAAAAACAAATATGTTTGCTTGGAGAAAATGGTTGGTTGATAATTAAACAAATGAAATAACTAAAAATAACATAGAAGACTACTATGGCATCAGTTATCCACAATAACAAACTTATGATAATTGTGTGTGATTCTCTTTTTAACTCAAATGAAATTCACACGAAGGGTAATCCCAAATGGAAGATAAAGCAGTGATTCTGAAAATTCTATTATGCTTGCTTAATTCAAAACATGGTAACACTAGTTATTTGATTTGCAGGGAATTATAAGTATTTACTGTGCCCTGAATCAATGATAAATCAAAGAATTATATAGAATAAAGAAATTTTACTAACACTTGAATTAAACCAAAACATTGAATCTTGCATTGTGAGCATTGGTGCATCACATAAAAATCATATGGTTGTTATTGCTTCACTCCTAGCCTTAGTAAGAATTTTAGAAACTCATTACAAACTTAAAATCAAAAGAAAATACAATAAATGAATTGAGCATGATAAATAATCTCTCTCTGTTTTGTGAATATCACTATATGATGAGAGGTCCTCTTATTCACCTTTTTTTCACAGCCCACTCTCATGTCCCCCTTATCAAGGCTTATATAAGTTTTAAAGAAAATATGATTTTGGAGATCGATTAATTATGGGAGACATTTAGCCAGATTTTTAGGCTTTTATTTGGAACCAAATTGACTATAGCAAACGTCAGAAATTAGAAAGTTCCATTTTAGAAATCATTGTAGCCCTTTATGTAAGCTTTCCAACCTAATTTGTTTCATGTCAAACTGAATTTGAATCTAAAAGATATGGTCAAAATACTACACAATGGTCAAGCTGCATCCAAGTTTGGTAGGCATTATAGCGACAACAATTTTAGGACCATATTTGAACCTCCAAACGTTCGAATTAGGCTTTGTCCCTATGACACAACTTTGTAAAACTCTAAATTATCTTTCCAAATCCAAAAATAAAAACTTAATCTGATATAGGAGTTGAAAGATATGAATATTTTTTTTTTTTACTTTAACTGGTTAGAAATGATCTTAAATCCACTTTGAATTATTTTTCAGGGCTTTAATGGGTCCAAATATCATCTTTAATATGTTACAAAAGGGTTAGTGAATTTACGAAGTGTCTAACTAGTCGGTCATTGTCCCTAATCCGCATAAGGTGGGGTTTGGGATGTGACATGCATTATACGTCCTGATGGAAATCCATGAATGAATTTGGGGAAACCACATTGGCGGATGAACCTTGGCTCATCGAGCTCTCACTTAAGGCTATTACTGATCAAACATGTAGAGGGAAGCCAAAAAGTATGTTAAAAGGTGTGAAAAGTATCAAAGGTTCGCCCCCTACCAACATGGACCCGTACATGACATGGTTCCCATCTTTAGTCCTTGGCCTTTAGTTCAATAAGGAATGGACATCGTGGGTTCTCTTCCAGTTATAGCTAATAACAAGAAGTTCCTCATTATAGCCATAAACTATTTCATTAAATGGGTTGAGGTTGAGACACTAAGCAAGATGACAGAGTCCAAGGTGTGGAATTTCACATGAAAGAATGTGGTGTGTAGATATGGAATACGAATGGAGTTGGTTACAAACAATGGTACATAATGTCAAGGGGAGGTTTTCATTAAGTTTTGTACTAACCTCTACATTAGCCGCCATTTCTTTTATCCAAGACACCCTTAGGCTAACGAGTAGGCTGAAGTCAAAAATATGACCATCCTCGATGCCATCATGAAAAGGTTAGAGTTTGTAAAAGGAAAATGGGTGGAAGAGCTCCCTTGAGGTATTATGGGTCTACAAGACAACAAAATGAACTCCCACAGGTGAAACCCTTTTTTCCTTGGCATATGGAACAGAGATTTTAATACTTGTGGAGATCGACATCCCTTCACCAAGGGTAGAGCTATATGAACCAGGTCAGAATAATGAACTCATTAAGGAACATTTGGATTTCTAGGAAGAAAAGAGGAGTAAGCGGATCTAAGGGTCCAAGCATATTAATAGAGGGTAAAAAATCAGTAAGGCCGAGAAGCTTCCATCTCGGAGATCTTGTTCTATGAAGGGTTTTCCTAAATACAGGGGAGATTAGAACTGGAAAACCTCATTGAACTGAAAGGAGCCCTACAAGGTCGTTAAAATTGTAAGGCCAACAACGTATTCGTTGGAGGATTTGTTCGGAAAACCAATACCACGATCCTGGAATGTTGAGCACCTTAGAAATTATTATCAATAAAACAATTTATAGACACCTCATTTTATGACCCTTGATTAAATAGTAACAATTCGGTAATTATGCCAAGAAACCTACGTCAAAGTAGGACTCTTCCCAATAGTGTCCTGTTTCCATTAGGACTCCTATTGACAGAGTCCTATTCCCGTTAGGACTCTCCTACTAGAGTCTCAGTTTCAGTAGGACTCATCTTGACAGAGTCCTATTTCTACTAGGTACTCTTTTCTAGAGTCCCGATTCCATTAGGATTCCTCCTAACAGAGTCCTATTTTCTGTTAGGACTCCTCCTTACAAAGTCCTATCCTCGTTTAGACTCTCCTACTAGAGTCCTAGTCTAACTAGGACTCTTCCCGATAGAGTCACATTTCAGTTAGAACTCTTCTGCCAGAGTCCCAGTCCAAGTAGGACTCTTCCATAGAGTCTCACTCCTATTAGGACACTCTTGCTGGAGTCCCAATTCCATTAAGACTCCTAATAAAGTCTTATTCCCATTAAGACTCTTTTGGAAAAGTCCCAGTCCAAGTAAGACTATTCCCAATAGAGTCCCACTCTCGTTAAGACTCTTCTACTAGAGTCCTCGTCCAAGTAGGACTCTTCCTGGTAGAGTCCCACTACCGATAGGACTTTCCTACCAGAATCTCCGTCCAAGTAGGACTCTTCCTAGTAGAGTTCCACTCCCATTAGGACTCTCTTGTTAGAGTCCCAATCCAAGTAAGACTCTCTCATCAGAGTCCCACATCTAGTAGGACTCTTTCAATTAGAGTCTTACCTTGGTTAGGACTCTTCTGCTTATCGGAGAGCGTTTTGGTAATTTGGGCACATTTTTTCCCACTGAAGGCATTTTGGTAATTTTGGAACAATCCTACCTTTAGTAGGACTTCCTAGTCACTTGAAGGGCATTTTTGTAGTTTTCACATCATTTTACCCACACAGGGTTATTTTGGTAATTTTTTCTCTTTGGTGACAAATCATGGGTAATTTGGTTATTTCACATGTTATGTGAAAATTTAGAGATTCTCCACCAAATTGGGACAATTTGGTAATCTTGAGTGATAGTAGTCTATTTAGGTTTAATTAGGACTTTCCCTTTCTAGAGTTTCTATAAATCTGGTTGCTTGATATTTCGTTAAATGGAGATACATTAAACCTAATTAAACATTTTCATTTTAGAGTTTAGTTTCTAATTAAATTAAATTTTTCTTTTATCTTATTAACTCTTGCATGTAAACATCAATTTCATTGGTTCGTGCATTGTCATAATTATTTATTAATTTATTTAGTTAGGATAATCATTTCTTAGGACAATTATTTATTTTTTATTTATTTAATTAAGTAATTATCACTCAAGACATGAACCTAACCCTCTAATCTAGGGTTTCATCTAAGACCCTTAGATGAATCTCCATATTTTCCCTATAAATAGAGCCCCCTTGGCCATCAGTTTAGGATGACACAATTTCTATAGCCTCACGCTGTTACTTTAATTCTATAGTTCTTTTTACAAGAACTCTCCCTTTCCCAAGGTCGAAACCCTGCCGAAGTGACAACCTCTCTTCCATAAGCAAGCCAAAGCAATGTTTTCCAAACCAAAGAATGAACTAGAGATTTGCCCAATTGAAGCCTTTGATTTAGATTTTCCCAGCTAGAGATTTGCCTGACTCCCATAACTGAATATGGTATGTTCTCAAATCCTTAATATTTTTCTTTAGATCCGGTTGATCTCGCCTCTTTTACCACTCTTGATAAAAGAGGGTAAACCGGAGAATTATGTGACTCTGATTCCATTTTCTAAACGGATATGTAGGAATCCTTCAAGCCCGAGTCAGATCTTTTTTCCATCTTTTCTATTTATTTTATTTTTTTCATGTCAGATTCTTTATTATTTATTTCTTTTGGACTCACATATCTCTTTTCATTTTTCTCATGACAAAATAACATTGTAAGTGAATATTCGAATCCGATCCATTCGGATCGAGCGGGGTGGGTGCCTAACACCTTCCTAGTTCATACCTTAGCCCCCGGATCCATATTTTCTTTGGTTTCATAATTTCAATGTCTTATTTTATTTGATCCATCTCAAGGGATCTTTATAATATAAGTTGGAGACAAGGCGATGTAATTTCAATTATTTCATTGCTTTTCAGTTTTTGTTTAATTATATTTTATTGTAACGGGTTTGCTGGCTTCTTGCCTAAAATTAAGCTGGCGACTCTTCAATCTCTCTATCTCCTTATAAGTTTTTTTCTACTACTGAGTGGGCTATCACATCTCTCTATATTTTATTTCTATGAAAAACCCGATTGCTAGAAATGCTTATTAATTAGTTGAGACTTAACAAGATAAACTCAAATTATTGATCGTGATAGTCCATCTAACTTGGTAGACCATAATTAAGTGTGATCACGTAAGGCATTAATCTGGATTAGTATGACTAGTGTGGACACTTTTACCAATCCTTTATAAGTTAGGACTTACATGTTTAGTTACTAAATATGGGTTGGTCTATATTCTCGCTTAATTGCACTTTTTCTACTAGATTTAGTAATAAGAGTAAGGGCTTTTCAGTCAAAGGTCCAAAAAAATTGTGTTAATTAGGCTTAGGTCTAAGCTAATTCTTTTTAACCCCAAAAGCCCTTTAATCTTTTTTTCACTAAAATACCCCTTAATGTATATCTTTTATGTATCTCGTAAGTGACTACCATAAATCAAGGAACATGTCTCCTAAAAAAAACTAATTTCATAACTCAACAACTTACAATATATGAATCCATTTTTAATAAATATATATATATATATATATATATATAGACTGTAAAAATCGAGATCTATCAAATAAGATCATATTGCAAATATAAACTTTAAAGAAAAAAAATCTACAAACATTGAAATTTGTTCCAGCAAAATAGTGAAATTTCACTATTTCACTATTTCACACAATGATAATGAAATTTCTCTGAGCTAGACAAGTGAAATTTTATCAAACTCTTAAAATTAGTGAAATTTCCTAATTGTCTGATGAAAATTATCAAATGTTCATAGTTTAACTTAATTTGAATCACATTTTGGATGCTCAAAAATATATTCAAACTAGTAACATTTTCCAAATAAAAAAAGAAAAAATCAATACTCTCAGACAGTGAAATTTTACTATCTCTCAAATTGTTAAATTTTTCTGTCTCATTGCTTCATTATTTGGAAAAAAAGACTTCCATTCTTCAATAAACTCATCTCGGTCCCTTGTAATCCATAATCTTTTAATTTAAAATAGGATGCAATTCAAACAGAGAATCAAAGGACACCCACATTTTAAAAATAATTTACAAAATGCCAAATTCAAAGTTGTCGTCACTAACAGTTCAAGGCTTTGTTGGCCAAAAACCATACCAATCTATTCAAATATCTTCAAATTTCAACACTTCCTTACGAGATAGTGAGGACTCGAAGTTGTCATGAAAACATCAATCATTTCCCACTAAAGGAATCTAAAATTAACCCAAGCCCGATCCTTCATCACTCACAGTTCACAACTCTTGGTCATCGTTTTCATCATCTACTATCGTAAACTTCATCCTTAATCTTAATTGTCGCTAGAAAATAGACATCACTATCATCATTACTTCACCGCAACATCTCTCTGATCATTGCAGACCTCTGGTCGAGGTCTTCCTAATCAACCATATCCTTCATCGACCACCAAAGAAACCACCATCACATTCCAATTCTTAAATTTTTTCAACTATAACTTCTTGAGGCAGAGGGAGAAAATGTGTCGGGGCTCTTCTGGTTGGCGATGGTGGTGTATAAAAGAGTATAAAGTATAGCGATTGAGACAAAAGGGGTCTCGATTGTCACTTGATATGATAGTGATGGGTGGTGTGATGGTGGCGCACAGTGAATGCTCGGTGGAGCAGACAACTATAGTAGTAAATCATGGTTAAAAGGCTGCTACCATGGATGTCGCGTCGTCAAGAGGTTATAGTGGAGATAATGGTTGAGTGGGGTTAGTAAAGTCATCACCGATGGTATGAGGTGGTTTTGGTAGCTGTGGTGATTGTTGATTGAAGATGAAGGTAAATTTTCTATGTGATTTCTGTCGCTATGGGTGTTGATGAGTGTGCGAAAGTGCACTCTAAATACCCTATTCTTAGATTAAAATGCTAAAATGTGAATAAAAATGTTAGGATATAATTTATATTATTAAATTTAATTTCTATTTAGAGTGAGATATGTTTGAGCATTATTTTATAATATTTTAAATCTCAAATATTGCATTATTTGTTGGTGAGAGATAGTTTGTAATTGTGCTTCACACTTAACATTTTTGAAACTTTACTATTCGGATTTTATATTTGAATTTATTTTGATGGCAGTCGCATTGCGCTTACTTGAGCCCACACTACTTCAAAGCAACATAATTCAAGACTTATGGCCCACAACCTCGCATGTTCACACGGCCCATGAGCTTCAGTTCAAGCCATCCAACGAAAACGCGCAAGGAAAGAAAGGAAGAAAAAGACCAAGCGCAAGGAAAAGAAAGAAAAGAAAAAAAGAAAAAAAAAGAAAAGTAGGAAAAAAACAAAAGATGGAAAGTGCGGTGCTGAAGGGTTTGAGTGAGGCGCTAGGTTTAAAAAGAAAACGAGAAAAAGAAAAAAAGAGGGGAGGCTAGTGCGGCGTCGAATGGGCTTGGGCTAGTGCAGCGCGGAAGTCATAAAAGCGCTGTGGTTCTGAAGAAAGGTGAAGAGTAAAAGAAAAAGGAGGGGGGCGGCGCTGGAAAGAAAAAAAGGAGGCTTGTGCAGCGCTGGGTGGTCCTAGCGGCAAAAAGAAAGAGTGAAAAAAATGGTGTGCCACCAGCTACTTCAAGTTTTCTTTTCCTTGGGATTTATGTTGTTCATCGTATGTATGGGTAACTAAATTCTCAAGTAGGGCTAGGGATGAACTTGTGCACTAGATGGTATTTTTAATTTATTTTTGATTAATGTACTTGATTTTCATTTATTAAAATTCTTTGTCTTGTCATTCTCAATTTATTGTTGGTATTTTCTTCTCTACATAATCATAGAGTTTATTCCGTTTATAGATTCAATCATGCTTTTTCTATTGAATGGATTAGTTCTTTGATCATGCTTGGATCAAGTGATTCTTTATATTGATTTAATTCTTTGCTGCAATATTGCTCCCTAGGTATATTGTCGCCGTTGGGTTCTCTCAATGTGTATAACAATTTGCGTGATTTAAAAGTGATGAATGATGTAGAGATCTGAAAAATGAGAAAATTTTTTTCGTTTTTGTCGGTAAGACATTTCGCATGCATAGTTTTGTCGGCTTTATCGGTAAAGCATTTTTTTTGCATTATTTCACCGAATGGCATGTTTAGAAGCATATTTGGAGTATGTCATAGAAGAGAAATATGCTTAGGATATTGTGAGGTAACCGCTGTACGAAGTTTAGCAAAAACGGAAACAATTTCCAGAATTGGACAAAAAGGGCACTCGGGTGACCCGGGTGGAAACGGCCAAAACCGACCTCAAACGAAAATGTTTTCTTCTGAAAGTTTTCATCTGAAATAATTTTATGAACATTGGATAAAATGAAATTTTGAATTGAAGCGTTTAGGAATGGGTTGTAGAGTAACGAAGTTTTCGGGTTCATTAAGGGCAAAATAGTCATTTTCCCTTACCCCTTTGGTCCCTCACTATAAATACCACTCATAGAGGGATGGAGATACAGAAATCATTCTGTATCTTCAGCAGCCCATGTTCATATATATAGAGAGAGAAAAATCCTAAAATCTCCAAGTTTTAGGCCTCTGAAACACACTTTCGAGTGGGATTTTGGCCGAGCTTCCTTCTGAGAAGTTGCTCATCTCATCGAGACCTATATCCTCACCAAAAATTTTGGCCATCCAGAAAACACAGCCTTTTCAGTTTGAGAAAAACTGATTTTAGGTATGGTTTCTTGCTAAGCTAGGAATAGATTTAGTTTTTCTTGCTTTGCTACATGTTAATTGAGCTGTGTAGATGTTTAATTAATGCCAGGAAGTTACCTAGGTGGTGTTGATTTGAATTATTTAGAGTTAGAACTTTAGGGGTTTAAATATCCTTTAGTTTAATTGATGTTTTTTTGCCTTGTAAATGATGTATCTTGCCCTTGTATTAGACTGCTGTATTTTATGTGTATTTTATGTGATATTTACTTGACATCTTGGAAGGTAATTGGTTGTGAAATGTATTAGTCTTTTATGAAATTTTAGTGACCTTGTGAAATTTAGTCTATTCTTTGTGGTTGGTGAAATTGTGATATTGTGGCTTGAAAAAAAAATGTGTTGAGGTGTGTGGTTATGACATATGTTATGTGAAGCATGTTATGGGAATTTAAAGTTATGAATTATGTGGGGTTTAATGCATGACTTGAAAAGGGACACCATGTGTTTGATCATTTGTCACATTGAACTTGCATGATGAAATCATGGCATCTTGGCATAATGTGATTCCTTGGAAACATGGTGTGGGTGAGCACATGGTGGTGGACATTATGAGGGTGTAGATCTTGTGGTGAAAAACTCAAAATTCGGTTGTTGGTACTCCTTTCCATCGGGGACGTACCGAAAAGGAGACATACGAGGCGGTACTTATGCCAGCGGGGAAGGACCGTATCATGAGACATGGGTGTGGCATATAGTTTGCATGTGTGAGTCACGCATAGTGTATTTGCATTGCATTGAACAACGGGAGGGGAAAGTATGGCTTGAAAATGTACACTTGCACATGCCACGTCCTAAATTTGTTGCTAGTATTAGTGAGTTATCATACCAGCAGTTGAGCTGACCCATTCATGGGACATTATGTTTCAGATGAGGCACCAGCTGCTTGAGACTTCCTTAAGTGTTGAAAAAAAAAGAAGGAAATGGGTTATGTAGTAGATTTGGCCTTTGGGGGGCATATTTTGAATGTGTGGGCATGAGCCCAACTTGTTGTATTTAAACTTATGTAAATTGTGAACGTTAGGCCTTGGGCCACTTTGTAATGAAAGTATAATATTTCTATTTGAATGTGTATTAAACTGATGTGTTGGAAATATAAAGGAATGAATGATAATTGTGGTTTCATTGTATTTTACATGGATGTGTTGGAAGTGGGAGATGTATGTTGAGTTGATGGAATTGTGGCCATCGAGTGAGGGTGGATTGTTGATGAGCTTATATTCATGTATGTGGTGGAAATTAGATGGGAAAACACTTAGAAAAACAAAGGAAACTATGCCCAAATTTTGGTAAAAATTAAAGTGGGGAAAAGTGTGTGAAACACCCTTGAAATGAGTGAGAAAAAATGTCTAAAATGGGGGCTTAGAAGCTAGGGAAATTAGGCTGAGAATGGGTGAAAAAGGGGCTTGAAAAACTTAGAGAAAAATTCAAAAATTGGAAAAATAGGTTGCAGTCATGAACAGTGAATTTTCAGAAAATTAGAAAATCAGAAAATCTAGCTTGCAACCGCTACAGTAACTGAACCAAAACAGCCCCAGCCGCCCATAGCCGCGAGCCCCCTTGCGCGCGCATGCAGCGCCCTTGTGCGAGCCCCTGTGCTTCGCGCGCGTGGCCCTGCTGCGCCACTGTTGCCCTGCTGTCTCACATGCTGCTACACTTTGCTGTCCAATCTTGTTTCACCACCCTTTTGGCCACCTTTTTGAGCCATTTTTGGGACACCTTTTGGGCTATATTTGGACACTATTTTGGGCCATGTTTGGGTCCCATTTTGGGCTGTTTTAGGGACCTTTGTAGGCCACGTTTTGGCCATGTTGTGACCTAGATTTCAAGGCCATGTTTGGCCATCCACTAGGGCCAACTTTGGGCTGATATTCGACTATCTTTTAACCATGTCCCAGGACATTTTATAGTCATCCGAGACATCACTTTAGGGGGATTTTTGGAGATACTTTAAGGCTATTTTAAGGGTCATTTTTAAACATGATTTAAATTGATTAGAGCATTAATTGGGACAAGCATTTAATTTTAATCTTGGGGGAAAATTTTGAAGAATAATAAGGAATATTTCAATTAAATTTACTGGATTGTCATTTCTTTTCTTTTATTTCGTTCATTCACTCATCGGGTTCGTAGAAATTCGGGGCGTGACAAATGATTTTTCAAAAGGTTACATTCGGTTTATAATTCTATATTTTCCGATTGGGATTTTTGGAATTAAATTCTCAATTGAGTTATCAGTGAGTTAAGAATAATTAAAATACCGGATATGTGCAAGGGATTCCCGACGCCCTACTATTTGTTAAATTGAGTACTTTTTCTGTGAATCACTTTGTTTAATTTTAATTTGCATTTAAAATCACTTTTTATTTTCTTGTGAATCATTTAATATTTTCTTTAGTTTCTTTATTCTTTTTGTTATTCTTTTAATCTGTCTCCCTGTGGAATCGACACCCCAAAGCTGCACCACAACTACCGCATTATTCTTTGGGCGTAATCAAATTTTTGCGCCGTTGCCGGGGAGACGGTAGAAGAATCATTAGATAGTTTTTCTTTTCAATAGTTTGTAAAGGCGGTAACTTCATTCCCTCTTTTTACTTGCTGCATTATTATTTTATATTATTTTTTTTTCGTATTTTTTTTGTGTTGCGTTTTTTTTTTTAATTTTTATTGTTATCTTACATGCATAATAGGTATAGGGATGCATTAGGTCGATTTGCTTGTAGGTCTGTGTTAGAGTCAGATTCAGAGTCTAATTTTTCTAATTTTTTGTTTGATAATTCTTCTAATTCTGAAAATATGAGTGAACACGAGAATCAACCCACTAGGACCCTTCAGGATTACCTCCACGCTACACACACAGCCACACCATCATGCATCATGTTTCCACCCAATACTTGTCAACTTGATGTTAAAACGGGGGTGATACAGTTACTCCCTACATTTCATGGTTTGAAAAATGAAAATCCATGTGTGCATATTAGGGAGTTTGAAGAGGTAGTTGCGACTTTCCATAGTCAAAATGCAACAGATGACATTGCGAAACATAAGTTCTTTCCTTTCTCTTTGAAGGATTGAGCTAAGAGTTGGCTATACTCACCGAGACCACGTTCGATTGGATTGTGGAATGAGATGACTCAGGTCTTATTTACTAAATACTTTCCCCAACATAAGACCAATGTTTTAAAAAGACAAATCTCCACCTTTACACAAAAGGACAGTGAGACTTTGTATTAGTCTTGGGAGAGATTTAAGGAATTATTGAGTGTGTGCCCTCACCATGGGTATGAGAGTTGGCGTCTAGTGAGTTACTTCTATAAGGGACTTACATCTAGAGAGCGCTAATTTGTAGAGATGATGTGTAATGGTGAATTTTTGCAGAAAGATCCTGATGAGGCCATAGAGTACCTCAATGAGCTTGTTGAAAAAGCTCACACTTGGACAGGACTTAGTGCTCTTGAGAGCACAAATAGGTCACGACATACAAGGAACCAAAATGGTGGTGGAATTTACATCTCAAGGAGGAGGACAACTTGAAGGCTAAAGTGGAGATACTCACTAGGGAGTTAGAGGTGTTAAAGGCTAGGGACTTAAAGCCAACACACTTGGCTAATCATGTAGAGTCTTTTGGACCATGTTTGGTGTGTGGCAGGGTAGATCACCTCGCCCAAGATTGTCCCACATTAGCTGAGATGAGAGGGATGTATGAGGAATAATGTAATACCTTAGGTGTTTATAAGAAGCCTTTCACACCCTTCTCTGAGATGTACAATCCAGGGTAGCGCAATCACCCAAATTTTAGTTGGAAGTTTGAAAACCAGCCACCTGCACAGCCCCCTAGATCATACCCTGCACCATATCGTGCACCTTCATCTTCTAGGAATTCTTTAGAAGACACTTTGCATGCTTTTATTAAAGCACAAGGTAAGACTAATAAGAAGTTTGAATCTTTGATTACGTAGGTTGTGGAAAAAACAAGGAGATAAAAAGCCAAGTGCCCAAATTGATGAGCTTTTTGAGTGTGAATGAGCGAGGTAGATTCCCTTCCTAAGCTCAGTCCATACCCCATGGTCAACACATGGTGTAAGAGAATTTGAACGATACGAATGCCATTATGACTCGAAGTGGTAAGTTATTACACATCCCAACGATGGACAAATCGGGGGATGTGGAAAAGGATCAAGATAATAGTAATGCCGAGCTGCCCAAAGACCCAAAGGTGACAAAGAGCCTTGTTAAGGTACCATTCCCACAAGCTTTAAAATCAAGCAAGCAAACTTTGGATCCTAACAATGAAATCCTAGAGAATCTCAGGCAGTTAAAAATCAATCTTCCTCTTTTACATGTGATTAAACAAGTTCCTACTTATGCAAAAGTTCTTAAAGATTTGTGTATAGTTAAAAGGAAGCACTATGTGAAGAAGACAACATTCTTGACAGAGCAAGTTAGTGCTCTAATTGAGCAGAGGATTCCTCCCAAGTACAAGGATCCTGGTTGTCCAACCATTGCCTGCAGCATTGGAAATCATGAGTTTGGGCAAGCTTTGGTTGATTTAGGAGCTAGTGTGAATTTAATGCCTTATTCTATTTATTTGCAGATAGGGTTAGGAGAAATCAAACCAACTTCTGTGGTGTTGCAATTAGCTGACCGTTCAGTCAAAGCGCCACAGGGTGTGGTAGAGGATGTTCTTATTCAAATTGATAAATTTTATTATCCTGTTGATTTCCTAATCCTTGACACCAGCTTTGTTGTTGACTCTACTTCAAAAAGTCCTTTGGTTTTAGGTAGGCCTTTCCTTGCCACTGCTAATGCTCTTATTAATTGCAGGAATGGGCTCATGAAGCTATCTTTTGGAAACATGACTCTCAAGGTGAATACCTTCCACATTGCAAAACAGCTAGAAGAGGAGGACGAGTACTACCAAACGCACATGATTGATTCACTCATGGATAGGGGAGTTCTTGCAACTCATGATTTTGATCCCCTTGAGCATTTTCTTGTTGATTATGAGTTTGATTATATTACTGATTCATCTGATGTGGTTGATATTTGTGTTATTTTTTACAGAACTCAGGATTATGGAGCACGGGCATGGCAACCGAAGTTTGAGAAGTTGCCTAAAAAAAGTGAAGAGCAGATTCCTTCAAGTGTGGAAGCACCCAAAGTTGAATTGAAGCCTTTGCCTAAGGGTTTAAAGCATGCCTTCATTGGTCCAGATGATACTTTTCCTGTTATTGTCTCATCTGAATTGTCTGAGTCTCAAGGTGAGAAATTAATTCAGACCCTATGTAAGCATAGGTCATCCATAGGTTAGAGCATTGCTGATATAAAAGGTGTTAGTCCCCTGCTTTGTTCTCATAAAATCAATTTGGAGGAAGAAACTAGCCCTCGTAGAGACCCCCGACGTAGGCTTAATCTCACTATGAAAAAAGTGGTGAAAAATGAAGTGTTCAAACTATTAGATGCAGGAATCATATATCCTATTACTGATAGTAAATGGGTTAGTCCTACACTGGTTGTCCCTAAAAAGTCAGGTGTTACAGTGGTGAAAAATGATCTAGGAGAGTTAGTCCCTACAAAACTTGTGACTGGATGGTGGATGTGCATTGATTATAGAAAATTAAATGCTGCCACCCGGAAAGACCATTTTCCTCTCTCTTTTATTGATCAAATTCTTGAGCGTGTGGCTGGTCATCCTTTTTATTGTTTCTTGGATGGTTATTCTGGTTATTACCAAATTGAAATTGCCTTAGAAGAATAGGATAAAACCGCTTTCACTTGTCTTTTTGGTACTTATGCTTTTCGGAGAATGCCATTTGGATTGTGTAATGCACCTGCTACTTTTCAACGTTGCATGATGAGTATTTTTAGTGATATGGTTGAAAATTACATCGAAGTTTTTATTGATGACATGACTGTTTTTGGATCTTCGTTTGATGCATGCTTATTGAATTTAGAGAAAATGTTGACTCATGATGAGGAGAATGAATTGGTTTTGAATTGGGAAAAATGCCACTTTATGGTACCTTCAGGTATTGTCTTAGGGCATATTATTTTTTATAGGGGAATAGAAGTTTATCAATCTAAGATTGAATTAATCTCTAAATTGCCTACACCTAGGACAGTAAAGGATGTGAGATCCTTTCTTGGTCATGCGAGCTTTTATAGGAGGTTCATACAAAATTTTTCCACCATATCTAGACCATTATGTGACCTCCTAGCTAAAGATGCCCCATTTGAGTGGACACAAGCTTGTCAAGAGGCCTTTAAAATGCTAATTGGCAAGCTTACCTCAGCACCTATAATGCAGCCACTTGATTGGACTTTGCCTTTTGAGATTATGTGTGATGCCAGTGATTATGTTGTAGGTGCTATTCTTGGACAGCGAAGGGAGGGGAAGCTCTTTGTCATTTATTATGCTAGTAGAACTTTAAATAGTGCTAAGATAAATTACTCTACTACTGAAAAAGAGTTGCAAGCTGTAGTATTTGATTTGGATAATTTTCGTGCTTATTTAATTGGTTCTCCTATTCTTATTTTCACAGATCATGCAGCTCTTAAGTACCTTCTCACAAAGAAGGATGCTAAGACGCGACTAATACGGTAGATTTTACTTTTGTAGGAATTTGACATCGCCATTAAAGACAAGAAAGGAGTGGAGAACGTCGTGACTGACCATTTCTCGAGGCTCACATTTGAGGACACCTCTGACCACCTACCAATCAGGGATGATTTTCCCGATGAGCATTTACTTTCTATTACTTCTCTACTATGGTTTGCTCGTATTGTGAATTATTTAGTTACAGGTGAGATACCGATGGATTAGAGCGCTTAGGATAAGAGGAAGTTCATGACTGAAGTACGTAATTTCTATTGGGATGACCCTTTTCTTTTCAAATACTACCCTGACCAGATTTTAAGGCGTTGCATCCCTGATGAAGAGATTGCTAGTGTCTTAGAATTTTGTCACTCCCAAGCTTGTGGGGGCCACTTTTCAATGAAGAAAACCACAAAAATTCTGTAGTGTGGCTTTTATTGGCTTACCTTGTTTAAGGATGCCAACATCTATTGTCGCTTATGTGAAAAGTGTTAAAAGTTAGGAGTTATGTCCCATCGTAATATGATGCCCTTAAACCCAATTTTAGTGATTGAAATTTTTGATTGTTGGGGCATTGATTTCATGGGACCATTTCCTCCTTCCTTTGGATATCAATATATTATTGTGGAAGTAGATTATGTATCAAAATGGGTAGAGACAGCAGCTTGCAGGAGTAATGATAATAAGACAGTTATTAAATTTCTCAAAGAGAATGTGTTGTCTTAGTTTGGTACACCACGTGCTATCATTAGTGACCGAGGCACACATTTTTGCAACCGTTCTTTTGAGGCTTTGACGAAAAAATATGGTGTGGTACATAAAATCTCTACTGCCTATCAACCCCAGACAAGTGGACAGGTAGAACTTGCAAACAGGGAAATTAAGTAAATTTTAGAAAAAATGGTTAACTCGGATCGCAAAGATTGGTCTTTGAGACTAGTTGATGCACTTTGGGCCTATCTGTCACATCCCGAACCCCACCCTACGCGGATGTCGAGGACGTGACTGCCAGTCGGTCGTGACGCGACCAACCAAAGGCAAATTCTGAACTTTCCGACGAATTGCACTCCAACTGTAGGGTCAGATGCAGCGGAATTTAAAACTTTTTCTTTGTGTCACGGGAATGCAACTCACTTATCCATCATAAGAATATGTATCACAGAGCAAGACTAAATCCAGTCAGTCAACAATTCTAATCTCAGAGCATATCTAAAATCAAGCATATAACAACATAGCAGATCTAATATCTCTAGAGTACCATTTAGTTCCATGAGCCATGTTCCAATATCTAGTGCATGTCAATCAAGTCAGTCGTATCATATCACTTACCTGGATATACGGATTCGATTCACAAGAATGTAAGTCTCTACAAATCAGTGCCATCTGATCCTTATTTGCAATGCCACTTGGCCTATTCACGTCATGTCATAGTACCTTCTAATCCAATGGAGGTAATTCCTGAAAAAATGTCAGAATAATGGGGTGAGCTTAAATAAGCCCAGTGAGTAACACAGATTCCCTATCATGGGTTTCAAAACTAGTCCTTGCTTCCAAGGCACGTGGATAATTTAATCATTTCAAAATAACAATTTTCTAAATCCATTTCATAAGCAGTCTAGTACAATGGAACAAGATTTGCACAAACAGTACAAACGAATCGGAACATAACATAACCAATCGGACCAAAACAATAACCATTTCCAATATATCGATCAAGACACAGACACTTCATTAACGGAACGAATCACAGCTGAGACTGAGTGGGAACAATAAGTTAATCAAGACAGAGGCATATCCTCGATGGCTAAAACATAGCGGATCTGAACAAGACATCAATCAAGACGAAGGCATACCTTCAATAGCTAGAACATAACGGAACTGAACAAAAACAATATACTAATCAAGACACAAGCACATCATGAACGGAACGAAACATAACGGAGCTGAGTAGAAACGATATAACAATCAAGTCGGAGACATACCACTAGCGGAACGAATCATGACCGAACTGAACAACGTTTTAATCAAGACAGGGGCATGTCATTACGGGTAGAACATAACGGAACTGAACAATACATCAATCCAAACAGACCTATTATCGACCGGCGGTACACAATGGAATCGAACGTATCAATCAGGGACATAGACATAGCATTAACGGATAGCACATAACCGAACTGAACGGAGTTCCTAATTCAAAGGACACAATCACATCGTGTGAAATGTAGTGCAAAGGGCCTACATTAAGTACGTACATTTAAACAATATAGTATTTAGACAGTATACTATACAAGTAGTACGGTACGACAAAATATCGTTCTTTGCCTATATCACATGGTTAGTTTAATCATTTCGGGAATAATGGTTCAATACATCCATTTATCTCAACAGTTCAAAACAGGCAAAACAGTACGGGATGCTAGCACAGGGATCAGAAATATAGTCAATTATTTAAAAAGACTAAAACCAAGTCATAAGTGATATAGTACGAAAAGGCATGCATTTAAATAATTGCACTTAAATAATTGCATTCAAAACAGATCAATAATCAAGGGACAGTATCAAAACAGTGTCAGAAGTTACTCACAAACTTTACGCTTATTCCCTTGCATAAATAATCTGATAACCTCCAGGTACGTCAAGCATCTCCATGTATATCCTGAATAATAATCATCAATCACAGACAGATCAGAACTCATCCATTCAGGTCTCATTCATCATCTTAGGTATCTATCGGATTACCTAAGATAGCCTAGTAGCCTATCGCCCTTCCATTGGGTCTCACCCGAGGCTATTTCATTCTTTAATTAGGCTTAGCAATTATTAGGATTATATCCTAAGTCATTTAGACTTCAATTGTTATCAGTCAGGCACTCATTCAACCTTAGGGGCAAAATGGTAATTTTACCATTCTTGTCCCGGACCCTGTCGTGGTCTTCGAAATAGTCTTTATATCTTAAGTACAAAGTTCTACGTCCTTTGGACTCCAATCGGTATTAGTTAGGTTCTCATTTTAACCATAGGGGCAAAATGGTAATTTTGCCATTCTTATCCCGGACCCTGTTATGGTCCTCAGAATATCCCATATATCGTATATATGAAGTTTTAAGTCTTTTAGACTTTAATCGGTATCAGTTGGATACTTATTTAGTCTTAGGGGCAAAATGGTAATTTTGTCATTTTTGCCCCGGACCCTATCATGGTCCTCAGAACGTCCCATATATCTCATGTATAAATTTGTAAGTCCCTTGGACTTCAATTGGTATCTGCTTTAGATCGTCGGGACACATCGGTCATTTCTCGTTTTACGCGTTGACTGTCTCGGAGTCTTATTTAGCCTTTCAGTGTTCATAATTATCCCTATGATAATTTATCATATCAGTTTGACCTTTATTCGACCTCTACTTTGCACTTACAGTGCTCAGGGGTATTTTGGTCATTTTACGTTTTGTGTAATTCTGACCCCGATTCGTCATCTAATCAACTATACAGTCTCACCAGTGTCTGGGCTCCTACCGGTATCAGTTTCGTCCCAATCGGACTTTGTTTAGGTCTCGTACGGTATCAGGGGTAATTTGGTAATTTCACGTGTCGTATTTTTCGGCACGTCAGTTCATAAAATGGACCTCACCATTGGGTCCAGAGTGTCCAACATAGTGAAATTGGACTATCTGTTATGTTTAATCGGCCTTGGGTATCATTGAGGGCAATTCGGTCATTTATACCTACGTGTCTGTATTTTTCGGGACCTCGGTTCATTAAACGGACCTCACTGTTGAGTTCAGAATGCCCGAGATAGTCAAAATAGGCTATCTGATACTTTTATTTGGGTCTGGGTACCATCAGGGGCAGTTCGGTCATTTATCACTTACGGGTCTGTATTTTTCGGGACTGCATTTCCAAAATCGGACTGTACCATTGAGTCCAGAATGCCTGAAATAGTGAAAATACACTATTTATTTAATTTATTTGGACTCCGTTTGACATATTTAATGTCCAGGGGTAAAATTGTAATTTTACCTATTTAATAAAATAATTAAATAATTATTTTATTATTTAATTAATTACCAGGGGCTTAAATGAAGAAATTTTCCAAAATGTGGGCCACTGTATAATATTTAAAACTGTCAGGGGTAAATCCGTAATTTTAGGAAACTTCAGGGGTCAAAATGTATTTACATAAAAATTAGGGTTCAGACCCATTGGTTTTAGGGTTTAAGAACTGAACTGGCCCAAATACGTTGTGAACCAACCGGTTCACTGACCCTCAGTAAACCGGAATTAAATGTTCCAATTAACCTCAATTGCCTTTAATCCTCGGATAGCTTATCCCCAAAACCTGATTTTAATTTATTAGTCCCGCATCCAAACAGGCAGAATTTGATTTTAAAACAATCAGTTTAGCCAAAACGACACCGTCCTATTAATTCGGTGGCACGCTCGTGGACAGACACGTGTCCGAGTCGACTGGGCCAACTCGCCTTGACTCGGTCAGTTCGGCCGAGTCAACTCCGTCTTCCCCATTGTTTTACCCTCGGTTGCCCTAGTTTCTACAGATTTGTTTTCTTCAATTTCGTGAGTTTTGACACATGGTTTTCAACTGCCATCCATCCCATTATATCTCTGGATGTCAAGCCAACAAATTGGCATCGATTTGGTGCTTCGAATCAAGCACAATGGCTCGGTTCAACAGGGGATAACCGAACCTGCAAGTCAACAATACATGCTCATTTCTCAACCGTTTTCAACACGGTTTGTTGCTACATGATCCCTATGACATGTAGGTTCATCCCCCGTTCAATAAAATCGGTTTAAGACCTTTTAATCAAAAATGACATTTGGTGACCGAACCTGCAACTAGCTTTTTGAGGGTGTTGCATGAGGCTTTTGGGTCGCGGGTTAGGGTTTTTAGGGTCCTTAGGAGGTCTAGTTTAAGACCCAAGACACCAATTTAGGTTTGGTTTAACCTAATTCAGATCTGCTACAACATTTTATTCAATTTGCATTTCGAATTTCTCGGTTGACTTCAAAGGGTTTTCATTCATTTTTGTTGCAATCGGAAGCTTATAACATGTAGATTGGAATTCTGTATTTGCATGCATTTAAATCAAAATGAGTTAAACAGAATTGACTCACAAACTTACCTGTACAGTGAGTTTTCTCCATAACTCTCTTTCCTCCATTTCTGCTTTCCTTCAGTTCCACTTCGAGACCAGTTCCTCTCTCTATCTCCAACTCTCCCTTTTGATCCAAGAGAATCCCCCCAACATTATCTCTCACATGTATAGACACTTATACATATATTTCTATAAGTATGTTCAGCCATGAGGGGACTGGATAATCAGAGAGTGATGTAGGGTGATGTAATTCCATCATGTGGGGTTTGCATGGGTTGCCATTGGTCAATTTGGGTGGCAGCTTGGGGCAATTCAGGGATATATACAATTAAGTTGTGTGTATAGGCACAAAGGTCTGGGTAGCCCAACTGATAAGTTTTTGGATAAAATTCCTTCCCTCCATAGGTCAAGGGTTCAATTCCCCTTGACCACCAATTTGGCCATTTTTCACCATTTTGGGCTAAGGCCCTGTTTGGCTGCGCATTAATTCAGTTTCTGATGTTTGTCTCATAACTTTCATTCCGTAACTCCTTTTTCAATGCGGTTTGTTCCGAGAGTTTCATATTTCAGTTATCTACAGTGTCAGAGGTTCCGTGTCATTTATTAGTCATTCGGGATTTTTGTAGTTAATTAATTCGAATTCCGTAGTGTTAAATTGATATTATCTCACCTAATTAATGGATAATTAGGTTCGGGTATTACACCCTATTCTCGGACATGTTTAATCATTCTATTGGTCTAGTGTGACCACCAGGAGATTAAGGTTAATTTCCTTAATTATTCCCTAAGCCGGTACTAATTAATAATTAATTATTTAATTATTAATTATACAGAGTCGGGGTGTTACACTATCGTATAGCTTTCAAAACTCCCTTAGGCATGTCACCTTATAGGCTTGTTTTTGGAAAGCATTGCCACTCACCTGTGCAGCTCGAGCATCGAGCTTATTGGGCCATCAAGCATTTCAATTTTGACATGGGAGAAGCAGGTAAGCTAAGAAAATTGTAATTGACCAAGTTAAAGGAATTGAGAAATGATGCTTATGAGAACTTTAGAATCTATAAGGCTAAAATGAAAGTGTTTCATGATAACAATATTTTGAGAAAAACATTTAAGCCTAATGATCGAGTGTTCTTATATGATTCTAGACTCTAAAAGCACCTAAAAAAACTCAGGTCTAGGTAGACAGGCCCCTTTATAATAAAGAATGTTTTTGAAAATGGGATAGTAAAAATAGAGGATCCTAAGGATGATCGAGTTTTTAAAATAAATGGTCGGCGCCTTAAAATTTTAATTGATAGGCAAGTTCCGGAAGTGGAAGACATTCCACTTATGGACTCGGTCTATCAACCTTGATCACGCCTTGCAGGTATCTTTTCTTTCTTTATTTTGTTTTGTTTTTGTTCTCTTTTATTTTCATTCTTTTTCTTTTTGTTTGTTGTTGTTTTCTTTGTTTTTATTGACAGGTTAATTTCATTCTATCAGTTCAGGTTGCCATTTTGGGTGCTTAGTAAGCTGCCCATGTCGACCATCAGATGTATTCTCCCCTTTCTAGTACCCTTCATTCAATTTTGATTGTTAAACATTGAGGATAATGTTTCATTTAAGTTGGGAGGTGGTGGTGCAAATTCAACATTTAAAATGTTGTGGCATATTTTCATGTGTCAAATTTTTTTTAAAAAAAATTTTGCATCACACGTGCATCTTTTTCACATGAGTACTTATTCTCATTCATAGCCATCTTCGTGAATTCACTGAATCCACCATAATCATTCTGCTGAGGCATTCATAGAACTTTTAATGCACTTCTCCAAACTTTGTAGTAAGATGGTGGTTTGACACATGCAGCTAGAGAACTCTTTTGCTAAGTATTCATGTGAGTTTTGAAGAGAATTGAGAGCCTACAAATGTAGAAAATTGTGATAAGCGTTCATTGATCTATTGAATTGGGCACTTCTTTTGAGAATATCATTACATGATTGGTGGTATGATGGCTGATATACTTGGGATATGACGAAGGTCAACTTAGGATTAACGTTTGAGCCTTTCAAACTAGCCCTTCTCTTCATAGACCTTAGTAGCCAACTTTGAGCCAACAAACACATATAGTTTTTTTTTTCTTTTCATGTGCCCACATCATCCATACCGCTCTACAGTGGAGTATAGCCTATACCCTGATTTTCCTATCCTTGTTGCTTCCAAGTGTGTACTGGGTGTGGAATTTGCATTTCTTTTCTTTTATGTTAAATTGAAAAAAGAAGAAAAATAAAAAGAAAAGAGTACAAGTGTAAAGTGAAAATATGAGTGAGCATCAAATTCAATACCAAAGAGAGAGAGAGAGAGAGAGAGAGAGAGAGAGAAGAGAAAGAAGAAGGAGAAGTATTGTTATTCAGTGATTTGAAAAGTGAAGAGTACATCAAGTGAGAAGTTTGGTTTGCTATGATTTTTAATAAAATTCTCTTAGTATGTACTTGGAAGTTTTTGAATCTTTTTTATCCTTTTCTTCATATAGCCCCTAACTTGAGCCACGTTACAACCTTTTTTTTATGTTGATTGTTCTGATCCTAAGTAAACCTGTGGAAAGAGTGGTGGAAGTCTCATTTGTTAGTGCTCCTATCATAAGATCAATGTTTGCTTGTTGCTTGTACATAATTGCCTAATTCTCCATTGTCAAGTCTATAGAGAGAACCCCTATATGAAATACTTTTATTCCTGTGAGATATGAAGTTGAACCTTTTGCTTGAGATGTTCTTAATGTTGCATGTGTCATGGTTTGTGGTTAGATGGATATGGTTTGGAGCACACACACACTGTGCGAATTGCTATAAGTGGATTGATTGTTATAGGATTATTGAATTCCTAAAATTGCTTTGATATGTGAATCTGAAAAGTGTGATTAGATGCCTTCTGTGTGTGATCTTCTTTAGTCTCTTTTGCCATTTTTGCATGGAAATTACTAAGGACTAGCAATGAGCAAGTTGGGGGTGCAATGAGTGTGCGAAAGTGCACTCTAAATACCCTATTCTTATATTAAAATGCTAAAATGTGAATAAAAATGTTGGGATATAATTTATGTTATTAAATTTAATTTCTATTTAGAATGAGATATGTTTGAGCATTATTTTATAATATTTTAAATCTCAAATATTGTACTATTTTTTGGTGAGAGATAGTTTGTAATTGTGCTTCACATTTAACATTTTTAGAACTTTACTATTCGGATTTTATATTTGAATTTATTTTGATGGCAGCCGCATTGCGCTTACTTGAGCCCACACTACTTCAAAGCAACATAATTCAAGACTTATGGCCTACAACCTCACACGTTCACACGGCCCGTGAGCTTCAGTTCAAGCCATCCAGCCAAAACGCACAAGGAAAGAAAGGAAGAAAAAGACCAAGCGCAAGGCAAAGAAAGAAAAGAAAAAAAAAAAGAAAAAAAAAACAAAAGTAGGAAAAAAACAAAAGATTGAAAATGCAGCACTGGAGGGTTTGAGTGAGGCGCTGGGGTTAAAAAGCAAAGGAAAAAAAGAAAAAAAGAGGGGAGGCTAGTGCGGCGTGGAATGGGCTTAGGCTAGTGCAGCGCGAAAGTTAGAAAGGTGCTGGGGTTTTGAAGAAAGGTGAAAAGTAAAAAAAAATGAGGGCGGCGGCACTGGAAAGAAAAAAAAGGAGGCTTGTGCGGCGCTGGGTGGTCCTAGCGGCAGAAAGAAAGAGTGAAAAAAATGGTGTGCCACTAGCTGCTTCAGGTTTTCTTTTCCTTGAGATTTATAATGTCCATCGTATGTATGGGTAACTAAATTCTCAAGTAGGGCTAGGGATTAACTTGCGCACTAGATGGTATTTTTAATTTATTTTTGATTCATGTACTTGATTTTCATTTATTAAAATTCTTTGTTTTGTCATTCTCAATTTATTGTTGGTGTTTTCTTCTCTGAATAATCGTAGAGTTTATTCCGTTTATAGATTCAGTCATGCTTTTTCTATTGAATGGATTAGCTCTTTGATTATGTTTAGATCAATTGATTATTTATATTGATTTAATTCTTTGCTGCAATATTGCTTCCCGGGTATATTGTCCCCGTTGGGTTCTCTCATTGTGGATAACAATTTGCATGATTTAAAAGTGATGAATGATTTTTCAAAAGGTTACATTTGGTTTAATTTTGGTTTATAATTCTATATCTTTCGATTGAGATTTTGGAATTAAATTCTCAATTGAGTTATCAGTGAGTTAAGAATAATTAAAATGCCAGATATATGCAATGGATTCCCGACGCTCTACTGTTCGTTAAGTTGAGTACTTTTTCTATGAATCACTTTGTTTAATTTTAATTTTTATTTAAAATCACTTTTTATTTTCTCGTTAATCATTTAATATTTTCTTTAGTTTCTTTATTTTTTCTGTTATTCTTTTAATCTGTCTCCCTGTGAAATCGGCACCCCAAAGCTGCACGGCAACTACTGCGTTATTCTTTAGGCGTAATCAAGTGTTTGTTGTCATGGGTGGTGGTTGATAGAGGGATTGGCAGAGATGGAGGGGCGTTTGGTTGAAGGCGGTTGAATGTTGGGGTTCGATGATAATGGTTTAGGACATATTGAGAAAGGGATATTATTGTTATTTAGGAAAAAAAATACAGGTGACATGTCATCAAATTGGGCATCAACTCAAAACACAAAAAAAAAACTCAACTATCCTTATGGCAAAAAAATAAAGAAAAAAGAATGTAGGTGAAGTGAAACTATAATTTGGTCTTTTTAAGGGGCTTACCACTAATTAACCCTATAAATAAAGTAGATGAAAGAGTGAAGAGTCTTTCTTATCTTCCCGCAAGATGGAATGTTTTGAGGTTAAGATATTTTGATTGATACGCCATACAAGCTTGAATAATATGATTTATTATTCATGATTATTATGCCTTTTACGTGCTCATGATTCATATATGTCCTATTAGAAATTCTTACATTGGATTGGCATTATCTAAATGGATCCAGGGAGTGTGTTACCCACCTTTTTTTTTAAAAAAAAAATTCCTTTTAAGTATTGTATAGTGATTTGACCCCTATGGTATGAAAAATAACATTGACTTCCTCTTTATTGTAATGTCTATAACAAAAACCTTTTCTCTGTTAGTTAACAGTTAATTGATCTAACGAAATATTACGGTACTATCATAAATATTTCTTTAATTACCAATTTTTACCTTAACAAAGTTTAAGAATAAAAAATATTATTTTTTTCTCTCTTTTCTTTTTCTATCTCCTCTCTATGCATTAACATGCATGGTTGTTGGAAGAAAACAATGAATATCAGAGGCATTATCATCTGATATACCATAAAATAACATACCAATTCAAGCATGATACGTGTGTGAACAAAGCACTAGCGTACACAAACTAAGAAAGGCTCTTCTATCTAGAACAGACAGGCACACAAGGTTCAGAGCTTCGTTGTTGGAATGGCATAGGATCTTTAGCCTCCTCCATAGCAGGAAATACGGAGTATGTACCTAGAGGGGTCCCGAGGTGATCACCACCTTACATGCCCTACCGACCTCGAAATAAGGAAACAGAGTTTAACATGGAAACTACTATTCTCGGATATCTTCAAATCCCTACTTTTACGGCTCTAAATTCTAATCAACTTAGGAAATCTACAGCCTGTAAATAAAACCTTAAGGTGTGCTTTTAAATTATAGTCATTCAATTATAGTATTTTTTTTTACTAACTTTATCATCGGAGTAGCTACTATCGGAGCCTACCTAGTGGCCCTCTAATTTTTGAGTTCTTGACAAGTGCCAAAGAAAGGAAGCCCCGCTGATTAAAAAGTGCAACATCAGTTTGGCGCTGTCTATGAGAACAAAAATTATTTCTGCTAACTTTATTCTTCGAAAGCAACAGCTCTTTTGTATTTTTCATCTAAAAAGGCAATGGCTCCCAATCTTCATCCTAGGAAGAGTTCTCAAAACTCTTAAAATCAGCCTCCCGTAGGAAGAGGAAGGGGGCAAACACCCAGTCACCTATAATAGCAACTCGATCGGATTCAACGGCAATCCGACCAGATGCAAGAACAGCTCGTTGCCATGTCTGAAACTCTAGCTTCGTTGGCCTAGAGTCAACGGAGAAATATCCCTCATCCTCTTCCTACCAATGTTGCTAATAAAGGGGCTCAACCTTCCGCCACCACCATAGGCAGAGGAACTCCCAACGAGGACATTCCCAACGTGCAGTCGGTACACTCCCATGGTACCACTCACATAGGGGCCGACCCCCAAACATCAACTGCTATAGGCAGAGGGATGCTTGCTTTTCACCCCGCTGTCCACTATCAAAGCAAAACGAGGATCCCAAATCCAACAACCTCGAGGGCCGATCAAGTGCCACAAGAGTTCCAGCTTCCACAAGTGCCGGCTCCCCTAGTCCAAGAAGGGTAACGTCCTCTTGCCACTATTAGACAAACTCATCCCCTGAATATAGTGGTTGAGGCTAGAAGACAGGGCCAACAATGGGTCCCAAATCCACAACCAATTCTGCCTTGAGTTCCTCAAAGGACGGATGAGATAGCAGACTCTATGAAAAAAAATTGTCTTTACTAGAAGGACCCACGCCCCTCTAGAGCAAGATGAATTGGAAAAGCTACTAGGGAGGTTCGCCACGCCATTTACCTCTTCCATAATGGCAGAAGAATGACCAAAGAAGTTTTTCGTCGCGAAATTCACCCTTTACGACAGGTCTGAGGACCCTGGAGACCATCTCTCTCATTATCAGCATTCAATGGCTCTACATGGGGCTACTGATGCCTTTATGTGTCGAACCTTCATGACAAGTCTCAAAGGTACTGCTCTGACGTGGTTCCACAACCTCCCTAAAGAATTGATCACTAATTTCTATGAGCTCCATAGGCAATTCCTTGATTGATTCCCAACCTACAGAAAGCTAAGGAAGGGACCAGAGTTCCTGTTAACTGTAAAAGAAAGTAGAAGATGAGTTACTTCGGGAGTACATTATTCATTTTAATACTGAGCTCACAAAGATAACGAACTGCAGTGTGAGCTTCCTAGTAGCAACTCTTACTTCTGGCTTAGTGCCTTGGTGCTTCCAAGATTCTTTGACAAAGAATCCTCCCATCGACATGGCAGCACTCATGGAGTGGGCATGAAAATATATAAACTTAGAGGATACAAAGATGTCCTTCCAAAAGGCAAAAGAGCAGGCTCATAAGGATGATCACATCTAGAAGAGGGACACCAGTGCAACTAGGAAAAGGGTCAAGAGCCCCGACAAGAGGGTGGCATCCAAAACCCAGAACAATCCTAATTCTAGAAGGTACGAAACTTTTACCCCTCTTAATGCCTCTTTCACTCAAATACTCTAGCAGATACAGACCTGGGATTAAAAAGCAATCCCGATACTAAAGATCAAAATAAGTACTACGACTTCCACAAGGAGCATGGACACACCACTAATGAATGCAGAGCTCTCAAGTAGAAGATTGAACATCTCATTAGAAGAGGGCGGTTGTAGAAGTTCGTCTAACAGGACGGGAGGCAAAACCCCCGTAACGCAAGACCACAACAAAGAAGGCAAGCACAAAGGCCTAAACAGAGAGAGGCTCAAAACAAGCAACCGTGCCAAAATAATCAAGTCATCTTTGTCTTCTATGCTGAAAACACGATGACGGGAATGCCAACCAAGCTAGAAAATGGTATGCTCGGGAGACAAGGGCAGAGCCACACATCTTCCAGATCTTAGCCATTGAAAAAAGGCTAAAGTCAAGACCGCAAATCCAATTCTCAGAATTGGATCTTGCTAAAGTACACTGTCCTCATAGTGATGCCCTCGTCATTTCACTCAAAATTGCCAATTTTGAGATCAGAAGGCTAGTGGATACAAAAGCTCCACCAACGTGCTATTCTACAAAACTTTCAAGCACATAAAGCTCAACCTCAATGACATCAAGGGCACCACCATTGTAATAGCAGGATTCGATGGGAACCTCAGCACCCTACTGGGCAAAATAGACCTCCGAACATAACGGGAAAAAGGGACGGTCAAAGGACATTGATCTCTGATTACATGGTCCTAGACTCTAAGTCTCCCTATAATGTCATCATTGGGAGGCCTTGGCTCCATCAGATGGGAACGGTCGCCTCGACCCTCTATCAGTGCTTGAAGTATGTTCAGAATGACAAGGTCTTCTCCATCAAGGGCGGTCAGCCAACCACCTGGGAATGTTATGCTCTCGCACTGAAGGAAAAAACCCCCAAATAGCAATCACAGCACCTTCGTAAAGGAGGAAGTCCTGCACTTTTCGACCTTCATGAGACAAAGGAGTGCTCTTTAGAGATCGACGAGCCATTAAGCCCTAGGGGAAAGGATAGCATGGCCAAACCGATAGAGGAGCTTATCAAGGTACTTGTCAGTTCTGAAGGGGGAGAACAGTATTTACAGATTGGCTCAGATCTATATATCCCCCTCTTAGCAACAGAAAATTGTTTAATTCCTAAAAAGTAACCTATCAGTATTCGCTTGGGAGACCAAAGATGTGGAAGGGATAGATCCTAACCTCATCTCTCATAAGCTAATGACGGACCTAGATCATCCTTTAGTGAGACAAAAGAGAAAGACATTCACCCTTGAGCGCCACAAGATTGTCAACGAAGAGGTCCAGAGGTTGCTGAATGCTGTAATGATAAAAGAGTTATTCTATCCAAAATGGCTCGCCAACATAGTCCTTGCTAAAAAGAAGAATGGTAAATGGAGGGTCTACATTGACAACACCGACCTCAACAAAGCCTGTCCTAAAGACAGCTTCCCTCTCCTTAGGATTGTTTAACTAGTTGATGCAACTGCAAAACATGAGCTTATGAGTTTTGTGGATGCCTACTCTAGATACAATCAAATTCAGATGTATCCTCCAGACTAAGAGAAGACTACCTTCATATTTGAACAAGCTCTTTATTGTTATAGAGTGATGTCGTTCAGTCTGAAGAGTGCTAGGGCCATGTACCAACGTTTGGTAAACAAGATGTTTGGCTCCCAAATTGGAGACACAATGGAGGTTTACATTGATGACATGCTAGTTAAGAGCATTTAGAAAAGTGACCACATCTAGCACTCGAGGCAAACATTTAACATCTTGAGGCAACACAAGATGAAGTTGAAGCCCTTAAACCCAATTTTCTGAACGTGAATTGATACCCTATAGGAAGAGGATCACGACCTATCAAAAATTATTTAAAAATCATCAAGAAATGAGGTGGTATGATAAAGTTACAGGTGAGACAATAATGGAGTTCAATTGAACTCCATGGTTAGATTCAAAACCTCAAACCAATGCCAAAACGTTTTCTTGGCTCCCAAAAGAAGAATATAACTTAAAATAGATAACAAAGTGACCTTAAAACTGACAAAATGGAAGGAAAAGTTCTAGGATTTCAAAAGAACAATGGCTGTTGTGATGGGGAAGACGACACTGTTCGGGTTGGGTCATGGGCTGGATCACGGGTCGGGTCCTGACCCACTGTTTTAAAATGGGTTTGGTTTAAAAATCAGAACAACGTCGTTTTGATTTAAAAAGGATAAAAAATAAAGAGGGATTAGGGTTGACGTCAGCGTGACACAATGGACCAGCTAAACCGGTTGGTTCAGCACAGTTTGGGCCGGTTCACTTAAAAATCAAAATAAACCCATTGGTTTTATTTAATTAGTTTTCAAAATTATCTTTTGGCCCCCACAAGATTTTAAAATTATAATTGGACCCCCAGGACCTTCTATTAATTAGAAAATGACCCCAACAATTATGAAAAATTTCACTGAGGCCCAATAGTAAGTAATTTAATAATATTTAAATAGAAAAAATTACTAAAATGCCCCAAGGCTAAAAAAAAACCAAACGAAGTCTAATTAAAATAAATGAATACTGTATTTTGACTATTTCGAGCATTCTGGACCAATGGAAGGGTCTGTTTTACGAGATGAAACTTCAAAAAATTAAGATACGTAAAAGTATAAATTATCATTATACCCCTAATGATACCCGGGGCCAATTGAATATAAACGGTAGTCCATTTTGACTATTTTGGATAATCCGGACTCAGCGGTAGAGTCCATTTTAGTAAATGACGTACCGAAAAATATGACATGTAAAAACATAAAATTACAAAAATGCCGTAGGCTTAAAATAAACTATAGATATGCAAATTTGGATCTAGAAAAGTCTAAACCAATTATCTTTGACACTTTGAACCTAACAGTGACATCTTTTAAAAGAAAATAAGACCAGGTAACAAACTAAAGAATGACCAACGCGTCCTTAAGACTTAATAATGCTACGGGAAGAGGGTATTTGGCATAGGAAGAGCTCTAAAATTAATGGTAGAATTGTGTGATACTTTAAAAGGTAACAAGATCTTGAATTGTGATTATAGGGACCCTCGTTAATGAAGAATTTTTGGAGTCAAGCTATTGGGATTTCAAGTGAGTTTTTCATACCATATTGAGGTCGATTTTCATTATAAATATAAATATCGACTCTTTTATGACTTTGATATCTAATGCCTTTTGAGTATTTTCATGTCATACTTGAGGTGGATTTTTGTTAACATATACACATTTAACTCTTTTATGACCTTGATAATAGACATGCTTAATTTGTTATCGTTTTGAATGACTTATCGATGTATATTGCCTTACATCCTTTGATAATAGATATATTGTGTCCAATGCTTATTTTAAACGATTCATTGATACCTATGTTTTCTTCCTTTGAGTTAGGAAAATGTTTTGTAAGATACTCATGACACTATACAGTTTTATTACCGATTTCTAAACTGTTTTAACTAAAGATTAAATATGGAACTCTCATTTTAATAATGGAGTTGGTTATTAAGGTTATTGATTTTGGATATGATTTTAACAGTTTGAATACACCACCCTTCTATGATTGGTCACTCTTGAAAAGATTGTGACTTTATTGAACCCTGCCACGGGGTATATTGGTGGCATTATTTAATATTGATCTCAGTCAGCAAGGTTCTAATTTGCTGGCCATTGAACCCTGCCCACGGGGTATATTAGTGGTACTATTGAATATTAGTCTCAGTCAGCGAGGTTCTAATTTGCTGGCCATAGAAGAGAAATTTTAATGATTTGAGCCTTATGAATATCGAATATGAACTATGATTGAATCATGATGTTGATTTGACTATGACTATTGATATTAAAAATGACTTTGAATCATGTTTAAATTACAATACTAATCATCATTATCAAACTATGTTATTGAATCATCATTATGATTGTGCTATGTTACCGATTATTGATTTTCGACCATGATTGAACTGAGATTTATTGAAAATGACTTTGATACTAGTTTCTGATCTGTTATACTTTGATAAGATGTATTCTAATTCCATATGAGTATAGACATTTTAGAATGTACTACCTAGTAGTTTTGAAACCCTTGGCATGTTATGAAATACTCACTGAGCTGTCGAGCTCATTATAGATATTTACCATATTTTTAGGTAAAGAGTAGATAAACTTGCTTTCAAGTGATGTAGGATAAATGCTTAAGAGATGAAGCGAGTTCTTTTTGATGAGTTCTTGACTGAAGATAGACTAGACATTTTTGGATTTTGGGTATTAAAGTTGTGTAATGTTATGATGCTCTCGACTTGGAAGCTATGATCTTTAGTGATGATATTTTAAATTGAGTGATTAAGTTGTGTAGCTTATTTTATGGATGTGAAAAGAGAAAAAAATTTATTCTGCTGCATAAATGGTAATTAGAATGGTATTGTGATCATTGAAAAAGGCCTCGGTGGCCGATCACGAACCCCTAATCCGCATAGGCCGAGTTCCGGGTCGTGACAGCGTGGTATCAGAGCAATGGTTAAATGGTCTTTGGGAAAGACCGAAATGGGGTGGAACTTGATGTCTCTTGGGTGATTAGGACGATCAGATGGTCAAAAAGAATTTGGGAGACATTGAAATGGGGAGATTTTTATCAAAACCTTAGGGTATGTATTTCCTAAAAACTAGAAATAGTATTGAGTTAGAAATTTGATGGCTCCTGATGATTAGGCGATGGAGTGATGGTGGAAAGTGATTTTTGAAACACTCTTAGAGTCGATTAGATTAAACATTGCTGATGACTTAGGAGTGAAAACATAGATTGAATGAGATTGAAATCTATGATTGAATATGCTCTATGAATATGCAATTTAATGATATAAATTTGCATGAAAATTAATGGTTACATGGTTAAGGGATTCCGGATATCTTGTTTTGTGGTCATAGGTGAAACGGGAGGATGGCAAATAGGGCAAGGCCTGGGATCAGCGCGAACCATGAAAAAGATGTTAGAGACGATCCTGGCAGAATGGATCGAATGCTAAAAGAATTTATCCGTGAGATAAGGCAACAGAACAGGGAAAATGGAAGGAACAATGTAAACCAAACAAGCTTGGTAGAATGATTCATGCAACTTCAGCCACCTACATTTGCTGGAGCTCCTAAAGTAGATGAAGCTGAAACTTGGATAATGGAGGACATATTTGAAGTGATGGACTGTCCTGGGGATAAAAGGGTCACTTTTGTTGCTTTTAGGCTATAAGGAGAAGCAAAGCGTTGGTGGAACTTAGTGAAAAGAAATTACACAACGGGAGTTCCGTTCTTGGCTTGGAGGAGGTTCACGAAATTGTTGGATGAGAAGTATTTTCCAAAGAGTGTCCGTGAAGGAAAAAAAGTGAAGCTCATTGAACTGAAGCAAGAAAACATGACAGTGATTGCATACGAAGCTAGATTCATTGAGCTAGCCCTTTTTGCTCCAGATATGATAGAGATTGAGCATGATAAGGCGAAGAAATTTGAGCAGGGACTGAAAATGACCATTCATGACCGCATTTCACTGTTCTAGTCTGAGTCATATTCTGAAATAGTAAACATGGCCCTAATTGCAGAAAAGAAAAATGAAGAATATGTGATAGCCCAGAACCAAAGAAAAAGGGCTTACACTGCTAAAAAAATGGGAGAAGGTTCAAGTAAAAGAATTGGGGAGAATTCAAACAAGAAACGTGAAATTTTAAAGAGGCAGGCAAAGGAGCCGGATCAAGACAAGCCAAACAAGTGTCAGTGATGTAGAGGTCTCCACAGATATGACCAATGTCGGTGGAACATGGGAGCTTGCTTCGAATGTGGCGAAAAGGGACACCGAGTGAAGGACTACCTAGAAAAAGCGGGACAACCACAACTCTATCAGCTGATCAATAATTGTCCCACCCCTAATAAAAAGACATGAGGTAAGATCATTTTTTTTTTGAATCATTGATTTTTTTTTAGTTACTATGGGATTAATATAGTGGAAAATATACTACACACTTTTAGTTGACACAAGTTTTGAGGACAAAACTCTTTTGAGCGGGAAGGATGTAACACCCTTACCCGTTTATCGAGAAATTAAGTCACTAAGTTGGGTATTATAATTTTTATGAAGAAAATAAAAAGTTACGGGAAATTAAATCGGGATATAAAAAAAAAAGGGATTCGAGGGACCCCAAAAACCCCACATCCAAACCGACCATCATTGTTACAGCTTGAGAAATGGGTTGGTTCTCAACTAAACCAAAACATGAATTAAATGCTTGGAAATGAAAGTAGGATCCACGAGGATCACAAAATAGAAGGAATCATTAAGAATGGCCTTAAAACCAGTGAGGTCCGACCTTGAACAATTTGGGGTTCAAAAACAAACTCCTTCAAATAAGGCCTCAAACCCAATTTTCTAAACATGAATTGATACCCCATAGGAAGAGGATCACGGCCTATCAAAAATCATGTAAAATCATCAAGAAACGAGGTGGTACAATAGAGTTATAGGTGAGACAATAATGGAGTTCAACTGAACTCCATGGTTAGATTCAAAACTTCAAACCAATGCCAAAACCTTTTCTTGGCTCCCTAAAGAAGAATAGAACTTAAAACAGAGAACAAGGTGGCCTTAAAACTCATGAAATGGAAGGAATAAATTCTAGGGTTTCGGATGAACAGTGGCCGTCGTGATGGGGAAGACGACACTGATCGGGTCGGGTCATGGGCTGGATCACGGGTCGGGTCCTGACCCACTATTTTAAAATGGGTTTGGTTTAAAAATCAAAACTACAAAAAAAAGGATAAAAAATAAAAAAGGGATTAGGGCTGATGTCAGCGTGACACAATGGACTGGCTGAACCGGTTGGTTCAGCACAGTTAGGGCCAGTTCACTTAAAAATCAAAATAAACCCATTGGTTTTATTTAATTAGTTTTCAAAATTATATTTTGGCCCCCACTAGATTCTGAAATTATAATTGGACCCCTAGGACCTTCTATTAATTAGAAAATGACCCCAACAATTATGAAAAATTTCACTGAGGCCCAACAGTAATTAATTTAATAATATTTAAATAAAAAAATTACTAAAATGCCCCTAGGCTAAAAATAGACCAAACGAAGTCTGATTAAAATAAATGAATACTGTATTTTGACTATTCTGAGCATTCCAGACCCAATGGAAGGGTTTGTTTTACAAGATGAGACTTCAAAAAATTAAGACACGTAAAAGTATAAATTACCATTCTATCCCTAGTGATACCCAAGGCTAATTGAATACAAAAGGTTGTCCATTTTGACTAATTTGGATAATCTGGCCTCAATGATAGAGTCTATTTTAGTAAATGAAGTACCGAAAAATATGACACGTAAAAACATAAAATTACAAAAATGCTCTAGGCTTAAAATAAACTACAGATACACAAATCTAGATCTAGAAAAGTCTAAACCAATTATCTTTGACACTTTAAACCTAACGGTGACATCCTTTAAAGGAAAATAAGACCCAGTAACAAACTAAAGAATGACCAACTTAAGACTTAATAAAGTTACAAGAAGAGGGTAATTGGAATAGGAAGAGCTCTAAAATTAACGGTTGAATTGTGTGATGCTTTAAAAGGTAACAAGATCTTGAATTTTGATTATAGGGACCCTTGTTAAGGAAGAATTTTTGGAGTTAAGCTTTTGGGATTTCAAGTGAGTTTTTCATACCATGTTGAGGTGGATTTTCATTATAGATATAAATATCGACTCATTTACGACTTTGATATGTAATGTCTTAGGAGTATTTTCAAGTCATACTTGAGGTGGCTTTTTTTTTTTTTTATACATATAAACATTGAACTCTTTTATGACCTTGATAATAGACATGCTTCATTTGCTATCGTTTTGAATGACTTATCGATGTATATTGCCTTATACCCTTTGATAATAGATATATTGTGTCCAGTGCTTACTTTAAACGATCCATTGATACCTATGTTTTCTTCCTTTGAGTCAGGAAAATGTTTTGTAAGATACTCATGACACTATACAGTTTTATTATTGATTTCTGAACTATTTTAACTAAAGATTAAATATGGAGCTCTCATTCGAATAATTGAGTTAGTTATTGAGGTTATTGATTTTGGATATGATTTTAACGATTTGAATACACCACCCTTCTATGATTGGTCACTTTTTAATAGATTGTGAATTTATAGAACATTGCCACGAGGTATATTGGTGGCATTATTGAATATTGATCTCAGTCAGTGAGGTTCTAATTTGCTGGCCATTGAACCCTGCCCACGTGGTATATTAGTGGTACTATTGAATATTGATCTCAGTCGGCAAGGTTCTAATTTGCTACCCATAAAAGAGAAATTTTAATTATTTAAGCCTTATGAATATCAAATATGAACTATGATTGAATCATGATGTTGATTTGACTATGACTATTGATATTGAAAATGACTTTGAATTATGTTTGAATTACAATACTAATCATCGTTATCAAAGTATGTTATTGAATCATTATTATGATTGTGCTATGTTATCGATTATTGATTTACGACTGTGATTGAACTGAGATTTATTGAAAATGACTTTGATACTAGTTTCTAATCTGTTGTACTTTGATATGATGTATTCTAATTTTATATGAGTATAGACATTTTAGAATGTACTACCTAGTAGCTTTGAAACCCTTGGCATGTTATGAAATACTCATTGAGCTGTCGAGCTCATTATAGATATTTACCATATTTTCAAGTAAGGACTAGACAAACTTTCTTTAAAGTGATGCAGGATAAGTGCTTAAGAGATGAAGCGAGTTTTTTTTATGAGTTCTTGACCGAAGATAGACTAGACATTTTTGGATTTTGTGTATTAAAGTTGTGTAATGTTATGATGCTCTCGACTTGGAAGTTATGATCTTTAGTGATGACATTTTAAATCAACTAATTAAGTTGTGTAGTTTATTTTATGGATGTGAAAAGAGAAAAAAATTTATTTCGTTGCGTAAATGGTAATTAGAATAGTATTATGATCATTAAAAAAGGCCTCAGTGGCCGATCACGAACCCCTAATCTGCATAGGCTGGGTTATGGGTCGTGACAACATCTGCTCAGAAACTCAAGCAGTATTTTCAGGCACATCCTATAATAATCCGTACATCTTACCCTCTGAAATCGATCCTACACAAGCCTGAAGTTTCAGGACGATTGATCAAGTGGTCAGTGGAGTTGGGAGAATTTGACATATCTTATATACCACGGACCTCTATCAAAGGGCAAGCACTAGAAGACTTTGTAGTAGAGTTCACTTCAGTGCTACATGCTAAAACGCAAACCACTACAAACACTACAATATGGCAACTCTATAGAGACGGGTCATCCACCAACAATGGCTCAAGAGTGGGCATAATACTTCAGTCCTTCAATGGAATCATAATTGAGAAAGCAATTAGCTTAGGGTTTAGAGCCTCCAATAACGTGGTCAAATATAAAGCACTTATCTTAAGGATGAAGCTGGCATTGGAATGCGAAGCTCTGAATCTCGAAGCATTTTTTAACTCTCAACTTATGGTAAGCCAAGTTTTGGGAAAATTTTCCACCAAGGATAACAGAATGATCAGATATTCAGAGTTGGCGGAATCATTAAAACTTTCTTTCTACAAATTTACCATTCAGAAGATCAAAAGAAGCCAAAATTCCAAGGCTGATAATTTGGCAAATATGGCTTCTCACCTCAAGTCAAAAAGGGATTCAATGGTAAGAATCTCTTACCAATCAAAGCCGAGCATCGAGAAAATATAGTCCTTTCAAGTTTTAGGGCAAACTCGAAACTGGAGGACTCTCATCATCTACTATATAGAGGAAGGATTGCTCCTAGAGGACAAAAATCAAGCTAGGAGGATTTGGATTAGGGCTGTTCGGTATCTAATCCTAAATGGAAAGTTATATCGAAGATCTTACACACAACCCCTTATGCGGTGCTTATCTCTAGAAGATTCCCACTGTGTCCTAGCTGAGACACATGAAATGATCTATGGCAACCACAATAGCGGCAAGACCATAGCCTACCGAGCTCTGACTCAGGGTTACTACTGGCCTAGCATGTTGAAATAAACAAAGGAATATGTCTAGAGGTGTGACAAATGCCAACGATTTGCTTTATACCAATACCAACCTCATCATAAGCTCATTCCTATCGCTAGTCCTTAGCCCTTTACTCAATGGGGGATAGACATTGTGGGACCACTGCCAAAAGCCCCTCAAAATAAGAAATTTCTACTGGTTGCCATTGACTACTTCTCCAAATGGATAGAGGTTGGACCACTAAGTCACATCATAGAGATGGGGGTAAAAAGCTTCACGTGGAAGAATATAATCTGCAAGTTTGGTATACCCCGCGTCATCATTTCAGACAATGTGTCACGACCCCCGAAACCCGTCCCGTGCGGATTAAGGGATTCGCGACTGCCCGTCCCTTCGGCCCGTGGGCCGTCGGGCGAACTCAGGAGCGGTGGTGCCGAACGGTTGTGCGATAGGGCTAGGATTGGCAATTGCGGAAGCGTGAAAACTTTTTCTTTTACTTTTCGCACGCCCGTCCAGTACTGCCGCTTCTTCTTGTTCTGAGCGATAAACAAATAACATACATTCAGAACATATTAAAAATTTAAGTTATACATATTACACATTTGTTTGCCCCTCGGGGCTTAAGTACATAATTGTCCAAAATTACCACAACAAAAATCTGACCAATTATAGGTCCTAGTACTTTCAAAAATCGCTTAATCATAACGGAGCTGCCAATCACCAATCCTCAAATTGGGCAAGGCTCCCATCCATCATCATCACCTAAAAAATATTAGGATAATAGGGTGAGCTTCAACAAGCCCAGTGAGTAATTCCAGTACCTTGTCATGAGTTTTCAACTAGTAGTGGGTTAGTTTAAGAAAGAGTTCATATAAACATACACTACTAATTGTACATATACTTCAGATACAAAACATAAGAAGCTTCAAAACACATAACACGAAGCATTTAAGGCATTCGAGTAAAACAGATATTTCACATATGCAAGAACAAGGAACTTAAAAAAAAAATGTAACACGAAGCATTTGAAAGCATTCGAGTGAGGCATTAAATATGCAGTTAAAACTTGTAATACATACAGAGTGACCAATTTGTGGCCATGAATGTTTGAAACATTTACTTATAAACAGGATGCATGAAATCCTTTTTCTCATGTATGACCCTTGATATTTTAAAAACTAGGCCATTTCTTTTAAAACACTTCTTATTGTAAATGGAGGGTTCGAAAACCTGCTACCATTTTTTATGAAAACATGAAACTTTTGTTCATGAAAACAACATATTTAATCACATTTAGAAAATGGGGGATAAACCTACTACCATTTCTAAATGTGTCATCTTTTCACTTTAGTTAGGTGGAAATCCATTTCGAACAAGATTCTAATCTTACTTCTCGTGGAGATATCTCATGCTTGGAGGACCAGATCCTACTACCAGACATTTTACTCATATGTGAATCCTGAAGGGCTTCACGAACACGTAGTGCTTCTGCACTATTATCTTGCATTACCAGTTCGTAAATAAGAGGTTTGAAAGCATTTATTTCAAATAGATGCTATTTAAAAGCTTTTAAAGATAACCTCCTAGTGGATGCTTTTCAAAAGCGTTTAAAACTTTAACTTCTTCAATAGATGCTTTTCAAGAGCATCGAAATACATTTTTTCAAATAAATGTTTTCCATGTGCATTTGAAATGTGACTTCTTCAGAAAGTGACTTTTATGAGCATTTAATACATGGCTTCTTCAAGAAAATGTTTTTCATGAGCATTAAAAATATGATTTCTTCAAATATATGCTTTAATATGCATTTGAAATATGACTTTTCAAATGAATGCTTTTTAGGAGTATTAATGTCACGACCTGGAATCCGGCCTGCGCGAATTTAAGGATCGAGACCGCCGCCTATAGACCCGGGAGTCTGAGGCAAGGCTCATAAGCAACAGTATCGGATGGCGGTGCGGCCTTGATTTGCGGAAGCGTGAAAAACTTTTTCTTTTTCTTTTCTTATTAAAAATCTGTTTAAAACTTTTGCACAACCGTCCAGTACTGCCGCTCTTTATAGCGGTACACATAAATATAAAATCAGAGCATGAAAATAATTCTAAAGTTTTACTTAATACATATCCGTATGCCTCAAGGGCTTAAGTACATATTTGGTTGCCTCTTGGGGCTTAAGTACATAATTGTCCAAAGGTACGACATCAAAATTCAACCAATCATAAGCCCTAATGCTTCTAAAATATTTGCTAATCCTGCAATGAACTTCCTACGCCCTTCCTACACCTATAATGAACTTCAAACACCTTCTTCATCAAAACTGAACTTGTTTTTTATTACCTAAAAGGGGGATGGATAAAAATCCGGGTAAGCTAATCTAAGCTTGTGAGTAACTCCTGCATTCGTCATGGGGTTTCAATTGGTAGTGGTTTTGCACGTGAGAGTTTATAAAATACTCACCACCAATTGCTCGTATACTTTGAACATAGAGTACATGCACTTTTCATAAAGATAGCTTTGAAACATTTAAAGTATTCAAGCTAAACATACATTCCTTCAAATAGAGTATATGCACTTCAAAACATATAAACATGTATAGGAAAATGGGGGTAGAAACTTGCTTCCATTTTCAAAAGCATTACTGTAACACCCCAATTTCTTGACTGACATGTTTTGTGTATTGAGAAACTGTTTTGGGAATGAAATGTCGGGTTTAGCTAATTTAATGTCTATTTTTAATAGTGATAAAACTCGATTTAGCTAATTATGAGAAACTCGAGGAAATAAAAACTGACATTGGACCTTGATCAATGAAAGATATTCTGAGTAGGAAGTGACAGAAAGAAACCGCACTGAAAAAGGAGTTACGGATTGGGAGTTAAGGCCAAAACAGTGAAACTGGAATTCTGCGACAACCAAACAGGGCCTTAACCAGAAAAATGGGAGAAAATGGTCACTTGAGAGGCCAAGGGGAATTGAACCCTTGACCTACCAAGGTAAGTAAATTTGTTCCAAAAAGTTACCAACTAGGCTGTTGGTTACTTTGTGCATATATACAGCAATATATGTATATAACCTATAATCTTGCCCAAGCCACCACCCAAATTGGCCAATGGCCTTGCATGCATTCCCTTCATCATAGCCCTCCATCACCTCCATCAGGTCAGCAGCCACTAACCCCACTAAGGGCAGAGATACACTCACATATATGTATATGTGTATAGCCCTATATGTATATGAAGCTATAATATATATAAGCTACAACTTGCATCAATTCTCTCTTTAGAGAATTCTGAAATACCAAACAATGAGAGTGTGTGAGTTGGGTTGGCTGAGAGGGAGAGAGAGAAAGAGGAAAGGAAGCTTGTGCATGCATATGTGTTGTGAGAAATTGGCCATTAGAGAGGAAAGGTGAAGGCTTGAAGTTGAAGTGCATGAACTGAGAAGTTTGAGGGACATTTAGAAAGGTCTGAACCGAGCCAAGAGTGTGAACTGCTACTACTTGAAGGTAAAATTCTAAATTATCTTCAATTCTTGTTTTGTAGATTTTGGAACGGTTTGATAGAATTAGACTGCATGCATGTTTAAATCTTGATCCTAGGAATTGTTCTGAACATGTAGCATGTGTTAGAAGTCTCGGATAGGTCAAGAACCATGAAACCCGAGACCAACCTCCATTGATGAAGCTTGGAAACACCAGGTCTGAATCGACCTTAACCGTTTGGAACTTTGCATGTCAAGACCTGAAATAGACCCTAAGAGGATCTCAAATATATACCTACGCGACCCCAGAACACTATATGGCCCCACGAATTTGGAAATGAACCCACGGGTTTAAAATCCAATCCGTTAAAACTCGAGACTAAACTGAAAAATGAAGATAGGGTCTTGATCCTTATGGTCTGTAGGTCACGTAGCTTCAAACCACACATGAAATGGTGAAGAATCGAGGGTGTAGTATCGAGTTGCAGGTACGGTTTGTGTAGGTTACCCCCACTGTTTGAGATGATGTCTTGTTGGTTTATGAATGCCAAAATGATGGAAATCATATTTATAGTATATCTGAATGAAAAACAGAGAGAGACCGTGTGTTAAAACTCACGAAATAGAAATTAAAAATCTGCAGGTTTTTAGGGCATCACTGTGTGAGGTTCAACGAAGGAGACGACGCTGAGTCGACTCTGTGTCTTTAAAATCGAGTTGACGGGTTGACTCGGACACGTGGAGTAACCTGGGACTGCCACCGAATTAAATGGGACGGCGTCGTTTTGGGCGTCGTATGTGTAAACTGATATGTTTGAAAGAAAAGAAAGGGAAGGAAGGAAAAACGGGACTACGGGGTTTCGAACCCCTGACCTCCAGAACCCACGCGCCCCTTCTTTCCACTCGGCCACGCACCTGCGTGTGAATCTTATCCGACATAATATATATATATATTATATATTTAAATTAAACCAGAAATAAAAGACGCATTTTTGCGCCTAATGGGACTCGAACGTGGTGTCTATTGGAGAGGGAGGTGGCACGCGTCCGCTGTGCCACCCTATTCGACCGGTCATTTTCTGCCTAAAATAATATATATATTATATATATTCCGAAATTAATTTAATTAAAATCATTTAATTAAATTAAATACTTCAAATTAGTCCGTTGTCCAAAAATCATAAGTTATATATGAATTCCTACTGTCTCGGACCTTCTGAGTCCAATGGTGAGGTCCGTGACTGCAAATGAGGTACCGAAAAGAATATGATGTATGAAATTACCATAATACCCCTGACCCTGTACAAGGCCAAATGAAATCCGATTTCAACGGAACTGATACCAGTAGTAGACCTGACACTTGTAAGACTGTATACATGATTAGATGACGAACCCGAGACAGAAATTATGTGACGGCAAAAATGACCAAAATACCCCTGACATACCCGAACCTAGATTTAAAAGCCGAGAGAGTCTAAATTGACTTTTTTCGACCTTCCGAACTCAATGGTTAGGTCCATAATATGAAAATCAGAACCGATAAATGTGTGAAGGCATCTGTTCTAACATGTTAAGCTGTGATCTAGGTAAAAATATCACTTAAACTACCATGGACAAACAGGGCAAGAAATTCACCATCATGACTAAGGCCCAGAGGTTAGCCGATAAGAAACAGCAAGAGTTTATGCAAGAATTACTGAGACAACAAAGAGTTATTGAGTGCCATATTAGAATAGCTAAGTCCACTGAAATCGTCTCCGTCCAGCCCTTCATATATAAGGCACGTACTAAAGAAATGATTGCCGAGGCCAAGATGAAAAAACAGGAAGATATAGAAACCCTAAGCCAAATGCTTAAGAGGTAAGACCTAAGAACTAGCCACTATAAGTTAGTTCCATGAAACCCATCATAGGGTAGACTTACTCAGTCTAAGGTCATGAGTTGATAAATCTTTATAAATTGTTTTAGGCTTAAAGAGAAAAAGAGGAAGGCTCCGTTCATAGCTTCAAACTCAAATATTGAAGGTGAGTAACTTCTGACACTGTTTAAGTTACTGCTCCTTGATCTGCTAAATTGTTTCGAATACCATATGTTTTAAATGCAATTGTTTTAAATGCATGCTTTTATCACCGATGACATGGTTTTTAGTTTCTCAAATGATTAACTATACTTCTGATTGATATGCTAGCACTCTGAACCGTTTATCTGTTTTGATCTATTGAATTTGACTTGGATTTATTGAACTATTAATTCCAAACTGATTTAATTACCATGTGATTTAAGCAAAGATTGAATTCGAAACTCTTGCCTGGATATCTGTGTTACTCACTGGGCTTTTTAAAGCTCATTCCATTATTTTAATAATTTCAGGGGAACCCTCAGATGGACAGGTTTAGCAGGTCCAGAACTTAGGGGGAAAATGTTGGAGACCCCCAGATAGAATGATAACCCATTTTTGAGAATCTATACCATTTTTGTACTTTTTGTGTAACTGAACAGATTATGACCTTTTGTAGTGAAACTGTTTTGTAATCTTGATTAAGATAGGTCTGACTATGATATATCCTGAATGCTCTACCAAGTATATATGTATGCATTCTCATGTGAAAATTCCGCTGCTTAAACTATATATGTTGAATGCATTATGCTTGGGATTTAGATCGGAATGGCCTTTGGTTAGGATTACCGTCGGGGTTTTGTTTTCAAAAAAAAAAAAAAAAACTGATGAAACCCGATGGGTGCCTAACTGGCCTTTGCCACGTACCCCAAATCCGCACAGGGTGGGTCTGGGGGATGTGACAATTACTTCAAAACACATAAACATGCGTAGTGAAAATGGGGGTAAAAACCTACTTCCATTTTCAAAAGCGTTTGCCATCTTTTCTCTTTGATTAGGTGGAATCTGTTTCGAACTAAACTCCCGTTTACTTTCCGTGGAGATATCTCATTATCTGGGGGATTAGATCCTGCTACCGGGCATTCATTCATAGAAACCCATAAAATTCATGGTACTTATGCACATTTTATCTTTGCATTTAAAAACATTTAATCCATAATTTCTTCACGTGGATGCATTTATGAGCATTCAAAACATATAGTTCATAATCTCATGATAGGGTATTGAAATACGTGAAACATGTAAATTCAGGATATTTAATAACATTCGAAACCAAAATTTTAGACATGCTGAAGTATATCTCAAAGAACAGTAGTAATTCAGGAAGCATGTCATAACAGAATATTTAAAACGTAATTGTGTAAAGACTGAATTTGATATTTAAAACATCATTCAAATCCGTGGAATTAAATCTCCACTTCAAATGCAGGGTTACTCACCTTATACTCCAAGATTGGCGTTTACTGCGATGTCTTTCTTTTCCCCTTTGTAGTTCCTAAGAAAAATTCATAAACAATCTATTAACTTCATACGTACCTCAAATATCTCCCATTGATGTCCCTATTTTATGCTTAGATCGTATTAAATCCTAGCTTTTAACCTAAGCGCTATTCTTTTAATGTATACTCTTCTGTTAGCTTCATTAAATTTTAGGGTTACTTTGTTAAACTTCACATACTTACGTGTCACATTTTTCATACTTCATTTCATAGTATGGACTTTACCATTGAGTCCGAAACGTCGAAGAAAGTCAAGTTAGACCCTCTCGGACTTCCATTTAACTTTAGGGGCACTAGGGGTAGTTTGGTCATTTTATACTTAAACGCGTCTTAATTTTTTGGAGTCTCATCTCGTGAAACGGACCATACCGTTGGTCTCAGAGGGCCCAAGATAATAAGAATACACTAATAACTCACCTTCTTTGGACATCGGGCATATTAGGGGCAATTTGGTAATTTATGCTTTTAGGCGTCTTAATTTTTTGGAGTCACATCTCATGAAACAGGCCCCACCGTTGGGTCGAGAACGTCCAAAATAGTTAAAATACAATATTCATTTATTTTATTTGGACTCCGTTTGATCCATTTAATGTCCACGGGCAAAATAGTAATTTTTCTCATTTAATAAAATAAGAAAATAATTATTTTATTATTTTATTATTTTTTCTAGGGGTGTATTTGCATAATAATTTCAAGAACTGGGCCACAATACAAATCTGTGAAGTCGTTAGGGTCAGTTTGTAGTTTTTTTTTAAAGTTTCAAACTGAACCAAAGGGTTCAGTTCATATGTAAAGGAACCGGACCGATCCAGTCCGGTTTTAACCGGTTCAGTTACAATGCTGATGTCATAATGATGTCAGCCCTAAGATTTTAAATTAAATCAGTTTAGGTTCAAAACGACGCAGTTCTGTTTAAACGGTTCACCCGTTTTTCAGTCGGGTCGGGGCCCGACCCGATACCCGGCACTGTTCATCGTCCCCAACTCTAGGGCTACTGTAGCCCTAATTTTCAAAAAATTTCCTTTTCATTTTTGTGGCATTTTAGGCACGGTTTCTTACTGTTTTTTATTCTGATCAGTTTCTGCACCTCAAATCTACAATTTAACATCGATTTCAAGCATCGAATCACTCTAACAGGTTCTGTTTTTCAAACGATAGTTTGAACCTGTAACTGGTTCTAGGGCCCTCGGTCTAGGTCCAAACTTGGTGAAATCTGTCGTGTCGTGACCTACGGGTCATGGGGTTCAAGTCCCTAGTCTTACATTTTAGTTTGGTCGCAATTTTAGAAGAATTGGGTTTTAAATCGGTAGCTTCATTTCAAAATTCGAGGGCTTGTACTGAGTTCTGGGGTCGTGCAGGTAGGTTTTTGAGATCCCCTTGGGTTCTTTTTTGAGTTCCAATTCTCAGAATCCTATACTGCTAGTGTCGATTCAAACCTGGTGTTCTAAGGTCCATCAATGGAGGTCAGTCTCGGTTCTCATGGTTTTGGGCCATTCCGATACTTCTAACCCTCACAGTATACATAATACAGTTCCTAGAATCCATGTCAATGCATGCATGCAGTCTGTACCCTTAGCAATCCATCAAAATAGCCTCAAAATTCAAAAACAAGAAATGAAGAAAATTTGAAATTTACCTCCTAACAGTGACCCTCTCTCTGCTATAAGCCAATTCAGAGTTCCCTCGGTCGCTTTAGGTATGCCCAGTGCCTCCTTCACGTACACACAGTGCACACACTCACAGATATATACACTTTTTTCTTTGAATATCAAGTTTTTCACTATCTCTCTCTCTCTAAAATTTCTCCCAAGGTTCACCAATCTGATTTATATATGTGTATGGCAGTACACAATTTGCTTAAGTTGATTGTCTTTAAAACCATGGTTTGGGGCTTGCACGAAAGCTAGTTGGTGGATGGGGGTGTAATGAAATCATGTTGTCTCCCCATATATATCGCCATGTATACATATAATAATGGAGGTTCGGTTGATTGATAGACTGAAGAGAGAGGAGATGAGGTAAGCCAATGATGTGGGATTTGCATGTAAGGCCATTGGCCAATTTGGGAGGTGGCCTTCGCTAATTTGGGTTTAAATAAAAATTGGTTGCATATATAGGCACAAAGATGCCAACATCCCACTTGGTAACTTTTTGGACAACAAGAATCATGCCCACTTGGTCAAGGGTTCAAGTCCCCTTGGCCACACTTTTGGGAATTTTCCATATTTTGGGCTTAGGCCCTGTTTGGTTGGCGCACTTAACTGTTTCGGCTATTTTCTAAATATCTTCTTTTTTGTTGCTTCTTTTTTGACGCGGTTTCTTCCGGTCATTTCCTATTTAGGTTAGCTTCAATCTCCAAGGTCTAGTGTCGGTTATTAATCCCTTGGGATTTTCGTAGTTTGCTAACTCGAGTTTTCTTAGTGTTAGAATAACATCATTTCACCTAATTAATTGGTAATGAGATTCGGACACAACAACCCTCATTTCTTATATGCTTAAATTATTTTATGGGTCTATCATGAGGTTCCCGATTAGCTTCTTAGTTATTCTTTACGTCGGTTCTAATTAATAATTAGCAATTAATTATTAATTAATCACGGTCGGGGTGTTACAATTAACATGTGGTTTCTTCAAAAAGATGTTTTTCCATGAGTATTAAAATATGGTTCCTTAAAAAAAGTGTTTTTCATGAGTATTTTAAAACAAAAATATTTAACAAAGTCGTCAATACTTAGAACACAACGATTTGAACATTTAAGATATGAGCTTCAAAGTATTAAATCACAATGTATAGGAATATTTAAAACATAGCAAAATGAAGGAATTTATTTTTAGAGAGCATTTAATAAAATTTTGCATTTAAGGTAGACATGCTGGAACATATATTTACAGAAGGTCAGTAATATAACAAGCTAACTTGCATGTCACATTCGAGTTTTAAAAAAATAGTAATACTTAAAACAGGAGTTATGTAAATACAGAATTTGAATTTAAAAATACTTCAGGAATTGAACTCGTAATACTGCAAAAATTTTTGAACTTAAACTTCTTCAGAATCCATAGGGATTAAAACCTTCACTTCAAAGTACAGAATCACTCACCTTGTTTTCCTAGGTCAACGCCACTGGTGGGCTTTCCCTTTTCCTTTGTAATTCCTAAAAATTAAATTCATCAAGACTTCAATTAATTCTCCATTCACCTTAAATCATACCTAAATTGATGCTCTTCATTAAATTTCTTCTTGGCGTATCCTAATTTCCTAGGATTGGTCTTACCCCTTTTTACCGGCCTACTCGTGGTAATTAAATAAAGTTTTATCTTTCACGTGACTTATTTTTCAATACTTATTTTGGCATTATAGGCATCACCATTGGATCCAGAATGTCAAAGAAAGTCAATTTAGACCCTCTCGGCTTTTTATTTAGCTTCGGGCATATTAGAAGTAATTTGATAATTTTACACTTTTACGTGTCTTAATTCTTCAGAATCTCGTCTCGCAAAACGGACCCTACCATTGGATTCAAAATGCCTGAAATAGTTAAAATACACTATTAATTTATTTAATTTGGACATTGTATTATTTTACTATTATTAAATTAATATATTTAATTAATTATATATTATATATTATTTCTATAAAATATTAACATTGGTGCTACATTGGCACAGTGGCAGAAAGTGAGGGGGTTAGGGTTTTAGGCATATGAGGTTAGGGGTTCGAACTAGGGGAGCCGCATTTTTTTTCTAATTTATTCAAAGTTGAATGGTGGATAAGGACCCAATCCATGGATATGATATCCTCCACACGCGAGGGGTTATTAAATAAGCCCTTCTTCTTGTGACCAAACAGGCTAGAACCTTTTAAACTTAACACCCCAAAACAGTGTCGTCCAACATATGCCCATTTATGCGACGGGTTGGGTCCCAACCCGAACCCAGATCCGACCCAAGACCGACCCACCCTGATCATCTTCTTCCCCAAGCCTCGATTGTGTTTCCCTAGTTTCAATTTTATTTTTCTTTCAGTTTCGTGAAGTTTGATAGATTAAATCTCTCTGCTTTCCACTTCAAGGTGTTTCTGGGACTCCCACGTAGGATTTGGCATTTGTTTGAGAGGTCGAATTAGGCTCAAAAAGGTTGATTGGCACTTCACATACCCCATGGTTTTTAGGTTAGTAAATGGCCATTTCTTCATGAAAATTCATGGGATTTGGCTTCTTGTGATCCCTATTTCAAGGGCTTCAAAGCCATATTCAAGAAAACAAGTTTGGTGTTGATTTGTGAGGGTTGGTTCTTTTGAACCGTGGCTGCAACTAGGTTTTTGGGGGCCCTCTTTTGGGATTTTGGGTTGTGGCCTAGGGTTTTTAGAACCCTTGTGAGATCTAGTTAAGGTTTCAACAAGCCGAATTCCATTTGGCTTTGGTGGATTCAAACCCATTGTTGTGAAGGTTCTTTAATGGCAGTTTTCATGGGTTTCGTGTTCTAGACCCTTCTAGGTTGGTTTTATTTCATTTCCCCATAAGATATACTGATTTCTAGGCTATGCATGCAAAAATTAGACCCCAAAATAGCATGCACATGAAGAAATTTTTAGAGATAGAAAATTCGATTTGTAGGGATTTTTACCTCAACGATGGAACTCCCCCTTTTTTCTTGCTTGGATTGGCTCCTTCTAATGCATCTAGGGTCTGGTTCAGGTTTGCATGCAAACCTTTTTCTCTTCTTCTTCTTTTTCTTCTTCTTCTTCTTCTTCTTTCTTCCTTCTTCCACTTTCTCTTTAGAACTCACACACTCTCTCTTTAGCTGACACCTGCGCATGCCTCACTTCTGATTTCTGAATCACGCACTCACATTACGCAACACACACACGTATATATATATATATTCATATATTTTTATTTTAAATACGCTGAATGAAATGTGATTGGTTAGTTTGAGAGGTGGGAGGGGCTATTTTATACATATATGCATTTATGTTGTATATTTAAGCACAAAAGTGCTGGCAGCCCATTTGATTACTTTTTAAGGGCTAAGTGCTTGCCCATTTAGGTCAAGGGTTCAAAACCCATTGGCCTCAATTTTGGCTTATTTTTTCCTATTTTTCCCTTAGGCCTTGTTTGGCAAATGCCATTTTAACTTTTTCCCGTTATTCTTTGTTTGCATTTTCTTTATGTACTTAAATTTATTATTTGCTTCTTCATGAAATCATAATCTTATTTTTGGATTTATTTTCTCAGAGTCGACCTCATTATTTTAAGGTCTCGGAACTAGTTTTGAAATTATCGTTTGTTCCCAATTAAATTTTCTTAATTTTTTTTCTATTAAGGGTCACTACTTAATATTTAGCGACTTAACTATTATTTAATCGGGTCAGGGTGTTACACTTGTATTCTTATTCATGTTGATTTAATAAATCGAAATCTTAAAATTTTGTTCATGTTTTTGATGTGTCGACTTCATTAGTTGAAGCCTTGTTGTTTTAATTTCCTTCGTGTACCGTTCGTATTCATCATAAATTTATTTTATTTTAGCCTTGTCGTCTTGATCAAATTTTCTTAAGTCCCTAATATTTAATTAGTGACTTAATTTCTACTAATCGGGTTGGGGTGTTACACAATGGTACGCAGTTTGCTGGGAAGGTGTTTGGGAAGTTCTGTAAAGACCTGCAAATCAACCACCACTTCTCCTCACCAAGGCATCCCCAAGCTAATGGGCAAGCCGAAGTCACCAATCGCACAATTCTTGACGCCATTAAGAAGAGGTTGGAAAAGGCCAAAGAAAGGTGGGTCGAGTAGCTCCCTAGAGTACTCTAGGCCTACCAGACCACTAAAAGAACACCAACTATAGAGACACCGTTCTCACTGGCCCACAGTACCGAGGCAATCATTCTTATCAAAATTGGCATGCCGATCCTTAGGACAGATCACTTTGATCACCAACTTGCGGAGAATCTAGATCTACTTGAAGTGAGACGAGAACAAGCCTGCATCAGAATTGAAGCTTACTAGCAGAGAATGGCTAAAAGCTGTAACCAAGGATTAAAACCTGTCAATTTCCAGATTGGGGACCTCGTCTTAAGAAGGGTGTTCCTGAACACTAAAGATCCCACCATAAAAAAGCTCTCCCCTAATTGGGAAGGGCCCTACAAGATAACCAAGATCGTCAGGCCCACTACTTATTGGTTGAAGGATGTAACCGGGAAGCCTGTACCCAGGCCCTGAAACATCGAGCACTTGCAAAAATATTATCAATAAATAATTATTTTTTATTCACTTTTGAGTGCTCTCATCTAATGTACAGGCCCCTAAAAGTCTTGTAGTCATTATAAGTGCTATAGGTTTGGCCCATTTCAATATACAGGCCTAGCCCCTAAAAGCCTTTAAGCCATTACAAGTGTTATAGGTTTGGTCCATCTCATTTAATTTACAGTCACCTAAAAGCCTTGTAGCCATTACAAGTGTTATAGGTCTAGTCCATCTCATTCAATGAACAGGCCCCTAAAAGCCTTGTAGCCATTACAAGTGCTACAAGTCTGGTCTATCTCATCCAATTTATAGGCCCCTAAAAGCCTTATAGCCATTACAACTGCTATAGGACTGGTCCATTTCAATGTACCCCTAAAAGCCATGTAGCCATTACAAGTGCTATAGGTCTGGTCCATCTCATTCAATGAACAGGCCCCTAAAGGCCTTATAGCCATTACAAGTGTTATAGATTTGGTCCACTTCAATGTACGGACCCCTAAAATCCTTGTATCCATTACAAGTGCTATAGGTCTGGTCTATTTCAATGTGCAGACCCTTAAAAGCCTTGTAGCTATTACAAGTGCTATAGGTCTGGTCCATTTCAATGTACAGGCCCTTAAAAGCCTTATAGCCATTACAAGTGCTATAGGTCTAGTCCCATTCTAATGTACAAACCCTTAAAAGCGTTGTAGCCATTACAAGTGCTATAAGTCTGGTCCATTTCATTCAGGCGAACAGTTCAATAAAGGTATCAAAAGCTCTGATCGCCCAATCCATTTCGATCAAGGCCTCTCATTTCTTATAAAGGCCATGGGTCTAATCATATGTATCTGAAATTAAGGCTTGATCTAATTACAAGTTTTGAAGATCCATGCTTGATTTAATTATAAGTTGTGAATATCCGAGGCTTAAAGCTTGATTCAATTACAAGTTTCGAAGATTTGTGCTTGATTTAATTACAAGTTGGGAAGATCTGGCTTAGAGTTTGATTCAATTACAAGTTTTGAAGGACTAAACTCGAAACTTAATTTAATTGAAAATCTGATGGTGAAGCCTTATTTCATTGCAAGTGTCAAAGCTTGGTACATTATGACTTATTAACATGTCAACGTCCAAACATTTCATAATTTTTTGGCTTTTCAGAGTATTCTGTTGACAAATTACATGAGTGATCTAGAGATTCTAATAGATTGAAGAACAATACACAAAGTTCTGAAAGAAGCCAAATTTCATTTATAATTAGCCCAAAGTTTGAAAAAATTATAAGAAACAAAAAGTACAAAAGATTTCTAGTCTACTGCTGGTTCGGCAACCCTTGAAGTATTAGCATTGAGAAAGTTCTGAATCCGCTTCGTCGTTCTGTACCATATCAAGATCACTCTTTTCTTCCTCTTCTTCATTCTCTTCTTCCTCTTCTTCATTCGCTTGTACCAAGATCACTCTCTTCTTTCTAGTATGTCAGCTTAAGGGAGTTCAGAAACTGCCTTCTCTTCTTCATCCTCTCGTGCCTCAATCTCAGCTAGGGAGACTTCAATGTCATCTACCCCAACCAAATCCAAGTCAAGATACTTCTTGTGAAGCTTGGCCCTGAAGGTGTGGTACCCATGCTCGATCAGCTCTCCACCCGTATCTTGAACCTTAGCCTTTAGATTAGCCTCGATTTAAGCTCTGACAGATTCAGCAGTGTCCTAGACTTTCATGAGGGAGGGGTATTGGAAGTCTTCGAACCTCTTTTTGAGGTCTTCCAACTCCAGAGCAAGGGCATCCCTCACGGACTCTAGGATGGAGTAGGAACTGGCAACTTCCTTCAACTTCTCCTCAGCTGTAGAGGCAGTGGATTGGGCTGTCACAAGCAGTAACCTAGCTTCATCGAGCTCGGATTGAAGGGTGTCAATTTGCTCAAAATCCACAAGAGAGTCCATAATGGCCACAAGACCATGCATAGCCTGAAAAAGGAATAAGTAACAATTAGGCCAAAATATATTACAGAACAGCAAAAGAATAAAGAAGAAGAGTAGAGAAAGGTAAATGATCGTAAGCAAACCAAACTTGATCGGAAACTTGATCGAAGATTGAGCTTCTTACGACAAAGATCGTCTCACTCTATTTTTTTTCTGAGTTTGCGACGAAGTTCTTTTGAAGCAACGAAAATAAAGAAAAGAAGGGCACCACTATACTCCCTCTCTTTTTATAAGGGATTAACAAGTGGAGTAATAGGGGCCCACGATTCCGAACCGCAATGGCGGTTAAGGAAATGATGGCTTCAAAAATCCAATCAACGGTTGACGCAATAAAAGTCACATTAACGGCTGTCACAGGAGGCGAAGTAGAGTGCTCGTAATTATTCCATGTGACTCTTCAAAAACCCTAAACCTCTGCTACGCAATTCACTAAACTGAGGTTCGGGGGGAGTAGCTGATATACCATAAAATAACAGACCAATTCAAGTTCATTTGTTTGAAAGTTGTACCTCTAATTTGATAGAGTTCAACATGACAACTACTATTCTCGAATATCTTCAAATCCCTACTTTTATGACTTTGAATCCTAATCAACTTAGAAAATCTACAGCCTATAAATAAAATCCTAAAGTGCGCTTTTAAATTACAGTCAATCAATTCCTTTCAATTACAGTCTTTTTTTTTTTTGACTAACTTTATCATTGGAATGGCTACCATCGAAGCCTACCTGGTGACCCTTTGATTTTTGAATCCTTGACAGGCGACTAAGAATGGAAGCCCCACTAATCAAAAAGCGCAACATCATCATCCTAAGAACCACACAATGCCTCACCAACAAGCCCAACCCAACCCCCCTATGTATCCCCATCGATCCCAGAGATGGCCACCACGCTGACACTAGGCACTGCCACCGGCGCCGCAGCCATGGATTCCGGCCATCATACATCATCGACCCAATTTTTTATTCTGGCCACATTTGTTCCTGCAAGTATTGGGAAGATATTCTTGGGTTTTATCTTGTTTTGTGAATATGTAAAGGCAAGCTTGAAGGTTTTATTGGAGAAGGAAAAAGTAAAAGGGAAAAAAAGTCCGGTGTCACCTGCAAAACTTGTGAGTTGAGATTTGGCTGATAAAAAAGATGTTAGAATCCAATCTGATCTCTTTGGCTTTGAGTGTCTTTGTTTCATATCTGGTTAAAGCCAAGTCCATCATTAATTGTAAGGATGAATCTAGGGCCTGACTGAACAAGGCTTGTTGGAAGAATCAAGGTGCAACGATAATCAGATGCTCCATGCTCTTCAATCAGGGTTGCAACGTGTTTTTGGATTTGGTGAGAAATTAGATGCGTAGATAAAAATGATTGAAGTATAAAATATAATGTGTTTGGATGGTGTGAAAATGCAAGAAAATAAAATTGAGATATTTTTTGCCTTGATTCTTCCCACTCGAGTCTGATAGTGGCTCAATTCATATCACTTGATTAGAATTTGTCAGTTTGATATATATATATATATATATATATATAGAGAGAGAGAGAGAGAGAGAGAGAGAGAGAGAGTGAGTTAACTCTCTTATAATTAATATTGAAGAACTTAATAATCTCTAATAATTAATAAAATTTTAAAAAATTAACTTGATTTTATAATAGATAAATAATAATTTTATTACCTTATAATTAATATTTTTAAAAAAGATTTTTTTAAATTATAAATTATTAATTATTAGAGAGATTAAATAGTTATATATGTATTTAAAAATATCCTATTTATGAAATGTCTTCATAATTATATTTATTAATTTAAGATAATTGAAGTCAAAAGTATTGTAAGTAAGAAAAATAATGACATTATGAAACATAATTTATTTATTTGAAAAATGACCTTAGAGTTTTTATGTTTTAAATCAAGCATTTTGTGTATTCTTTATGAAAAATTAAATGTCTTTGAAAAGTTACATATAAGATCTTATTTCTATAGCTAAAATCATTTACATGTAAAAAAAAAGAAAAAAATTGATTAATGAAAGTTTGAAAATACTTAACAATTCATAAATCTAATAATTAAGAAATTTTTAATCCTCATATTTAATAATTATAAGAGAGGCAGCTGGATATATATTTATGTGTTTGTGTGAGAGAGAGGAAGGTGTGAATGGGTTTCTTGATTTGACATATTTGTTTTGAAGAAAAAAAATTGAAGTATAAAATATAAGAAGGGTATTATAGATATTTTAACACTTTTATTTTATTCATTTTTTGGCAAATTTTATCAAAGAAATCAGTATAATTTTTCAAACTACAAAAATCTATGTATAATATCGATAAACTTCACAAGATGTTGCATATAAGTCTTTTTATTTGACCAACCAACTTTGAAGTTCACGCTTCAATAGCCCTATGGAAACAAATTCAACATCTTGAGCCTCAGGCTTTATATGCATTACCAAACTTGGAATCATTAGCAACATCTATCAATCAGCCAAACTTTCGCTTTCAATGTATAATTTGACAGAATTTAATTTTAGAAAAAAAACACTGTTATTTCAAATTCATTTTGAGTATTGTACAGTGATTTATAACCTACTAGAAGTTATTGTAACCATGACATTAGTGATTCATCATCATTTAATTTAATTTATTAGCTTTGTTTTGATTGTCAAGTTCGGTAGGCTCACCAATAACTCTTAACCGCATGGATGATGACTTAAGATGGGCCAACCACATCAACCTAAATTAGCTAATATTTTCAAATTCAAAACACCCCCATGACATTGGACCATTGCTTCAATGCGTGCTATGCTTATTCTACCTCTACTTTGTTTATGAATTCACATTAAGTGTACATGTTCGTCTCAATCGAATCACAGGTTTCAACTCTTGTTTTATATATTAAATGACATCACCAGATTAATTGATGTATTATGTAGTACGATTTGCGAAACGAGTTAGAGAATGACCAACAATTTATATCAACAACGTTTGTGAGCCAATTAGATCATTAGAAGTTCAATTGACAATTTGTTCATAACCTCCGAATTCATTCCAACTTTTATCCAAAATATCTATACTAGCTTGTTAACAAAATGATGTGGTGAGCAAAAGTAACCACCTTTCACTGTGAGGCATGTCTTTTAATTTATTTGAAAGTCGTACCTGCTTTGTCAACTTTTATAATAGGTAGAATAAAAAATAAATAACAGTAATAATAAAATATTAAATTTTGCTATTTTTATTAATTAGAGTGTCAAATTTTAAAAGTAACAAAATTGTATGTAGAGTAGCAAATGACATATTTGCTATCTTCTTTGAAGATGGTCCAAGTCTGAGTTAGCGATATTCTATTATTAATAAAATCTCAGAATTTCATTTTCTTTCATGTGGATTCGGAGTTCCTCTCTCCTAAATTTCTGTTCGAATGCAGAATTGTTGTATGCTTAGACCTTTGAACTCCCTTCAATTGAGTAAGTTTAGCATAGCCTCATTTAAAATGTGTGAAAAGAAATATGGGTATATCTCAAATTCTCTCTCTCTCTCTCTCTCTCTCTCTCTATATATATATATATATATGTATATAAATCAAAATGGTACAATTTTGCATTCTTCAGTTATCCAATAGTCCTATTGTAATTCTGCACATGGACTGACTATTTTGTCAAATTTGGATGCTCAGTTTCCACATTACAACCCAATTTTTGTACTTCCAACTGGAAATTTTTGCACTCTTGGCTGCTAATATACAATTCAAATGTGGTCTAATTAATCCATAAGCAAGACAGGAAGAAAATATGACTCTATAACTGAACTTGTATACTTTTTCAACATTTTTGAATATACTCTCGTGTACAATTTGACCGAAAATAAATGTTGAAAATTCAGTACAATGAATTTCTCTGAAAATAATAATAATAATAATTATGGAATTCATCCATGTGTTTATGTACCAATCTTCCACAGTAGTATTGACACTTCTTGGACCCAAAAAGCTAGATTAGCTAGAACTTGATTTTCCTTGATCCACCAAGACAAACACAGTTGCAGGAATAGCCACATCTGACTCGATCACAACGCGATTGTTAGACACACTGCGCAAAGCATGGTTAGGGAATGAATTCGTCACGCTTGTGCTTAACGTGTATTGAACCTGATTTATAAGGTTAGGAAATAATAGAGTTGGATTAAGGTCGATGGTCCAGGAGCTACTGTTGCCCTCCACACTTGCTCTTGCAACTGTCCCCTTAATCTTCATTCCTTTCACATTGTTTCTCTCAATAACTACTTGATCGATGTCTTTAAAAGCCCCATTTTTCTGATCCAACTGGACAATTTCAATCCCTTTATCAGACCCAGAAAACATGTTATCCACAATATTTACTCCATTCACCACACCATTTATAGATTTGAAAAGAATATATGCATCACCAAGGAAGAAACAGCTAGAGATGTGAAGTTGCACAGGGTCTTCTGCAACTATACCAGTAAAGTCCATGTAACAGTTTACAATTCTTGTTTGTGTCAAACCTGGCAACTTTAGGTATATCCCAGTACCACCAAAGCCAGTTGCTTTGTTGTAGCAATGCACCCCAGAAAGTGTGTTGGCTTGACCTGAAACCATTATTCCAATAGCAGCTGAAAATATGACCACATCGGTGACAGCATTATCGTTACCCATTAGGTTAATTGCAGTGCCGGAGAAGTTCCTCTCGCCAGGATCACTTCCGGCGGTGATGTGTTGGCCGAGGAAGGAGTACCTGATGTAAGTCTCATGGCCACCTTGGACTAAGATACCATTTGTAGTGAAATGAGCAATGTAACAGTTATCAATGCTAGTTCTAAGTGAATTAACTACTTGAATTCCTCCACCCCTGTAATTAGAATCCAACATCAGGTCTCTTAGTGTTATGTACTCATAGTTGAAATCATTGTTGTTAGACGAGGAAGCTGATAAATCGATCAGGTACCCATCTGTTGGAAAATCATCTGAAGCTGTTATAGTTCCTCCATGTATCTGTTTTGATTAAAAATTAACTTGAGACAAGAATACTAGAGCTTTTTTAGTACTTAATTAGAAAATCATACAGAATATATATACACATATATGAGCTCAATTTTTTTTTTTCATAGCAGTTGAAAATGAGACTGCTTGCTTCTATTGAAAATAAAGTTTCATGTACAGGTACTGTTTAGTTAACATATTAGATTCCTTGTTTTTTCACCATTGAAAATAAAATCATTTTTTCTTTTAAAAAAAAAAAGAATTAAAAGCTTTCAAATGCATAGAAAAACAAAATCCAATGGGTTCATTGTCATGGAATTTGCAGGCTAATATGATGTTTCAATTAGTAAATTCAAATTGGACGGGGGAGGGGGGAAACAGAGGACCATTCCCGCGAATTGCATAGACATCAAGTCCAAGAATCACTTTCTAAAGTCAGATTAAACCTACTTACATTGACACTACCACATTAACAATTCAAAAATTGATGTGAAACTACGACCCCTCTGGTCGGAGTCAAGTTGGAACTCAGTCCTGCGACATGGGTCTACAATTTGGTGCCATGTGGCACATTGAATTTTTCACACGAGAGAACAGAGATTGTGGGAGTTTAGGGAAAATAAAATCATTTGGGAGCATACCATAAGGTTACCTAGGCCGGCCGTCGGCAACCGTAGCGGGCGGCTGATCATGTAATTTCCACCGTCAAGAGTAATCTGAGCACCCCCAAGATTAACAATACCCTCCATCAAGTGACCATTAGTTGGACCTTGAGACGCCTCTGATATTGCTTCAACAAGTGCTTCTGTGCTATCTGTTTTCCCCGTTGGGTCTGCACCAAATGATGTCACGTGATACACGCGTGTACCTGGCATTACCTGTATCATAACCATCATCATCACCATCACCATCATCACCTTATATTATCATATATATCTAATCCAACAATGGTATGTATGTATTAATTTCTTTTAAGTTTCAAGATCGATTTAACAAAGATTAACCAATAAGCAACAACGACGATGAAAGATTAGCCAGGAACAAATTGAGTTCACTACTCACAGACGGTGCCGGAGCATAGCTAGGAGACGGTGGAAGAGACACTACTGAATCGTGCCGGACAAATGACGCCTTAAAAGCTTGCATTTTTCTCATTTGGCTGCTATAATGGTTGCCGGAAAACTGACCCACCGGTAATGGATAGTCCCCATATACCTGAATTATTATAAAACTGATCAAACTCATTATCATGGATAATATTGAAGCTCTTCTTGGCAGTCTTGCTTCCATATCTATATATATCTCTTGTACCTTGCAGGACACTTGTAATTGATCATGCAAGCATTCTAGTTAGATGTTGATATATATACGTTTAGAGAGAGAGAGAGGCTAAGACATGGAAAGAGAAGGGGCTAACTAAGATTTGTAAACAAAAGGGGATGATCTTATAAGATATTGGATCATACGTATAGCACCCCAACAGTGGTGACAATGGCTCTTCTCTGATGTTGCTGGTTATATATATATATATATATATATAGATATGAATTTAAGCGTCGATGGCCTCAGCCTTTTGAATTCTTCTTCTCTGACAGAAAGTAAGCAGTCACCAACTTCTTACTTTAAGGATATCCTAACAATTAAGTTTGACATTTGTGTGAAAGGTATCATTTTCACACACGTAGAAAAAAAAATACATGGTGTGAACCCAACAATTGTACATCTTCTCACCATTGATGTAGTTTGATTAATTAGTAGGGTAATTATTTGTTTGATTTGGTTTTAATTGAATGACTTTGGCTTGAAGTTTTCTTGATTCATATACTTTTAGCAGTACACAGGGTTTGATTAAGTGTGTGAATTAATTCAAGAGGATGCACCATGGAAGAAGATCCATGATACAGGATAATATATTGGACGGTCCAAGAAATATACTTATCAAATTTTTGTCTATGATTCATTATTTTTTATTTCAATTTAATTATCAGCTTGAAGGAAAATAAGAGTTTATCTTCTTTAACAACCAATGTTCTATCCAAATAATACAAATGCAAACTCTTCACTTAATTGAGGTGCGCTTGATTTCCAAACCCCATCTTTAAACAAAAATTACATATGATCGGTTGCAAGGTCAAATTTTATCTTTAAATTATTTTTCTTTTAAATTTATTAAAATTAACTTTTAAAGATAAAGAATATATCAAATGACTACACGTATGGTTGTAATTATAGGGAGACTGTTGGAATAAAGAAAGCCAAAGAAAAGTCTTTTGCTTATAAAATGTTTGCTTTATCAAATAAATAATTTTATTTTTAAAAGAATATTTTTTCTGGCACAAGCCAAACTTTTTTTTTTGCTTTTTGTTTTTTCTTTTAGTATTGAAATAAAGAGTTACCAAACTGATATACCATATTTGAGCACTAATATGCAAAACTGACTCGTGTGTTTGCATGTCTAGAAAACATAGTGTGGGTATTCTGAGTTGGGTGAATACTACCCAAGGATACTAAACATGGATTGCAGGGCTTAAGAGTCATAATCATTCTGTAGACCTATCTCTAGTGACAATGTTCAACAAGGAAATTGTCAACTTTGAGTACATTCCATCTCCAATAGTTTCCCTCCTAATCCTTATCAAAATTGTTAAACAACCCATTTATAAATAAGGGTCCAAAGTATGCCCTAAAACCCTTTATTGAATACAATCACTCAAGTATTTTCCCTTTTAGTTCCTTCTCTAATTTAAGCATCAAAGCGGTCACTACTAGGGCCAATCCAGTGACCTTCTAATCATTGTTTTGTAGGGAGGTTTTGAATGAGTCTTTATTCAATCGGAAATTGGAAACAATAGCTTGGCGTCGTTTGTAGGATCAACAAAATTTTCATAATCACCATCAATGGCACTAATGCTCCATCCACGAGAAAACTAGCTTAGGGCTCAACCAAACCGAGGCCCCTATTAAAAGAAGCAACAGTTAAAGGCGTGCTACGAACCCAATGGACCAAAGAATGGAACAACTCACCCAAGAGGTCAAAAGTTTAAGTAGAATGGTGGCAACCTTGGTACAAGATCCTCATGCGGTGCCATCACTTCTTCTTCTACGTAGGGAGGAAGATGGGAACTTATCACCACCTTTTCAACCAGTACCAGGGGGTAGAGACCTACCACTCCAACACCAACAACATGGCCAAAACCAAAAAGGGGTCTGTTCGTCAAGAACGATCCCACTATCAATCAAGGATGCAACAGTGAACCGAGGTAATAGCAAACTCACAAGATCAGGGCATCACAAACAGAAGGCCTCTCGTTCACCCATAGGAAGATTGCCTTTATAATTTGTTTCGGATGTTAGGAACACCATTCACTATGGAAGTAATGGCTGAAGAACGCCCAAAGAAGTTCACCCTTTTGATGTTTGAACTTTATGATAGGATCACTAATCTGATCGATCATCTCTTGCACTTTTATCACACGATGGCCTTACAAGGCAACACTGATGCTCTTATGTGTCGATATTTCATTACAAGCCTCAAAGGTGCAGCTTTGACATGGTTTCACCACCTTCCTGCAAACTCAACTTCTTGCTCTTGTGATTTTAGTAGGAAATTTATAAACCTATTCATAACAAGTAAGAGGCTTAGGAGGGGTACTGAGTTCCTTCGAACGCTAAGGAAAGGAAGTAAAGAAACCTTACACAATTCAGTACCGAACTCACATGTAATACCCTGACCCAAATTGTAATCGATCAAGCCATGTAAACCCGAGTTGTTAGGATTTTTTTGTTTTAATATTGAATAAAATGGACAGTTTGAAAACTCAATAGTTTCGAAAGTACGGATAATGCCCGGGCGATGCTCGAGCAAGCCATGAACGAATACCAAAATAAAAATAAAAATTTAAAATAAATAAAATAAAATAAAAATAAATAAAAAAAATATACATGAAAATGAGTATATACGTGTATATGTGTAGGTGTATAAATAAATATATATATATATATCAGTATATATATGAAAGCATGACATATATATATAGTAAACCATATATATATATATATATATGTATATATGTAGCTAACCACTTGGATAGGATGCTCATGTTTGTGATAAGGGAAGGCGCAACGATAAAGGATCTAGGAGATTTTAAACAAAAAAAAAAAAAAAGATGAGGTTGCTAAGGGAATTTTAGAAATAGAAAAGATCACACAGAGAGAGAGAGATATAGTGGACGCTGTAAGTGGGGCAAACTATTTGTATATGTATACGTGAGTTGTTTGATAGAAAGTTAGAAAAAGGAAGAGTAAAATAGAGGAAAAGAGATTGGGATTGAAGCTTGGAGAGTCAGAAGAGAAAACTATGAAAGAAGAAAGGAAAAAAATGGGGGATACTGCGTCTGGAAAAACTTAGAAAAAGGTATGGAAATCTGATTTTTGTTTTAAACTTTCAAAGCATGAAAACTTAGCTTTTGATATAGGGTCTTGTAGAGCATAGAATTAGAAAAGGAATGCAAAAAGAACGAGATGAAATAGTGAAAAAATCAACATGAAATATGGATTTACAGGTTTTTATATTTGAATCAGGTTTATGATTATTGTGCATGCAACTTAGTTTAAATAATGAGGGACTGTTCCTATAAAGTGCAGAAATCATGTGGTGATTTTTGGGCTCAAAACAGTAGAGAAAAAGGCATGAAATAAGAAGAAAACAATTCACCGAAAAATCGCCCAACGTCGGCGCAACCACTGCCATGGCGTTTTTGGCAGCCCAACACTCCACCAATTTCCTGTTTAACCATAGCTATAAGATCTCCCTTAGAAGTAGATTAAAACCCCACTAGAAAAATTAGATAACATCACCACCAGCGGGTCATCGTCACCGGGGGAGATGATCAGAGAAACGGGAAGAAAAAAAGAAAGAACAGAACGGGTTACGGGTTAGGCCTGGTTCGGGTTCGGGTTAGGGTCAGACCCGACCCACTTGTAGGGAAGCCAATTTCTTCAGAGTTTAAATGGATAAGTGGGTGTTTGGTTGCTGGATTTATAAATTGGCTAGGTATACTGGATACGGACTGGGATAGCTTATCCCTATTTAGGTTCCTTGTCCATTGTTTGGCTTGTGAGTGTAAAGAAAAAAATGCGCAGAGGCTGCTGCCCCTACGACTTGAACCCAAGACCTTGGGAAGAATCCTTGAAGAACAAACCATTGTTCCACTAAGACACATGTGATCTTTTTTCCCCCACATAATATATATTAAAGATATACTTAATTAATTTAATTTAATTAATTATTACATTAATTTTTTATATGCAAATTAGTCAAATAAATAGTGTAAATTTATTATTTTGGACCTTCTAGATCCAAAGGTGAAGAACGTTTCATGAGTTGGAGTCCCAAACAATAAAATACCCGTAGAAACGTACACCAAAATGACCAAAATACCCCTGAGTCAAATGTGAGTCAAACGGACTCCAATTGAATTAAGTAAATAGTGAAATTTTATTATTTCAAACCTTCTGGACTCAATAATGAAGTTCAAATTGTGAAAACAGAACCCAAAAAATAGAGACATGTAAAATGACCATTTTGCCCTTTCGGTATAGAAGTCCAAATTGAAAACTGTGAAAGCCTAAATTAGTAAAAGAGATACTTAGAGTAGCGAGATGTCCAAAATGATAAATAACATTAAAACTAAGACGTGTTTATTGGTGTATTGGCAAGTCAAAGGGAAAGGGAAAAGTAACAGAATACTAGGACGCATTGATAAGGTAAATAAACTCATATCTCTTATACGTGGTTTTCCAAGCTACATTCTTTCTATTACTCCCAAAATTTTGTACTCATGTACGTACCCACTACTATTGTCCCACCATTGATATTTTCATATCTGGTGGATGCCTATTGACTGTCATCTCATGATTGCTTTATTATACTGTGCCTTGAAAGGCCTATCACTCATGATTGCTTTGTCGTACGGTGCCTTGAAAGGCCTATCATTGTATTTCTACTGCATGATATTCCATACTTTATGCACTTCTTATAGAATTACGATAGAATTCTGATTTATGATAAATGCCGAATTTTGTGCTCAGTCACAATTTCCTTCCCATGTTATCTGATTGACAGGAATTACGGGTCGATTAATGGGACCTACGGGTGAGTACGTGAATGGATACATGGTAATGATGGTGTTTTTATGCAGTGAGTTAAAAGGGCATTTTATATGCATTCCTGTTAAGGGGGGTATGTCGGGCCCCCAAAAGACCAAGGGTCTGCCAAACCCTGAATAGAGTAAATGCATCACTCATGTTTGACTGTTATGTTGACGTTTATGAGATTCATAAGATGTTTTCATTTCCCTATGAATAGTTCTATGTTGATAGTTCCTTATTTATTAGATTTGATTATGACCGATTTATTGTGGCAATATATTTATGTTGATTGTGATTATTGAGCTTTTCCCATATTCATGCTACACCATTACTCATAATTATTATTGTGCCTTACTATTCATTGGCCATTGTGGCATTTTACTGTTAACTGCAACTGTTGGCATGATTGGCTATCATGTTACCCTTTGAGTTCATATTTTCTATGTTAACCCTAACCCGTATTGGAGATAGGCTTTTACTTACTGAGCATTGTTAGCTCACCCCACTTACTATTTTTTTCAGGTGAGTATGCTACAGAACCACAGTAGAAGATCAGGAGCTTAGGGAGACAGTTGAGGAGCATGATAGAATAATGTAGTCTCTCCCATGTACTCGCCACCTAAAAGTGGTTTTATGTTTAATTTATTGTCAGTTACATTTTTCAGTCATTGAACAATATTTTGTATTAAGACTTCTGCAATTTAATGTTATGTTCACATTATTTATTGTCATCATTGGTACAAAGAATGGAAAAAAGTAAGGACGGCCATTAGGTCGGCCCCGCGACACAAGATCCGCATAGGGTGGATTTCGGGTCGTGACATCACATATATTCATAATTGTGAAGAAGGCTTCATGGTTGTAGCTCTGAATTTCGGGCTCTACCCTGATAAGTTCAAGGATTCCTTGGCCAACAATCCACCAACGAGCATAGCAACTTTACTATTACAAGTATAGAAATACATCAAGTTTGAAGATGTAAAAGCTCCTAAAAGGATGTCAAAGACCACCCTTAAAGGGAAGATCAATCCCAGATGAGGGGTGACAAAAAGAAGAGGCAGAGTCTAGAAAAGGTGGTCCAAAAGTCGGCAATCCAGCTCGGGATCCAAGAAATATTATAAATACACTCCTCTGAATGCCATCCTAAGGCACATCTTATATCAGATTCAATCGAAAGAAAACTTGATATGGCTAGAACGCATGAAGGGATATCTAGAATGAAGAAATAAGAATAAGTGTTGCCCAGATATTTATCCTAGAGGAGGGCTGAATAGGGTATTTTGTAAATATTAGTTTATTTTTGGATCTTCAAAAATGAAAGTTGTAAATGCACAATAAATAAACGAGAGAGAGAGAGAGAGGGAGAGAGAGCAAACATAACAGTTTTACAAGGTTCAAAAAACTTCCTACGTTCTCGCCTCAAGTATCCCCACTTGAGTTTTTCCACTATCGTGACCTCCTTGCAAGTGGAGACCAAACCTTTACAAAGCGAAGAGTGCGGCCCTCTTATCCCAGCAAAATATTCCATTTTGCCTCACCGAGTATCTCCTACCAATAACTCTCACCGTAATGAGATGATACAAGATGTTTACTAAATAACACTCTCTTATATGTAGTTTTAGGGCAATAAGATTCTCACTCCCTATAGATAGATTAGGTGTAAGCTAAGTATTTAGGATAAGTATAACTTTCATATCTAGATTTAGAAAATATTAGATCTAAAGTCAATAACAAATATGTGAAAGTGTAAACTTGTAAGTGATGGCTTAGAATTCCTAGAGAACCTCTATTTATGTTCTTTTAAAGTATATGTCCGTTGGTTTTTTGAAAGATCCGTTTCTCCCTTTTTGTCTGTTCAAAATTTGAATTTGCGATTATCAGATCAACAGAATCAGTCGACTAAATCATCAAACAGTAGACTACATTGAGGACTAGTCAACTAATTAGGTTAACTGTTTTTCGAAACGATTTGAGGTTCATCTGGTTAAGAACAATTAGTCTACTAGTTTTAAGGATAAGTCGACTGGTTTTATTGTACACTATTTTTCCTTTGAGAAGTGGTCGACTAATATTACCTTTAGGTCGTCTGGTTTGAACAGTGTGTTCAGGAAATTCATTAATT